>CM008344.1:16439817-16454031 GCA_002525835.2 Ipomoea batatas
GATTAATTGCATAATTGTTTTCAACCTAAATCTTGGTGAGCTTCCATTGTAAAGGAGCAATTCACATTTAAAGTCAGAGAATTTCATCCAAACAATTGTGGTTTATATTTTTCATTGTTAATTAATTAGTGTTAGGTACAAAACCATAATCTTGACGAATTCTATGGTGTGATGCTATAACAGTTCCATTGAATTTTCAAGTTTGGGACAAACCCTAACTTAGCTTGGATCAGCCAATAGCTTAGACTAAACTTCCAAAACCTTTGTGAGTTGAACATTTGTAAGGTATTAAAAAGAGTTTTGAGATTAAGATATTATCAGTGTTTTTAAGTTTTTTAGTATCTAAAAATAAGATCGATTTTTTTAATGGTCGATTGTTTTTATTTAATAAGTTAGTTGTTTATTCACATGTTTTAACTTAATTTGACATTTAATTATGTGTCAATTAACGTCCTACCCACTTAAACCTTACTTGGTCTATTCAATTGCCTATTTCTTGAGTCACCGTAATACATGCCTTTTAAAACTTGTTTAAATGAATCACTATCCCCATACATATATTTTGTTTTGTGTTTCATTGAGAGATATGACTGTATGTTCCCGAGATAGAACGTTACTTGGTATTTTTAATCAATCTTTTAAACGTTTAGAGAGAACAAAATATTCATAGGTTGAAATGAATAATAAATGAGGTGATAGAAAAGATATCAATATTCATTTCACTAGTAAAGTGTTTTTTTTTTAATTTTCTAAAAATCAATGAAATGTTTAAATTTGATTATTATTAAGTTTCTTTATTAGGACATGATCCCCAAAGTGCCGTTATTGAGTTTCAAACATTAGTCTTTTTTTTTTAAAATATTGCATACTAAACTAGTGAGTTAAGCCCATGCGACAGAATTACCTATAATCCTGTTTGGTCTATTGGTTGAACTTAATTTGTTAACGTTTGAGTATGGAATTATGGATCCAAATGTAGCCAACAAATAGCACGATAATTAGTTAAAAAGACAACACCATTATTATGCTTGTTTCACGCTGTGGTGCACCCACCCACAAATAAATAAATAATCCAAAAAAAGAAAAGAAGAAAAAGAAAAGAAAGCCTATAATTACATTGAATGTCCTGGCCTTTTTGAGCATAATACTTTTATAAGCTTTTTAACGGTTGGAAAGATGAAATAAATACTTGCCTCAAAAGCAAATTCTCTTCCTCTTAGAACTTTCCCACCTCGACTCGATAAAATTTTGGAACAAATTATGATGACTTAGTGATTTCTTAGGGAGAAAGACTAGTGTTTTGTGCTCATATGGAATACCCCACATTAGATAAAACCTTTATACTATGACTATTATGGTTCGATCACGAGTCCTCACCCTCAACTATAATCTAAGTACCAATTGAGCTGCTTGTGTTGCTGAAATAAATACACTCACTTTCTTATCTTGCTCAACAAGTCTGCAACCGTGTAAAGTATACAAATTAATGGTTACAAAATACTTGAAAAAAAAAATCTCAAAAATGGTTACAAAATACTTGAAAAAAAATTTCTTTTTTGAGATTAAAAAATATAGAACAAATACTACCTTGTATATAATCATGGATATTTAATTTTAAAAAAAAATCCTTTTTTAGAAATTCTACAGTACTATAAAATTCTAAACTATAAAATTCTTTACATTTTAGGGTATCACGTTAACATTGTGAACTTTGCATGTGATATCGTGTATGATTATAACCATGGGGCATAGAATGTACTTTATTAATTAATAGTTATGCACTTATGCTCATATTTAGACCGTAGATTTAGGGTCCATTTGAATATTTAGAAAATGATTTTTGAATTTTTTTTAAATGGACATTTTTTTTAAAAAAAAAAACATTTTTATTTTCTTGCATTTAATTGAAAGTTTAAAAATTTTCTTAATCTATTTCATTCATTTTTCAAAAAATAAATAAAAATCTATTACAAAGTAATTTTTTTTTATAAAATAGTAATTAGTTTACATTGATAAAAGTAATATCTCTAAACTAAACAAATTAAGGAAAAAGAATCTAATTTTTTTTTAAAAAATAAAAAATAAAATTGGTTGTCGGCCAAGAGGCTAGGTTAGGCCAAAAAAATTATATTGTTTATCTCGGTCCACTCCAACCTAAATTTTAACTAAGCTAGCTTAATCTAGCCTAATATTAACTTGCATATAGCAATTCGACATACTCATTTGATACCACTTAGATAGGAGATTAAGGAGAGAAATAGAGAGAGTCAAGCGTGAAAAAGGAACATGAAAAATGTCTTTCGAGTAAAAATCTTGAAAGATATTTTTTGCCAAAATGAATTTTTGTCTCTCACTAGAACGAGTACTTTTCATTAACTTTATTTTTCTTGGATAGTCAAGCACTTAGTCATTAGAAAATTCAGAATAGGACTTCTGAAATTCATTTTGAGTTTCCAAACAAACATTTAGATTTGAAGTTTATATATATATATAATTATATATTGTGAATTAATACCCAAAAATTTTCTTTTGACGTACTATTTTGAAATGTCAAAAATAGTCATGAACTTTCGATTTAATTGAAACAAATTAAGTTTTTGATTATACATTTTCTACCTTACTTAACCATCCAAACAATTTTTTGACAAAATATAAAAGCAATGTTGACAATTTTCAATTTGTATAAAAATTAAAAAGGAATTTGATAAAGGTATATTGGGGAAAGTGGTGGTGGATATTAGCAACCTTTAAAAGGGAGTCAAAGTTTGGCCTGAAACATTTGGCATGACAAACAAAATTTTTTTTTTTTTTTTTTAAGTACTTGTTCATCTATATATACTTTCTCAATCTGTTGTCTGTTGAAACATAAAAAGTCAATAGACCTCCGTTGGAAAGAATTACTACATGCCACTTGACTATAAGGTTATTGGCAGCGAACAAAAGTTTAATTTGAATGATTTTGGTATTTATTTTTAAAGCTTAGAATTTTTACAATTTTAATTTGAAAAGTTAGAGTTTTTCACTTATAACAATTAATAATCAATAAAGAAAATGGTGAGGGGTTATATTTGGCCAAAAATTAATCAGAGAGGTAAATCAAGTAATAAATACATGATCAATAATTTAATATAGTTCAATAAAAGTGGATGATCATACTCTACTTCTAATCATCATTCTTGTGAACGTTAACATGCAAGTATAATGTCTTGGCAAAACATGTAATACATGATTTCCATAACATCATAACGTTTAGTCGTTTACACAAATATATGACTAATTAGACCAAAATCAAATTTACCTTGGCCCATGTTATTGATTGATGAGTGATAAACTTGCTTAATAGCTAGAATCTTCCCCTTAATTGCCTCATCCTAATTGTTTATTATAGGAAAAAATTAAATACACTGTTATGATGCTAAAGATGTTGTAGTCAAGCAACATAATTGTGGTTCGTGATTTTTTATGAACAGCCTCAAATCTCAATCATAGACTTTTATTGAGCAAAACTCTACAATACAATGGTTGTTTAAATTGAATGACTAGCTAGAATTATGTTTTGCACATCGGAACTTCTTAGAATATCATATTTAACCGTGATGTTAATTTTACAAAATTGTGTGTGTATGTGTGTGCGTATTGAATAATACAAAGAAAAAAAATGTAATTAATATAATCACAAAATTGTTGATTGGCTCAAACCAAAGATGTTAATAAGCTAAGGGTGTGTTTGGTTCGCACATGGGAATCGTAATCGGAATGGGTATCAAATACTTGGTAATGGTAATGAACTAATGGGGTTTGGTGAAAGTATTTTGCATGTTTGGTAGTAAGGTGAAATGAGAATGATTATTAATAGTTGGACACGGGGAGAAGGAAGGGAAATGAAATCTTTATTTTATTAGGGAATAGGTTTTGCAATTAATGGAGTAATCAAAATTCATAATAGTGTTCTAAAAACATGTTAATCAAACACTAACAATGACTTTGATCTCATTCCTGATAGCTAAACATGTCAACCAAACATACCCTAAACCATCCCTGTTAGGATTGGAACTTGTAATAACCTTATGTTTACCAAGTCAACAGTTTGACTAACTCGGTTGGGATTGCCCCATATATCATATTTCCTTCTTTTTTTAGGAAAATCGCATGCACTATCCAAGAGATAAATCTCACATTGTAACCCTAGCCAGAAAAGATCACAAGGAAATCGATAAACCAATTTAATTGTCCATAGGTAACTGACTCAAACCAAAGAAGTCAATAAGCTGATGCTCCCATTAAAAGTAAAACACATAACCTTATAATTATCAAGTCAATAGTCTGAACAACGTGGCTGACGTCGCTTTTATATCATATTCTCTAACAAAGACAAGAGATGGAGGCGAGTGTGGTTGGAATGGTGCAAGTTATGTATGGTAGGCTAGCCTAAGAGATATGGCAAGTTAGGCTGGGACGTTATATACAGATCAAATTCAGACCAAAGAAGCTTCTTTCACTACATTAATTGCGACATTGTCATATGTGATGCTTCTCAAAGTTATCAAATCTTTCTTGACAACCCAACCTAACCAAACGACCCTACCAACATCATCAGCCTTTCAGCAATCAATAATAACTTCCGCCGAAAGGTCAACTCTGATGAATTATGAATATGTCTACTTGCCATGCCTTTCTGGGTATACTATTCACTATTTTATATAAAATCAACCTTAGCTTCGTGCCGTCTCGGCTCAGTTGTTAAATATAACGGCGTCGCATGTAATGCGCTTGGCTCCACTTCACGTGTTACAATTAGTACGTATCATAAGGAATCGCATGTATTACAATATAAATATCTCATTCTCACACAAATCTTATCATATGACCATATTATTATTGATAATATCAATTTCATACATACTTACCGTAAATTATATATAAAATTACATGCATTTCATGATATAAAATCATATATTATCTAAAATAATACTATATATATATATAGTATGACCAACACTTGGGGACGAATTCTACAAATTAATTTGATTGTAGGACCAAATTATTAAACGGCATGTGGCTGTTTCTTAATTTTTTAATTTTTTTAATTTATAATAAATAATATTTTTAATAAATAAAAATAATTTTTTTGAACTGGAATAAATAAAAAATATTTGTTTTGAAAAATATAACAAAAAATGAAAAGTGTCAAATTAGCCCCCTAAACTGGGTGGATAGTGCAATTTGACCCCCTAACTGAATTTGACCTGACAAACAAGTCATTTAGGACTTAATTGCACTTTTTTGCCGGTTTAGGGGGCTTGAATGGAGCTTTTTGCCGGTTTAGGGGGCTTGAATGGAGTTTTTTTCAGTTAGGGGGCCTAATTGCACTATCCACCCCACTTAGGGGGCCAATTTGACACTTTTCCCATATATATATATATATAGTATTATTTTACACTTGATGGAACAAGATTTTATAGACATCATGTATGTCATGGATGTCACATAAGAGTAGAGCCGTCAAAACGAGTTTAGCCAGCTGGATTAGCTCGTCCCACCCCGCAAAAAGAGCGGGAAGAGCTTTGATATTTTGGCCCATATTTTAACTGGCTTTTTAGCTCGCCCCCGCCTAACCCGCGGGCTTAGCAGGCCGTCGGGGGCTCGCCAAGCCATATATATAATCAAGTTTTAAAAAATTAGTATATTATACTCCCTCCGTCCCTAATTGTTTGTCTCATTTACTTTTTGCACGGTTTTTAATACAACATAACAAATGATACTAACTTTCTAATTTTGCCCTTCAAAAGTAGGTGTTCTTTGTACAAAGTACAATTGTACTTCCTCATTAATGATCTAAAAAGTTGAAAAGTCAAAAGGGTAATTTGGGAAATGTAGAATGATAGTTATGTTCAATTTTAGAAAGAGGACACTATTTTGGGACAAACTAAAAAGGAAAGTAAGACACATAAAATGGGACGGAGGGAGTATAAATGATTTGTTATTGACTTATGAATTATCACATTATGTATTTAATTATTTATTAGTTATTTTAATATACACTTATTATTTTTATATTAATTTTTAATTTAAATTTAAAACGTTTAAGACGGGACGGGACGAGACGACTTCCCTTAGGCTCGTATTTTGACAGGCTTTTTAACCCATCCTACCATATAGCGAGTTTTAGCGGGCCCCGTCCTGCTGGTCCGTTTCCACACCTCTACATGAGAGTGACCAAGACTATAGAATTGGATCAAGAGCATGATGTAAGCTAACTCAAGATATATGGGAGATGGTGGAGGCCGCCCAACTAGTTTGCATGGGAGTAAGCTATAGGTCAGGGATTGGTGTAGTTGAAATAGGCTTGTTTATCCTTGTCTAATTAATTTTTTGCCTTGATTTTTATGATCCTATTATAAATAAGAATGAGAGTAATATAAGGCGTACGGTTCTCCTATAACTAGAGACATCCGTATAATTATATATATCATGTTATCATAATAATAATATTTTCTTCTCATTCCTTGTATTATTAATGTGTGAAATTTATATTGTGATGTAAATAAAGTCCAATAATAATTAACATATCAATTTTGATGTCATCAAATTTTCAATGCCCTATTGGGTGTGCCAAAATCTTTAATGAATTTATCTTTTCAAATTCGAAGTAGTGGTTACAATCAGTATAGTATAAAATCATTTGGATTACAATGAGTATCAATGCAGGTACAAATTGTCTTGATGTCCTCTAATTATCTAATTAGTTGTCTTATTGAAGGGCATCCGAACTCAAATGACTTATTCCTTAATGAAGGGACTATATATATGTAGTTAATCTCCATCCATTGAAGGGCCTTCGAATATGAATCTCCATGGATCACTAAATATAGGTTGTCTTATGCTCAAATGACATATTCCTTAATTAATGAATGACTTATATATAGGTCATATGTAGTTTAATCTCCTTTGAATGACCTTCGAATTAGATATATGACTTGATCTCCATAGAAGTGTTAGATATATGAGCTTGGTCCCCATGAAGGCCCAAAATATATGGATAAAATTTCGAGCATCATCTCCCAATCAGTCGTTATACTGTGGACCATGGTCCACAATGTATTGTGCACCATGGGTCATGGTTGATACTGCAGTTGTGTTGAACTGATACTGCAGTTGTGTTGAAAGGGTACTGTAGTTGTGTTGAAAGGGAACTGCAGTTGCGCGGAACAGAGGACATGTCATCCATCTGGAACTGCAGTTGTGTTGAAAAGATACTGCAGTTGTGTTGAAAGGATACTGCAGTTGTGTTGAACGGATGAATGTCCTCTGTTCCGTGCAACTGCAGTTTCCTTTCAACACAACTGCAGTATCCGTTCAACACAACTGCAGTTTCAGATATGATCATGATTCACAATGCATTGTGGACCATGGTCCACCATATAATTTGCGTCTCCCAATAGATTTTAGAAGGAGCTCATAGTGATATCTAAATAAGATTTTCAAGATGTTTTCCTTGCAGATGAGAGCTCATATTTATAATGATAGGATGGAAAGAATTCTAATATGTTCAAACTCTTTTGATATTATCTAATTATTATACAAATTAAATAATATCAATATTATATATATATATATATATATATAGAATATTAATAAAATGCGGCCTTGTTGTTAGGTGCGGTCGTGTGGCTTAGCGTGCGCCATTGGATTGTGTTGATCTGACGGTGGAGGTTATATATTAGGATTTAGGAAGTTTAATTCGCGTAACTTAAGTGGGGGCTTTATGGTAATTGTAAGTAGGGAAGGTAATGTTAGGGTACAGAATGCACCAACAAACGTATTATTAAAACACACCATTCAACGTACTAAAATGCACCAGTTCTTATATTAAAACACACCACTTAACCACCACACACCAAATGCAACTACTCTCGTAAAATTCACCACCATGTGTATTAAAACACAACATTCTATGTTATAAAATGCACCACTAGACAAATTAAAACACACCATTCTCCACCATACCGAAATACACCACTCAATTCAAATGCACCAACAAAATTAAAACACACCATTATACGTTATAAAATGCACCAGTTCTCATATTAAAACACACTACTTAACCACCACACACCAAATACACATACTATTGCGAACTACACCAATATTATCTCAAATATGAACCAAAATACCAGATTAATGTTGATAATGCACAGACTATTGCGAATTACTCCATTCTCGTTCCTCTGTTGGAGTGTCTTGCTTGGAAAGCTTCGCAGTTAATGGAGCGCCTTGGGATCGTGAACGAGCATGTCGTGGTGAGTTGAGTGGGGTTTTGAATCATATTAAATTGACAAGTATACCCCTCTTTCGCGTTAATGATGTTCAGTGCTCTTTTTTATTTTGGATCAACCTGATGCGTTGGATTAAATAATCTAATGGTGTAGAACAGGCCACATGACCGCACACAAGACCAAGGCGGCACCAGATGCCTCCTCTATATATATATAGTGTACCAAAAACATAATTATGTATAAATTCTTACTTTCTAGATATACTTAAAAAGATTCAATTTATATACGGAGTATCCTACAAATTAAAAAATAATCCCCTTCCAAATGATGTCCAATAATTAACATATTAATTTCGATATCAATTTTTTTTTGTCTACAAATATGTTTATTAAATTTTTGGAATGATATTTTGTTTGTGGATACATGCAAGTATCGCATGTTGTCCATGGATCTATCCCGATCCTGCTGGATGATACGCATGATAGATATAATGATGCGTGTTTGTGCATAGTGGAGTGTGCTGCCTCAGCTTTAATCATACCAATCATACCATACTACTTGCGCCCTTTGACTCAATTTTTGCTGCCATTATCCTCATCCATCTTTTGTCTCTATCCAATTTTTCTTTTATATATTATATTTCACAATTTACATTAAATTAATTTTAAATCTCAAAATTTATATTCAAGAAGAGATAAACCGCACATCGTTCTATTAGTCCCCAAATTTTTACGTACTTCATATTTATGTACGAGAGGTCTTCATCATTTCTGATCTTGACAACTCACACTATCGATAGAGCAAGGCTTTAGGGTAATCGATCGAATTAATTGGGTCTTTTCAAAAAAAATTTCTTCAAATTTTCATCTTCTCCTAACTATATTCAAGACCTTATAAATCTGTCCTAAGGCACATTAAAAAAGTAAATCTCGAATTACTGAAATAATTTCATATTTTCCAACCATATGCACACTTTTGCAGTTTTTTTTTTCTTTTCTTTTCTTTCTTTCGTTGAAATCTATTTTTCTCCTTTTTTTTTTGAGGAAAATCTATTTTTCTCTTTTTTTCTTTTTAAACATGAAATTTATGTGAATGTGATAATATGAGCTAAACGTAGGACTCTTACATTGATGAGATTGCATCAATAGAAAACATATGAGCCAGATTTAAGAATATATTATTGTCCATTAAAAAAATGAGAAATAATTTATTAGGAATTAGGATTAGATAGATCAGACCAAATATAATGTACGATAAGAGAGCAATTCCTTACCATGTCCTCTGTCGGCTACGTCATCGAAACTCTTCCAGTGCTTCTCGAAGATATACGTACACACATGTATATACTAATTCAACCATGAAAATTCATGTGGCCAACCTTTGGTTTTTAGTCCTCTTCTTAATAATTAAGTAATAAATAAATTAAATGACCAAAAAAAAAAGAGTGAATTATATTATGAATGCTTTAAATGTGACAGCTGCCTTAGCTTCTCTGCCTATAAATTCATCACCAAACTGCAGTGCGTTCTTTAGCAGATTAAAGGGTAAAAGTAGAGAAGAAAAAAAGAAGAGAAGAAACCCAAAAAAAGAGAGAAAAAGAAAATGTCTAAAGTTACAAGCTTTTGCATGATCGCCTTCCTAGTACTTCTGCTGGCGGCGTCGCAGGTTGTTTCCCGGCCGGTCCCGGTGGCCACCTTCTCCGACGTCACTCCGGTGGAGACCAATCATGGGGTAAGTAAGTTTACTTCTCATTCATAGCTAAATATCGATGAACTATTATGTTAGGATCAAACGCTTATCACTCACGTCAAAAACTATACCTAGCAGAAAAGGCTCAATTTATTTCTTTATTATAGACCGTCATCATATTATTCGAGATAATTTGAGTACTGGAATTAGCCCTTAGAAATTTTATCTGTCTCTTTTTGAGTATCAGACATGGTCCCTTTACCGATCCAGCCCAACATCTTAGCTAAGCTTGAACGTAGCCATAGGTTTGATTCTACCAATACCCAAACTTTTGTATACCTATTGTATTTAGGATTTTATATTTTTTAATGTTTTTTTTTTAATTTTGTTAATGCATATTGAAATTTTAGGATAAGATGGCAGTGGAGGGAAGCTGTGGAGGGGAAGGAGAAGAAGAATGCCTGATGAGAAGGACGATGGAGGCTCACATTGATTATATCTACACACAGAAGCAGAAGCAGCCGTGATTAATCACATTATATCATTATTCATAAATATATGAAAATTTTTATAATCTCGTGAGTTTTTTAAAATTGTACCTTGCAACATTTTATATATATTTGGTAAGTTGTACTTTTTTCCATCTATTTTGGTAAAATTTAAAGTACAATTTTTACAAAATATATTATATTTTAACTCACGATATTGTAAAAAAATTTCATATATATAAAATAAATTTCAAGTTTTTTTTTTTATAAAAAAATTATTGTATTTGGGTGCGTGCGTGGTATATTTGTCTATGCAGGCAGGGCGTCATGGGTTAATTATGTATTTTCATTTTAGATGAATTATTATATGATTATTTTTCATATTAATTAAGAGCTTAAGATTTCAGGTACGAAGTTGGAAATTATAAAATTTTTGTATGGCTCTAATGTCATATCAGAGTATGTACTTATATTATCATTTATTATTGTAGAAATTGGTGAAATAAAGAAGAAGGTGTTGGTGTTATATCTCATCAGTGAAATAAGTATACGAAACCCGACTTTGACACATTATTCAGGACTAACGTACAACTACTTCACGTTCAAGTTTTATGTGAAAGATATAAAAACTTTAGTATGTACTAAGTCATATGACACATTATTCATGACTAACGTATAACACATGTTTCAACGACACTCAATAGACAATAGTTAAAATATTATTTCTAGAAAAGACAACTATGTACTTGACTTTTAACACTACTAGTTTCAACAACGCTCAATAGACAACGGTTTTTAACCGTTGTCTATGTCCGTGACTTTCAACAACACTCAATAGACAACGGTTTTTAACCGTTCACAGTTAAAAACCGTTGTCTTTGCGCGAAACTTACAACAATACCAACTTCAACAACAGATATTTTACCTCATGGGCATTTTTCTTGTAGTGCATACAATGTAACGTTGTATAATTAAAAATTGGAATAAGGATCAAATGTACCATATAATTACACAACAAAATGCAATTGAATTATCGAACTCAAAAAATTATAATTAGGTTCCCGAACAATACAATTTAATCTAAAATGACTTGTCGACATGGTAACATGCTGATATGACAGTTACCGAATTTTAAAATAATTTTGTTAAATTTTATTTTAATAAATTTAAATTAAATAATTATTATTTTAAAAAAATATTGCCTTCTCACTAGACCGAGCTGTATGTCCAGTAGAATGTATGCAGGTCCTCGTCCTTGGTGATACAACCATCTCAATGAAGGAGGGGTTGGCATCCACAGATGGGGTTCTTGGCTTGTTCAACGTAGACATAACATTCTTATTTTTAGAACGTGTAATCAATTAGAATTTTATCATGTATAAATGTTGATTTATCTAAATTATATATAGTTGATTCGTAGTTAGGGATATGATTGGGAAATTAATGGCATAATAAAATCTTTGGAGAAGGGAGGGAAAATAATTTTACCTTCTCAAAAGTAATACAAAGCTTATATTCTAAGAGCATCTATATCAATAGTTTTTTTTTTAATGATTTTTGTCGGATTAAAAACTTAAAGATGATTTTTTGTTAATGTGGGCATAAAATGATTTTTAAGCTGATTTTAGTCCTGCAAAGTTAAATTTTTTGTGGGTCCCAAATGAGAGAGAGAGAGATGGTAGAAGACGTACTCACTTTGTGCGCGTTGGGCACACATTCATCAGCGCCCAAGTACATTCGCTCGTTGGCGCGTCTTCTGCTATGTTTTTTTAAAAAAAATCGTGTCAAAATGGTAAGATCTTTTTTTCTTCTCCTCTTTGTCTCCTTTCTCTCCTTGTTGCCACATAAAAAACAATGAAAATTTTGAAGCTGGTATGGTTGTTCTAAGCATACCACTATTAGTACTTCAACTTTTGACGATTCTCCTTGAATTTATATTGAACTAACTCTTGAACACAAAATCATAAAACTAGCGGTGCATTTACTAATGGTAAAAATTCTTCATTTTTCACAGAGAAATGAGAAATTAGGGAATTTAAAAAAAAAAATACATGTAGTTATACATTTCGCTAATTTTAAAAATGAAATGTGGAAAAATGAAAAATCAAAAGAAACAAAAAAATTATAGATATAAAAATTGAAAAATTAGAGTAAACATATAGTCTTAATCTCCCAGGTTCCAACTATACTCTGTCATATCAGCTTATTTAGCAAACGTTAGATTAAAAAAATAAAATAAAATAAAAACCAGAAATTGATGAGAAGAACCAAATTAAAGGTGAAATGACTTAAATGTCGGACCAGTAGTTAGGCAGTTGAAGCCCAAATTTTGGTTCCAGCCACCATGACACCATAATTACATACCTTGAGTTAAATGGGCTAGCTCAACAACCTTAGATTATCCGGCCTAGCCTATTAGGCTGGCCAAATTATGCTATGGACCCGAGTCCACCTTGCAATGTGAATTAGAGTCCATGTTCACAATTTTAGAATTCTATATAAAAATTACATTACTCAATATTTACAATTTTTGAACTCTATATTCACAATTTTGTTATATAGATTCTAAAATTGTGTTATACTGTTAAATATAGAGTTATGAAATTTTGAATATAGAGTTCTAAAATTGTAATCATAGAATTCTAAAATTATGGACACAGAATTCTAAAATTGTGAACATGGCGTAACAATCGACTAGGCTGGGCAAATTATACCCTGGACCAGGGCCTACCTTGCATTGTAAACCCTGGTCTAAAAATAATCTTCAAGTTATGTATACATATTTTGTGCCTGCAGTTGACAATTTTTGTATATGTAGCTATCATATTATGTGTCAGCAATTAGCAAGTTATTCCCCACCCTATTACTCTTATTAAATTAAATAAATTAGTAATTACAATATATATATATATATATATATATATATATATATATATATATGCATTTCTTTAATTTAGAATTCGATGTTTACAATGCCTTTATTAAATAAAAAACATTATAAAAAAATTAAAAAGAGATTTAAATTAAAGAAATGCATATATATTACATTTATTTTAGTGACAATTATAATAAACCTCTCATATATTATCTTGAATTGCATTCATATACTTTAAATTATCAATTTAAATAAACAAATTCAACATTCAATTACATATGCATGAGCATCTCATATATAATCTTATATTGATATATATACTTTGAAGTACTTATTTAAAAATAAACATTATGCATTATCCTATTCGCGCAATGCGCGTGAAGAAACTAGTAGTTATATATTTTTGTAGTGTTGTAGCCCTATAGTGTATCATCACTTTCAATGCGAAAATTTTAGATATTAATATTTATGCATTTAAAAAAATTGCAAATAATCACTTAATATCTTTTTTATTTACATGTTTCTCTTGCATTTCATGTCCAATGTATTCTTTTAAAAGATTATTGTTTGCTCATGTCTCTATTCCTTGTTTCTTGTTTGTGTTATCATAGTACATTGCATCTCAATATTTTGATTTTTATATTACTCCATACATTTTTTAATACTACATATTCCTTTACCATGATTCTTGTATATATTACACTGACAATTAAATCTCACGAGATGAGACTAATTTAATTAGATATTAATCTAACAAATTCTTTGAGTAATTTTCTCAAAAGTATATTTACATATTGTATGGATATTGATATTTGATCCGAAAATATGGGCTAGCCTTATACGTATCCGGCCTATGTTTTTGGATAATAATAAAATGAAATATACT
>CM008344.1:16476410-16486906 GCA_002525835.2 Ipomoea batatas
GGCTGGGAAACTAACAAACTGTAATATGTTAATTGCATACTTTGTGTTTGCGGTTGGAAAATCACATATGTTTAACTATACATAATTTGGTCCATTGTATAATTTGCCTATATATTACTCCGTATATGCTCAACAGAATCATTAACTTTTTGACTTTTAGGACTTGTTTGGCAATTAGCGGTTAGCGAATTGTATTAGCGGTTAACGAATAATGGATTGTGTTAGCGGGTTTGACCAGTAGATTGTACGAGCAATTTGTAAAAAGATATTTGGTAAAATTAGTTGTTTAGATTAGCTATTAACATGTAAAATTACCAAAAGAGTATAATAATAATAATAATAATAATAATAATAATAATAATAATAATAATAAGAAAAAATAAATAGAAAGATGTGGGATCATTTACATGTCCAAAAGGTAATAATAATAATAATAATAACTAAACCAAAACACTAACAGCACGTTTGGTTCACGGAATGAATTTTAAGGGAATAGGAATACGATTCCATAAGGAATGGAATAGGTAAGGAATAGAATATGAATTGTATTACAGTGTTTGGTTCGCGGAAGGAATAGACTTGGGAATTGTATTCCATCGTTTGGTTCGCGGAAGGAATAGAAATGGAATATATATTTAAAAGACATAAATGCCCTTGTACAAAATTGTTATTATTATTATTATTATAAATGATTATTATTTTTTTATTATAAATTATTATTATAAATTATTATTATTATTAATTATAATAATTATTATAATTATTATTATAAATTATTACTCCGTATTAATTTTTTTTATTATAAATTATTATTATTATTATAATAAATTATTATTATTATTATAACAAACCTGTATAAATTATTATTATTATTATTATTATTATTATTATTATTATTATTATTATTATTATAACAAACCTATATAAACTAGGTCGTTGCCACAGTCATCGGATCTTCACGGGGAATTAGAATACTTTTTCTCACACACACAATCTCAGGCTCAGAAGCTCTCGCCCCTAGTGTCTTCGTTCATCACAACAACCTAATTCTGGTATCATAAGGTTAATCCATTTCGAATTCTGCTACTTTTTTTTTTTTTTTTAATTCTTTCATGTTTTGATCCCCGAATTTTTACTGTTGGCGTTGATTAAATGTATAAACCATAACAATATACATAAACCCTAGCAATATATATAAAACCTGTTGCGGCTGCGGCACCGTGCCGCAGTCCGCAGCAGTGCTGGAGTTTATATATATATATATATTTATTTATATATATAAATAAATTATTTTTTTTAAAAAAAATATATATAAATAAATTATTGTAAAAAAAAAAAAGTTTAGAAGAATACTTTGAAGAAATTTCAATTTGCAATGGCGGAAGTAAGATGGGTATGATGATAGAGAGAGAAATGAGCGTAAAAAATTAATGTTTAAAAAAGGGTAAAAATGGAAATAAAATAAAATACCTATTCCTGATAGATCAGTAATAGGCTAATACCAGGGGGGTGCTGGTAATAGCTATTACCCTTGCAAGGGTAATAGCTCATTCCCAGGAATAATGTTCCTGGGAATACAAGTGTTTACCAAACAACGGAATAGGCTATTACTGGGAATGCTATGTCATTCCCTGCCTATTCCGTGAACCAAACATCCCGTAAATTATTAACCTAAATTGTAAATATTAGCTAAACCATGAGCAGTAAAAGTGAACTCATAAATCAAACTAAAAAGTGAAACACTAAACCAATTTTTTTTTTTAAAAAAACAATAAACTAAAAATTTGTTCTTAAGTGAGCTACAATTTCAAAATGGCTAAAAAGGCAATATATAGTGTTTAAAAGTATATTATGTATAGTGTTGAAAAGTGAACTTTTAAAGTTGAACAAATTAACAAAAATGTTACACTACAATTTTTTTTCCAACCTTGGCCTAGAACTTTTAAATTTCAGATTGATTCTTAATTTTCTCTAAGAACAAGTTGAAAACATGTTTACTAATTTTCTTAACAAAGTAGTTATTGGCAAACCCATTTTCAGGAATTACTTTTTAAGAAATTTAATTAATTGGAAAACACCAAACAGGTTTGAGAAAAATAAGAAATCGTAAGTGTTAGGTTGGTTTTACGGCCACAAGATAGCCGGATGGCGGGCCAACACGTACAACCATAAACAAAGTGAATAACAAAGTGAATTGATAGTAAATACTCAAAAAATAATGGGACAGGGTAATCGCTCTTGTATTAAAATCGGTACCCCCTTAACAATGCGACCCTTGGGGGTATTTATACGAGAATAATGAACCTCTAGAAGGAAACAAGAAGATCTTACACAAATTTGAGTTTAAGAAGGTTCCTTAAACTACCCAAACCGCCATAAACACTATCTAAAATAGAACAAGAAGTATCCCGCCAAATCTGGATAAGATCCTCATGGAGTTTCGCCTCACCGCTTCTGAGTGCCGCACTCGGTCGGGCACTACGACTAGATTGTCCACGTCAAGCAGGCCGGTGGGCAACTAAACCCAACCCATCTGCTGGTAAGGGTGGTCAGTTAGCAAGCTCGAGATACCGAGGGTGTTCCAGGCCGGGTACCCTACTCGGGGGTATCCATCAATTAAGTTCTAAAAATAAATATTAATAATGTATATTTAAAAAAAAATAAAAAAAAATATATAATATTTTGGGAGGGTAATGATCGAGAAAATTAAATAAGAGAATTAAGGAGAAAGTAAGGGAGTAGTAAAGAAGTAAAATGTATGGAGTATGGAGAGGTAGTGGTGCAAGTGTGAGAGAACCCACACCACATAAATGGATGGGAGTGCCCATTTAATTTAGGTATAGCCATGCATGCATCTCATCTATCGCCCTGCTAGCTTAGCTTCTTCATTCAATTCCATCTCTCTTTCTTTCTGTTTCTACGGCTTTCTACATACAATCTCCTTAGTCTCTCCATTGTCCACCCATTCAACAATAATGAGCCATTACAATCAGGCCCAACCTCCCGTTGCTCTTCCTCCTCCCCAAGGTACACACACACACATATATGCATTTTTCTTTTAATTTGCATCTCATCTCATATACATATATAATACAATCTGAATTTTGTGGTTTGGATCATTATTTTGTTTGTAGGTTACCCGAAACCGCCGCAAGATTGTCAAGACAAAGATGCAATTCCCGGCTACCCTCCCCAACCGCAGGGATACCCTCCCCAACCCCAAGGATACCCTCCCCAACCTCAAGGGTACCCTCCCCAAGCCTACCCTCCTCCGGGCTACCCTGCTCCTCCTCCTCCTCAAGGTTACCCTCCCCAACCGGGTTATCCTCCGCAGTATGTCCCCCAATACGCTGCGCCACCGCCCCCTCGCCAACAACAATCCAGCAGCTCTGGTTGTTTGGAAGGATGGTAAGTCTTTCTTCTTTTTTTTTTTCCATCTCATCACTTTTCCTATTTTTAGCATCATTGCAGTAGGCGCTAGTAGGGCGGTAGACTAGCGCTTAGCGCCTACGGTACCTAGGCGGCAACCTATAAAAAACAAAAAAAAATAATGCATGTGTGTAGGTGTAGGTCATATATATATATATATATATATATATATATATATATATATATATCTTACTTATATAAATAAATAAATTTAAATATATATAAATATAATAAAAACAAATTAACAAGGTCAACTCACTCGAGTTAACTCGACTAACTCTGCCAAAGTTCGACAAGTTAACTCGGCCAAATTTGACCGAGTTAGGTTCTAGGCGGCCGCCCAGGCAGCTGGCCACCTAGGCGGACACCTAGGGAGCAATTCGCCTCGGTCTAGGGGTGTCTAGGTTAGAGATTTTTGCAACAGTGATTTTTAGTAAGGGTATTTTTGTCTTTTCATATTTTCATTAGTTATTTTTCCAATTTCAACCGGTTTAATTGGTTTAGGACTTTATGTAACTTCTGATTTTTAGTAACCATATTTTTGTTTTAAAAAAAAAAAAAAAGTAACCATATTTTTCAATCGATTTTTAGTGAAGTCCTAAACCAATTCAATTAAACCAGCTAAAACCGAAAAAATAACAAAAAAAATATGAAGGGACAAAAATGCCCTTACTAAAATAGAAAAAGTCATGAGAAAGACAAGTATTCAAAAATAATAATCATACAACCGATAGTTTGAGACTAAATTTAAAATTGTCACAAAAAACCTAGTAGAATTAACTCGATATTTTTTTTTATTAACACAGAATACGTCTGTGAAGCAGATATTAACTGGGAATTCAACTTTTTAAAAGAAGATACTTTAATTAATGTTTTCTCTTACAACGTACTCCATCTTAAAGGTTGATGTTACTCTATATTCATTATATTGTGGTAAACATAAAAATATTTTTTGTCACAATAAACGAAATATTTATGGAACATGTGATCTCTAGCTTGTTAGTATGTACAAGATTTTCAATTAGGTTAAAAAGTAAAAACCATCTAACATACGCATTGGCATGCATGCAATATGTTTGTCCTTTCATTTTACATATGATGTCGACATATATACACAATTATCATTCATGCATGCATATATATGCCAATAATCCTATGTTGTAATTTTGCAGTTTGGCCGCACTGTGTTGTTGCTGCCTCTTGGACGCCTGCTTCTGACGTTAACGCTTCAATTTGCTCAGTTAATTCGATCAACAACGTACGATGCCTGCATATATACTCCATGTATTAATTATTAATTAGTTCGTTGATGGCGTAGCCTCCATTAGTGGATCGGATCTCTTAGCTTCTCACATACCGTAGTGGGTTAATGGATATGATTATATTCTTTTGTAGAGTTGGTTTCGTACTTTCTCATCAATTAAATTCTCAAAAAAATGTTTTCAAGAATATGTTTGATGAGAATAACTTTACGGGAAAAATTAATTAACATGTTTGTTGTTACATTAGAAACATAGCAGTACAATTAAATTACTTGAAAAATTAATTAACATGATTGGTTCGTTTAAACTTTTCTAGGAAAATTTTTTATAATCCCTAATATATACAAACATTTAAAAAAAAAAAACATAACAAAAAATCGATAGTTTAACCCGGCGACCTAGTCGGCGCACTACAAGAAAAATCGCGTTTTGCGACGGAAATAATTCTGTCGCGATTTAGCGACGGAATAAAATTCCGTTGCAAATTAACGACGGAATCAAATTCCGTTGCAAATTAACGACGGAATCGCGACGGAAAATAATTCCGTTGCGAATTTCAGCGCAAATAGAAAATAAAACTCGGGAAAACTTGGTGGCAAAAAACTCGCGACCAAATTTGCGACCGATTTTATTTCCGTTGCGAAATGACGACGGAAATGGCGACGGATTTAATTTCCGTCGCGAAATGACGATTAAAATGGCGACGGAATTTATTCCGTTGTTAAATATAGCAATTTATTTGAAAATGAATAAATATTGTGACGGAATTAACGATGGAATTTGGCTGTTTCGCGACGGAATTATAAATTCCGTCGCGAATCGCGATTTTTCTTGTAGTGGGCCGACTAGGCGCCCGGCCGTGGAGGAGGCCAATTTCGGCCTTCCTCGATGCGGTCGGGCGCTGCCTAGCGCCTAGGCGTGATTTTTGCAACCATGTGTGTATGTATAATTGTTAAAAAGTTGTGAATCTTATTTCAAGTTATATTTGACATTAGTATTTTCCCTTATTTAATTTAAATTTTAGTAATAAAAATATATATTAATTTAATATAGGACCCAATTTTATTGCTACGCCTGAGACTATAAAATGATAGGACCGGGCATGCCTATCACCTATCACTAAACACAGCATTGCCACTTCCTAAATGTTAATATATCTCCGGGAATAACGAGCTTGGTAGGCGTGAGTGGCCGTGCATTCTTGTCCTTTAAGAGAAGTCGGCCCCCGCAAATATCTGGGCTTCCCGGTATGCCCGAAAATCAACGAAGTGTACAAACCAGCTCTTTTCTCTTCAACTCCATATGGTATATATGCCCGAAAATGTTAAAATTTCAATCAACAGGACTATGAACTAAAATGTTCAATCTTCCCGGGACCTGCCGTGCCCAGATGAACAAGGTTACCTTTGGATCGGAGCAGTGTTATTATCTCATGAAGGAGCCTTTGTTGCGGCCATAAATGGCGCCATCAATCCCCATCTTGGCTTGCTTAATTAGTACGGTCCATGAACTGCATAACCCCCATTACAAACATATCATATTTAGGTTCTATGGCCAAATCCTGTACAATCTCTCATGCAAACTTTTGATAGTGTATATGTAGTTCATATCAATAGGTCGTCGGTGAACCAGATTACCCACACCTTAGCTAAGGTTTATCTCTTGGGACCAGATCCCCCGATATATTGTCAAGCATTCTTTTTTTACCCAAATTATAGAATAAATTCTTCTTTGGTTTCAAAAAAAAAAAGGAATAATTATACTACAATAATACTAAGACTAATAGAGAGTGTTTTAAAAAAAAATGACTAAAAGTCAACCACACCTATCACTCTAAGACAAATTATGAAATTAACTCTACTTCTAAATTGTTTTCAAAAAAAAAAAAAAACTCTACTTCTAAATTACTTTCAAACTCAACATCCCTAATAGAGAACTAAAATAGATATTGTGCACGCTTCAATAATTAGAGAACTAAAAGCGATATTTTTTCGTTTAATTTTTTTTTCTTAAAATAAGAATGATTATTTTGAGTTTTAAATAGAAAATGATACATAAAATAATAACTGATTTATTGTCCCTTTTAGTCTTTATATTATTATATTCACTATTTCCAAAAAAAAAAATATTATTATATTCACTTATTACAAAATAGTCTCAAACTATTAATGTTGTCATTTTTTATGTAAAATTATACTTTTGTTGCCACATTAGTCTTACCGACTACCGACCAAATCTTCGACAATTATTTGTTGAAATTTTAAATTTTATCTCATATAGAGTTGCTTTTGCAAATTTTACTGTGTAATTAAATTTGAATGAGTGATGTTTCCTTATAGCAATATAATTTTAAAAGAATATTGAGAAAAAATTTACATTTTTTGACAAGTAGTTATCAAAATTTTGATCGATATGATTAAAAGTGACAACATAAATATACTTATACACAAAGTATAACAAAATTAGTAATTAAAAATCAAAAGTAAAAGCAAAAGTGAATAATAATCAAAGAACCAAAAGTGACAACAATTGAGTACTAGAATGGTCAGAAAACTAGCTAACGGTTATAGTGAGTGATTGTGCCGCTGTGCATTCTCATAATTTAAGAGAGGTCAAGAATTCAAAAATCTCTCTTGTATGAAAAAACAATATGAACAACACTTTGTTGTCCTTTAATTAAGCCTCTCATACATTCATTATATTGTGGTAAACATAAAAATATTTTTTGTCACAATAAACGAAATATTTATGGAACATGTGATCTCTAGCTTGTTAGTATGTACAAGATTTTCAATTAGGTTAAAAAGTAAAAACCATCTAACATACGCATTGGCATGCATGCAATATGTTTGTCCTTTCATTTTACATATGATGTCGACATATATACACAATTATCATTCATGCATGCATATATATGCCAATAATCCTATGTTGTAATTTTGCAGTTTGGCCGCACTGTGTTGTTGCTGCCTCTTGGACGCCTGCTTCTGACGTTAACGCTTCAATTTGCTCAGTTAATTCGATCAACAACGTACGATGCCTGCATATATACTCCATGTATTAATTATTAATTAGTTCGTTGATGGCGTAGCCTCCATTAGTGGATCGGATCTCTTAGCTTCTCACATACCGTGTAGTGGGTTAATGGATTATATTCTTCTGTAGAGTTGGCTTCGTACTTTCTCATCAATTAAATTCTCAAAAAATATTTTCAAGAATATGTTTGATGAGAATAACTTTACGGGAAAAATTAATTAACATGTTTGTTGTTACCTTTGAAACATAACAGTACAATTAATTTACTTGAAAAATTAATTAACATGATTGATTCATTTAAAATTTTTTATAATCCCTAATGTATACAAACATTTAAAAAAAAAAACATAACAAAAAATCAATAGTTAGTTTAACAAAAAATCAGCCGGCGATCTAGGTGCCGCCTAGTCGGCCGACTAGGCACCCGGCTGCGGAGGAGGCCATTTTCGGCCTTCCTCAATGCGGTCGGGCGCCGCCTAGGCGTGATTTTTGCAACCATGTGTGTATGTATAATTGTTAAAAACTTGTGAATCTTATTTCAAGTTACTTGACATTAGTATTTTCCCTTATTTAATATAAATTTTAATTATAAAAATATATATTAATTTAATATAGGACCCATTTTTGTTGCTACGCCTGGGCCTATAAAATGATAGGCCGGACTAAACTTGCCTTCCTAAATGTTAATATATCTCCGGGAATAACCAGCTTGGTTGGACAATAGAACCTAAATATGATATGTTATCTTGGCTAGCTTGGGGTTGGGGACCGTACTTATTATAAATTAATATAAGAGCGGAGACTGATTGCTTAAGTACGGTCCATGAACTGCATAACCCCATTATATTACAAACATATCATATTTAGGTTCTATTGTCCAATCCTGTACAACTCTCATGAAAAATTTTGACAGTGTATCTGTGGTTCAATTCATATCAATAGGTCACGAACTAGATTAATCACACCTTAGCTAAGGCTCTATCTTTTGGGACCAGGATCCGATCCCCTGATTGTCGCATTCTTTTTTCTTTACCCAAATTATAAAATAATATTCTTCTTTGATTTTCAAAAAAAAAAAATGAATAATCATACCACAAATCCACAATAATACTAAGACTACTAGAGAGTATTCTTCTTTGTGCACGCTTCAATAATTAGAGAACTAAAAGCGATATTTTTTCGTTTATTTTTTTCTTAAAATAAGAATGATTATTTTGAGTTTTAAATAGAAAATGATACATAAAATAATAACTGATTTATTGTTCCTTTTGGTCTTTATATTATTATATTCACTTATCACAAATTAGTCCCAAACTATTAATGTTGTCATTTTTGATGTAAAAATATACTTTTGTTGCCACATTAATCTTACCGACTATCGATCAAATCTTCGACAATTATTTGTTGAAGTTTTAAATTTTCTCATATAGAGTTGCTTTTGCAAATTTTATTGTGTAATTAAATTTGAATGAGTGATGTTTTCTTATAGCAATATAATTTTAAAAGAATATTGAGAAAAATTTAGGGCCATTTTACTAACAGAAAACTGTTTTCAGTTTTCAGTTTTCTATTTTTCAGTTTTCATTCTCTGTTTTTCTCTGTTTTCTGTTTAGAAAACTTGTTTACTAACACTTATTTTTTCAAATATTTTTTTTCTAGATTAACGTTATAAAATTAACAATAAGTTTAATTTTGAGTGATTTTTAGACCTTATATTTAAAATATATTTGGTTTAAATAGAATAATATAATTTTTAATTTTAAGTCAAATATGTACAAATTTTACATTTGATATCCGAACCAAATTTATATATGTATATAACATAAATAAAAATATATCCGAACCAATAACCTATTAAGTTCACATAAAATTTAGTTTAGATAATATTAATATTTTTGAACTAATATTTAAAATATGTTTGGATATATTCGTTTGAATGACATGTATATAATATATAATTTTTATTTTGAATTCTAATATTATATATGTGAAATTTTGATATCCGATATTTGGACCAAACTTGTATCCGATATAACATAATTAAAAGTATCCGAATAAATAATCAATTGAGTTCAATCAAAATATAAAACGTGGTATAGATTTCAATTTTTAATTTTAATAATGTGGATGATGTATAATTTTAAGCATAAGCAAATAAGTTATGTTTAAATAAGTAATGCAAGTAGAAAAGATATAGCACGATGATAAGTAAAAGAGGATGATAATGAATGTAATCATAATAATGGATAAATATGTAAATAGATAATGGTGAGAGTGTGATTATAGTGACATATAGTCTAATAGATGATAGGTGATTCTGTTTTCCATTTAGAAAACAACTTTTAATAGTGTTTCAGTTTTCTATAAAACTGAAAAATTATTTTCTGTTTTCAAAATGAAAAACTGTGTTAGTAAACGTGTTTTCTGTTTTCTATTTTTCAATTTTGCAAATTTTCAGAAAACTGGAGAAAATTTTCAGTTAGTAAACATGCTCTTACGTTTTTTGACAAGTAGTTATTGAAAATTTGATCGATATGATTAAAAGTGACAACATAAATATACTTATACACAAAGTATAACAAAATTAGTAATTAAAAATCAAAAGTAAAAGTAAAAGTGAATAATAATCAAAGAACCAATGCAAAAGTGACACAACAATTGAGTACTAAAATAGTCAGAAAACTAGCTAACGGTTACCGTGAGTGACTGTGCCTCTGTGCATTCTCATAATTTAAGAGAGGTCAAGAATTCAAAAATCTCTCTTGTATG
>CM008344.1:16487146-16501003 GCA_002525835.2 Ipomoea batatas
TAGTTCCATCTTCATTGTTGTCTGACAATACAAGAAACCCTCCCATTCCAATCTTAGAGGGCAGGGAGAGAATCTTGCCTAAGGTTGATCGGTATGATATTGATATGCTCACTAAATCTCAGATTGATTTGGAGTTAGCCAAGATGAGGAGTATGACGCCTCAGGAGGCAGCAACTGCTGCTGCTCAAGCTGTTGCCGAAGCTGAAGCCGCTATAGCAGAAGCTGAACAGGCAGCAAGGGAGGCAGAGGCAGCAGAAGCTGATGCAGAAGCTGCACTAGCCTTTGCAGAAGCAGCAATGAAGACAGCACATGGGAGAAGCACCCCTAGGATGGTAAATCCTTCATTTCTTTTAGTTATAAGGATTTTACTTAGTTTCTTCCATTCTCTAGCTTCCGTTTTAGTAGTTGTTGATTCTCAGTAAAGAGATCATAGCTCATAACTCCACTTGGCTCCAAAGGGAGCCCTATTTACTTCATAAAAGACCATTTAGGATTACATCTTACCTCACAAAGGCATTTGTGCTTTGTGGAGCAATATGATAGTATGCCTGAAATGGCCTCCATATATTTTTCCTTGAGCATATATTGTTTGTTTCTTTTTCCTTTTAGTTGGTGGTTGTTATCTGGCCTATCTTTGCGAGGCTTGTCGAATTAATCTTCAAATTGGTGGTTTCTATAGTCCATTGGCTCTTCAGCAGGATTATACATACTCCGTACATAGCATGATTGCATTATCCAAAAGATTTTTCCCTCTATAAGCTATTAGCACTCATGCATACTACTTAATCCTTCATTAACTGTTTTTCTTTTTCCTGAACACATTTAGATGATTCAGGCTTGATGGATTTTGCCAAAGGAGAATCCCGATCTCGTAGACCTTAATCCAGATGAAAGGGTGCAGATGAGTTTCCAGCCATCTCACTCTTACTCCACTCTTGTAAATATGGGGGATTTTCCGGTGACTAGAATCAGGTGGTCAATTTGTAATCTTGAATGCATCTTCTGGTCGCTGACAAGCTTGGATGTTGTGTTTTCCTTTTGTTTTTTCGGATGTTTGTGTTTAGGTGTTGACAGATATATAAGCCGGTAATCTGTAAGGGAATTGAAGTTTGAATCAGAAAGGGAAAATCTTGGTGGATAAACCAGGAACACTTGTTCAGGTAAAAATGGGAAAGGGGAAGTTTCATTCTTCTGATAGTATGGAAACCTTGTTCATAGAAATGAAATCTAGGCATTGTGCTTAGTCGTAGAAAATGCTTCCTCAATCTTCATTTCACTTAACAGGAAAAATGTTTTTAGTTTTCATTTCCTTCTGTTGTTGAAATTTTCTATTTCTCATAGAATATATTGTGTATAAAACACATGTTCATTGTAAATTTTTAATTCTTTCAAAACTCAATTTAGGTGTTTTTTTTTTTCATATACCCAAAGGTTTTTCTCGTCTCTCCCATGCAACATCGACTTGACGATATTATTATTATTATTATTATTGGTCAAGTCACGAGCTATCCTGAGCATGTCTTAATTGTAGGAGACACTTTTAAGCCTGTACCATACTCAAGATTAATTTTATTTGCACCGGTCAATCCAATTAAGGGGCAAAGTGCATGTTGTTATACTGTGGACCATGCTCCACAGAGCTTTGTGGACCATCGTCTGAAAATGGTTGTCGTTTATTTACTTAAAGAAACTTGTTAACAAATTTCTTATGTGTGTATAACAAATGAAACCACATATATCTAAAATGAAACTGTTCTGCATATTGTGTATATATTATCAAATTAAACTATAATTGAATTGAAATGATATTTTAGTATTTTAGTTGTGGTAGTATGTATAAATGAAAAGTATATATTGTCAAATAAAATTGTAGTTGAATATAAAATGAAATTACAATGAATATAAACTGTTCTGCGTTGCTTTCTGGAAACCCAAGAAATCAAGTTCGATCCGAAAAAGACGGCATAACCACTCGTAGACTTTCGATCAAGTGGACAGCCAACCCAGTCAGAATCTGAATACCCATGCAACGTAGACTGAGTAGACTTCATGATACGAAGTCCCATATCAAGAGTTCCTTTAACATAGCGTAATACACGCTTTAGTAAACCCCAATGTTCAGCTGCCGGTGAGTGCATAAATTGACATAGCCGATTAACGGAGTAGGCCAAATCAGGACGAGTAATAGTCAGGTACTGTAGGGCACCTGCAATCCGACGATACTGAGTAGGATTATCAAACGGCTCAAGAGAAGGCGTAGCGGATTGCGTGACAGCCGCTGGTGTAGCTAGAGGTTTGCAGTCAGTCATGCCTGCTCGGGTAAGGATATCCTGCATGTACCGTTTATGAGATAACAAGAAACCACTGTCAGTCTTCAGAGTCTCAATACCAAGAAAGAATCCTGGAGTCCCGAGATCACGAATTTTGAAAACAGACGCAAGTTGACGTAAAAGAGATTCCACTAATACAACATCATTTCCCATCATAATGATATCATCCACATAGACAAGGAGATAGACCCGAGAGTCTCCTGCTGTAAAGTAAAAGAGAGAGACATCGGTTTTTGACGACGAGGAGCCAATAGTAATCAGAAAGTCGTGAAGTCGCTTAAACCAGGCACGAGGTGCTTGTTTCAGCCCATATAACGAACGCTGTAGGTGGCATACATGCCCTGGATGTAGAGGATCTTCATAGCCTGGTGGTTGCTTCATGTAGACTGTTTCAGGTAGATGGCCATTTAGAAAGGCATTATGCACATCTAGTTGACGAAGAACCCATGAATGTGTGACAGCCAGAGAAAACAAAAGTCTAACAGTCGTAGGTTTGACGACGGGACTGAAAGTATCGAAGAAGTCTTCTCCGGCAACCTGATTAAACCCCTTTGCAACGAGTCGGGCTTTGTAGCGTTCAATTGTACCATCAGCTTTACGTTTGGTGCGATATACCCATTTACACCCTATTATATTCATCAGTGGAGTTGCAGGTACTAGTTTCCAAGTATTATTATGCAGTAGGGCATTGAATTCCTGATCCATTGCATCTCTCCAGTGTAGATGTTTTACAGCCTGTGTGTAGCAGGTTGGATCAGTAGTCGCAGTTAGAGCGTAGAACTATTCTCCGGTTCCTCGAGTTTTTGTGCGGGTGCGCATTGCATGACGCGCTGGGGTTTTAGTAGGACCTTGACTAGTTGTAGGTTGATCATTCGGAGCTGAAACTGATAAATGAGAGTCAGTTTGTGTCCTAGAAGACGATGGTGGAATATATTCAGTCTCGGAAGTAGCTGAAACCGGCGTCAAGGTCAGAGATGGAGTAAAGCTGCTAGTGCATAGTGGTGCAGTTACCCAGGCTGAATCCTGTGTGTTTGATTGAACAAATTCCTGTATGAGATCCTGAAAAGGAAAGACAGATTCATCAAACCGGACATGACGGCAGGTATAGACTTTACTAGTAAGTAGGTCCATGCAACGGTATCCCCTAAAATTGACTGGATAACCTAAGAACACGCACGGTGCCGATCTATACTCTATTTTATGCCGATTGTAAGGTCGAAGATATGGGTAACAACGACAACCAAAGACGCGGAAGAAAGAGTAGGGGGGTAAAGTGTTATATATTTTGGAGTAAGGAGTTTGGAAGTTTATAGCAGAAGAGGGTAAGCAGTTAATAAGAAACGTGGTAGACTCAAAGGCACAATCCCAAAATTTTAAAGGTGTTGAGCTTTGAGCTAATAAAGACAGACCCGTTTCTACAATATGACGATTACGGCGTTCTACTCTACCGTTTTGTTCATGGGTATAGGCGCAAGACTGACAGTGCGTGATTCCTAATGTTTGAAAAAGATTATGTAAACGACGATACTCCCCGCCCAAATCGGACTGTATGGCTTTGATAGAACGCGAAAACCGACGTTCTACCATCGCCCGAAATAAATCGAAGATTTTATATATGTCAGATTTTACATGTAGGGGATAAAACCAGGTAAACCGGGATTAATCATCTACAAATAGCATGAAATAACGAAAGCCGGAATTGGAAATTACAGGAGATGGACCCCAGATGTCCGTAAAAATCAAATCTAACACAACCGTACTATTATTATGAACTCTATCTAACGGAAATCTAGATGCCTTGCCGAGTTGACACGCCGTGCAGACACCTAGTGAACTGACTTTATGAGACGTGACCGGGACTTGTGACAGAACACGATGTAGAACTTGGCTGTGCGGGTGTCCTAGACGCTGATGCCAAACTGACGGGGAGACACGAGCGGTGAGAAACGCCTTGTGAGGATTAGGAAGGGACAACTGGTAAAGACCACCGGCCGTAGAACCCTTAAGAAGCACCACCTGTGTGTTGCAATCCTTCACAAAAAAACAATCTTTATGAAACTAAAAAAAAACACGTTATTCTCGTTAGTAAATCTATAAACCGAGAGTAACGATAGAGACAATGACGGGACATGCAGGATATTTGACAATTTTAAGGGGTGAGAAACAGAGGGAATAACCGTGCGTCCTACATTACATATGTCTAAACCTGTACCGTTTCCGACTTTAAGAACATCATTGTCGGTATATGGTTCGGAATGATCCATTAGATTCACGTCCGGCGTCGCATGGGACGTGGCACCCGTGTCGGGATACCACGAGTCAGCTCCGGCGGGAGTAACAGCATCACCGGAGAGCGCGGCATTGGCCTGCTGAACCTGCCGATCGTCGTAGCGCCGCCAGCACGTAACAGCGGTGTGGCCGTGATTACGGCAAATTTGACAACGCGGTGAGCCGCGACTGACGCGGCCTTGATTCCCAGAGCTACGCCCGCGCGAGTTGTGACGACCTCCAGAGCCAGAGTTGTGCCGCCCACGACCTGCGTAAAACGCCGTCGGCGAAGATTGAGGCAGCGCAGAATCGAGGCTATTTCCGAGTTCCTCGGCATGGAGGAATTCTTGAGCCTGGAGATGGTCGGCTAATTGAGGGATCGTCATTGGCGTCGCCGCTGCCATCAACGTGCTCGCCATTGCGCGGAACTCCGGCCGTAAACCTCTCAGGACGTATAAGATCTGCTCGTCGGCGGTGAGCGATTTGCCGGCCAGGGATAAGGCTTCCACCAGCATTTGGGCTTGGCCGAGATATTCGGCCGGCGTCTGGTTCCCTTGCCGGAGAGAGTGGAACTGACCGATGAGGCTGAGACACCTCGTGCGGGATTGTGACGCGAAGGCGGCGGTGATTGAATCCCATACGTCGCGTGATGTTTCCCTCCCGACTGCGAGATACATCACCTCGCCGGTGAGCGACGAGACGAGGAGCGACAGAATGGCTTGGTCCTGCTGAACCCAGGGCGGGTAAGCAGGGTTGAGGATCGGCGGCGACACAGCGTTGGTGGACGACGCCGCTGCTGGAATTGTCGCCGGCGGACAGGGGATGGAACCGTCTAGGTAACCGAGGAGACCTTGGCTGCGTAGGAATGGCATTACTTGCGTACGGCAGTGGATATAGTTTCGAGAGTTCAATTTGATAGAGATTTGATGGGTGGTGGGAGAAAGATTCATCGCCGGCGATGGCGCAGCGGCGAGGACCGGCGTGATGGTGCCGTCGGAAGGTGCTTGTAACGCCATCGATAGTCGGTGGTAAGGAAAAAAAAATTTTACGGAAATAGGATCGGTTACGGCTTGATACCAGATGAACGTCTCGATTCCAATACAACTGAATTACACTGAGATACTAAACCTATATGAGACCTAGCATTAGAGTCTCCTAAACTATAGGTAACAAGTATTGACTAATAACAAACTACTAACAATAATTATTAAATATAAAAGTGTAACATATGATATGACTAACATTCATGAACGCGAACGAACATGTTTGTAAATATTAATGAAATATTCGTACGTGAATGTGTTCGTTAACCTTAACGAAGACATTCATGAACATGTTCGCGAACGTTAACGAACACTAATAAATGCTTAACAAATAAACACGAACACGAATGCTCTATAAATCTTAACAAACAAACACCAAAAACCTCCGTTCATTCATGTTCGGTTCGTTAACTGCCCTAGACGAAGGCAAGCAAAGCAAAACTCAAATAACTCTTCCCTGCCTATTATGCTAAGCTAATGAAGCTGCTAAGCATTATTGTAATAAACACAGTAAATCTCAAGTATTTCTTTCTAAGCATTCCTTCATTAGAATGTAATTCCTGCCAGCCTTTCTGCTTTTCATTTCTATCTCCATGTCAATATAATCATCAAAGCCACAAAATGTGTTCTAAAATGGAAAAAGCCGGCCTGATCTGAGAAACTAAACAGTAATTGTGAAGCGTACATACAAAACGATTTAAAGAATAAACGACTCTACAAAACAACAAGAGCATTTGGTCTAGTGGTATGATTCTCGCTTCGGGTGCGAGAGGTCCCGAGTTCGATTCTCGGAATGCCCCTTCTACCTTTAGTAATTTCATTTTTACGACACTCCTGTCCTGCCTTCTCTTTTGTAGGTAGACCGTAGACAGCAGTTGGCTTTGTAGGGAACCGAATCAATTATGATGAATTGTAGTTGGGAAGTTTAAACTGTCATAACCGACTGAAGTAAATGCTATAAACGATTAATTTTTGGTCAGTTATATGTAGTTAGATTGCAAATGACAAAGTGCTAAGTCTAAATACAGTAAACCAGTAATGACTAATGACAATACAAATTACAAACTAACAAATACAAATACATTGCCAATTGCCTAAGTGCCAATTATGATGAATTGACGAGCCCACACACAATATGTTTAGGGGTAGCAAACAGTCGGCCGGTAACGTAAATCGATCGAAAAATTGATGGGAATTTTTAACCGTCATAACTGACTGACCGAAGTAAATGCTATAACCGATCGAAAATCGATGATCAATTTTCGGTCAGTTATATCGGTTATCGAAAAAGTAAACGGATACTAATCCAAATACTACAAAATTAGATTGCAAATGACAAAGTGCTAAGTCTAAACATAGCAAGCGCAGCCAGTAATGACCAATAACGGTACAAATTACAAACTAACAAATACAAATTAGAATGCAAATTGCCAATTGCCTAAGTGCCAAAAAAAAAGTTCAAACATACTGCCCAGGTGCCTAAAAGCACACTGCCAAACATTTAAACCTTAACCTAATAAATGAAATTAAAACCACTATTATATATTACTATTATTTTCTTTATACAAACCCTTCGCCGACTAGCTATGGGCAGTGAGAGGTCATCAGCGTTTCGTGAGGCTGACGATAGGAATGAGGAGTGAGGGCGTCGGAGGATGGAGGGAGTGACCGCCTGAATGTGTCAGTGTGTGGTTTGTGTCGAAAAGTGAAACTGTGGAAGATTGAAATTTTGAAGAAGTCAAGAAGTCGATAATTAAGACTCTGCGTCTTTGTGAAAATGATTAGCCGATTAGGCCATTAGGGGGTTTAAGGTTAGGAGATTATCAATTTTTTTTTTTTTTTTTTTGTATTGGGCTAATGGATGGAGTTATGGCTGAGTGGCTCACTAGTAGTGTAACTGTATGAATATAAGTGTATTATGTATAAGTGTATAACCCAATATTAGATATAGATTATGTTTGAAAAGTAGGAAAATCCTTGCATGTGTTTGGTTGCATTTTAGAAAACTATCTTGGTGTGATTGATTATTTTTCAGAAAAATGAGCATAAATATTTTTAATTTTAAATTTTAAAATACACAGTGGTGGTGGTGACGAGGGAAAGGGGGTGATTGGTTGCTCCATTGCTACAAACGGAAAATAACTTTCACCCAAAAAAGGATAAATTAATTTTTCAGAAAATCTTTAATTTTTTTTAACCATTTCCTTATTTTCTATTGACTTCTATTTCCCCCCTTAAGCCAAACACTGAAAATCAAAAAAAAAAATTTCAAAAATCATTTTATGAATTTTCAAACCAACCCATAATGCACACAACAAATGCTGGAAATTACGTTGCTAATCTCCTTATCCCAACTGCACAACACAAACAAAATAAGATAAACATAACCTATAATACACAGTATTTAATGTGGGCATTTGGTCTAGTGGTATGATTCTCGCTTTGGGTGCGAGAGGTCCCGAGTTCGATTCTCGGAATGCCCCAATTTTGCCATTTTGCTGCTCCAGTTAACACCTGACAGAAGTAGCCAAGCAACAAAGTATATTACAAAGACTTACACAATAAGTTGACGTCTGGGCATTTGGTCTAGTGGTATGATTCTCGCTTAGGGTGCGAGAGGTCCCGAGTTCAATTCTCGGAATGCCCCATTTTTTGTTCGTGTAAGCAGCTAATTATGCAATTTTATTTTTCCAGTCAAAATGCTCCTACAAATCACTTTGGTTGAATATTGGTTCTTTCTTAAGGTGTGAGAATAGTCCAATATTCAAAATTTATTTTTTGTAAACAGTTTATTTACATATTAAAATACATTTGTAAGTCACTCTAGTATAAAAGCATATATAAAATATTAAAATCTCGCAATTTTTAATCAATGCTCATTATACAAGACTCGAGAAACAAAAGGCTTTCACTTGAATTGACTAGAACACTTCGAATTTCCAAAGTCGGAATGAATAAAGACAAAATAATAATCTAAAATTGTAAAATTGTCACGAAAAATAATGAACTTCCACTGAAATTAACTCTTTTTATAAATTATGGTTAATAGATTATGTACCAATACAAAATTTATTTATAATTCTGCTACAAAAATATATGCCTTCTGAAAAATTAGGATACGACGTAATTTTGAACCATAATCGGTAATCCACCCTGATCCATAGTATAACAACTGCACCCTAAACGTATGGACCAAAGTGTTAAAAGTGATAAGNAAATTTTTAAAATTGTAAGCATGGACTTGGGTCCACCTTGCAGTATCTGTTCATAACCTATTGAGAGTCAGCATTGCTGCTCCACTGAGGCTCGAACCCACCACCCACTGAGGCTCGAACCCACCACCTCCTGTATAAAGGGAAGGGTTTGATACCACTGAACCACAAGGTCCTTGGCACCTGGTCCATATCATAATTTGTCGTCTATTAGGCTTCTTGTTCATGTACATATTAGTTGTTTATGTTTGGATACAAATTGCTTCTTTCTTTTAATTATCACAAAAAGATTTTGCAATTCCTTCTTTTCAAATTTCATGCTAAAATAGACTTTGGAATGTATGCTTGCAAGTTACGTTGCAACTCACCCAATCATTATACCCTGCACCACGGTGCACATAGCAATGTGCACCACGTACGTAAAACGACGTCGTTTTGGTGTTAGTGGATGCGGACGCGAATGACTCAGGGAATTCATTATCTATAATACACATAATCATTATCTATAATACACAGAAAGTTTGCCTAAAATACACAGAATGTTTGCCTAGAATACACAGAATATTGACACAAAATACACAGATGTTAGTGGACGCGGACGTGAATGACTCCAGGGAATTCATTATCTATAATACACATAATCATTATATAGAATACACAGAATATTTGCCTAGAATACACAGAATGTTTGCCCAGAATACACAGAATATTGACACAAAATACACAGAACTCATCCTCCTAACATTCGAATGCACAAACACATCACAACTTGTGTTAATAACATAATAAATACACAAAATACACAGAACTCATCCTCCTAAACATTCGAATGCACAAACGCATCACAACATGTGTTACTAACATGAATACACATAACGGTTGCCTAGAATACACAGAAAGGTTGCCTAGAATACACAGAATGATTGCCTGGAATACACAGAATATTAACATAAATACAGAGACTGGCCGAAACGGGAAACATGATTTCCAAAAAAATAAACAATTAGTTTACATTGCTATGTGCACCATGGTGCACAGTATAATTTGCCCAACTCACCTTCACCTATGTGTTACAATATTTGGGCTAATCCAGCTTGAGTAAGTTGACCTTGCTCACTAATATTATCAACAATAGTATAGGGTATAGTTTTTGCTTGTCATTCTAACATTTGATGTTCGGAAAGAATGAATTTGTACCTGACAACAATAACTAAAATATAAATTGTTGTTATCTAATGTTGACAGAACCAAAAGAGAGGCCTGACCCATTATTTTTTTTCAACATTTTCTCAATTGAACTCAAATTTAAAATCGTAACACAAATATTTTATAGTACAACTTGTCAATGATTATATAACAAATAAAATTTATACAATATACACTTTTAAGTATTGACTATGAGTTTCTCTCGTCATGCAAAAACAGAACCAAATTCAAACTCGTAACACAAATTCTTTGTGGTGTAGTTTGTGAACGATTATTTAAGAATCAAATTTGTACCATGCATACCTTCGGTTCAAGTTTTGAATGTGAGTTGAGAAGAAAGTATCGATGGTAAATTTTTCTCATCATTTAAAAACAGAATTAAAAATCAAATTTATATCATGCACATCTTCTATTCAAGTATTAAATGTGAGTGAAGATGAAAGTATTGACGATGAGTTTCTCTGGTCATCCAAAATCAGAACCAAAAAAAAGGAATGAGTCTTTTATTAGAAAGAGATGCAATGTGAACCAAAAATGAACAACCAAAAAAAAAGGACTAAAAAGAGTGAAAGAACAGTCAATCTGATCTANCGTTTAATTTTTTTTTCTTAAAATAAGAATGATTATTTTGAGTTTTAAATAGAAAATGATACATAAAATAATAACTGATTTATTGTCCCTTTTAGTCTTTATATTATTATATTCACTATTTCCAAAAAAAAAATATTATTATATTCACTTATTACAAAATAGTCTCAAACTATTAATGTTGTCATTTTTTATGTAAAATTATACTTTTGTTGCCACATTAGTCTTACCGACTACCGACCAAATCTTCGACAATTATTTGTTGAAATTTTAAATTTTATCTCATATAGAGTTGCTTTTGCAAATTTTACTGTGTAATTAAATTTGAATGAGTGATGTTTCCTTATAGCAATATAATTTTAAAAGAATATTGAGAAAAAATTTACATTTTTTGACAAGTAGTTATCAAAAATTTGATCGATATGATTAAAAGTGATAACATAAATATACTTATACACAAAGTATAACAAAATTAGTAATTAAAAATCAAAAGTAAAAGCAAAAGTGAATAATAATTAAAGAACCAAAAGTGACAACAATTGAGTACTAGAATGGTCAGAAAACTAGCTAACGGTTATAGTGAGTGATTGTGCCTCTGAGCATTCTCATAATTTAAGAGAGGTCAAGAATTCAAAAATCTCTCTTGTATGAAAAAACAATATGAACAACACTTTGTCCTCCTATAATTAAGCTTCTCATATAATACTAAAAGCCTAAGCTGATTTGGATGGCGCATAAATTCGACGCTGATACGAAATTGAAGCATGTGTTCCATCTCAACTAAAAGCCTAAGCTGATAGTTGGACGGCACATGGTCACACTTGTGTGAGACCGTCTCACGGATCCTTATTTGTGAAACGGTCTCACACAAGTTTTTGCCTAATGCTTATACTCCGTATATATATATATATATATATATATATATATATTTTAAGCAAAGACGAGATAATTCATTAAGTAAGATCCAAGCTCAAAACGTGTATATTATTTATGCTCAACACTCGTATCATCTCGTGATTGAAAAAAAAAAACAAAAAAAAACGTCAGAAAAATTTATATACTTCCCTAACGTGTAAAAAGAAAAAGAACAAAAAAAAGAAGGAAATGATACTTCAGAGTTCAGAGTTCAGACAGGGCACGTCCAAATTCTGAAAGCTCTAAGCATCAAATCGCTACATCTNGAAGAAGGAAATGATACTTCAGAGTTCAGAGTTCAGACAGGGCACGTCCAAATTCTGAAAGCTCTAAGCATCAAATCGCTACATCTGAACGACTTTTCTGGTGATTTTCAAACTTTTTAAACGTTTAATTGCTTTTTACCAACTGAACTCTGATTATGCCTTTGGAAATTTTCGTATTGATTCAAATCTAGGGTTTGTGTTTGGGCTATTGCAGCATATGATCTCAGATTGAAAATTTGTCTGGAAATTGATCTCTATGATGATTCATTTTCTCTTAAGTGCTTACTAATTTGCAGTACGACCACAGCGTTTGAATCTTTTATTGTGATTACCTTCACCAACCCAAAAAAAAAAAAAAAAAAAATCCTTTTTCATTTTATTTTTTAAATATGGAGAATTTCTTTTGCATTGTTTTTTTTAAAGGTTATGTTCTTGAATGAGTGTCTGCAGTGCAAAAATGGAATGAATTTTTGTCAATTTTGTGTCTCCTTTTTGCTAATTGATGATCTCAGCCAAATAAAGTTGGTTGATAAATTGTGTTGGAAGTTTTGTAATGTGATAAGAACTCAATTTATTGTTACAAAAACTGCATATCAAGGATGTAGTACTTAAGATTCTTACTATTTGGACTTTGTTTAAGTGATACTGCTAATTAATTCTGTTTGCTAGTGTTGGTTATGAATTATTGCTTGTTCACGGTCTTGAGGAGATAATCAATGCAATGGTAACTTCAAACTGATACCTGTGGCATGTGCGAACTTCTGCATGCCTTCATTTGATCAGGGGAGTAAACATGGAATAGCTTTGAATTACTTGTTTGTGGCATTTTTTAGATTATGCCCTTCATATAATGATATAATGAGGGTGGTCCCGGACTCCCGGTCTAAACATAGTGTTAATTATATTGGTGTAATGTTGGTTATACAGGATAAATCTCCCATTTCTTATTGTCTTTGTCCTTCGTCTCCCTTAAGACCTCTTTCCATAAAAACCTTTAATGGGTGCACCTAAACAAAAATGGACTCCTGAAGAAGAAGCTGCTCTTAAAGCTGGAGTACTCAAGCATGGACCAGGCAAATGGCGCACGATTCTTAAGGATCCAGAATATAGTGGAGTATTGTATCTTCGTTCAAATGTAGATCTCAAGGTAAAACTTCTCATTGTTGTACTTATAATCTATTTTTTACAATGGGAAAAAGAAGTATTGATTTCCTAGGGTATTAATGATAGAATAATCTCTCATAGTGCCCGTAAATATGTCTTCTTGAGTTAGGCACTTCATGCATTTATTTCTGTTTGATCTGATTAGGACAAGTGGAGAAACATGACTGTGATGGCAAATGGCTGGGGATCTCGAGAGAAGTCAAGATTAGCACTTAAAAGGGTGCACCGAACCTCTAAACAGGATGAGAGCTCATTGGCTCTTACAAATGTAGTTCAAAGCGAGGAGGAAAGTAGTGAAGGCAAGCGAGTTGCAACTTCTAGTGGCTCTCCACAGAATGGTGGCTCAAAGAGATCCATCATACGGTTGAACTCCTTTTTTATTACTTTTATATGGCACAATCTTTTTATTACAGTTGTAAATTACTGCATGTTTTAATACACTATTCATTTTCCCTTTGAATGTGACACTTGAAAGGAATTCTGCTTTTGATTCTTCAAAGCATCTATTTGGCTTTGCGTGTCTTATTATTGTTTTTAATTTTATATTTCCATTTTCTAGAATAACGACACATTTTTGTAAGTTTCCTACTATTATGATTTTCTATAAGAGATGTCTGGAGTATTAACCAAATATTTCTTATGCTAGAAATTTAGCACCCTCGGTGAGTCGGTGTTCCCCCAGAAAAATTCGAAGTTGCATTGTTATACCAGTCTAACTATGTTTTGTTCATTCGAAACTTGAAGACCTGAACTGGATAGTGCATAAGATGACTCTACTAATCATTGCCTCTTTTTTTTTGGTTATAGGTTGGACAATCTTGTTATGGATGCTATAAACAACTTGAAGGAGCCTGGTGGATCAAAT
>CM008344.1:16518546-16530158 GCA_002525835.2 Ipomoea batatas
TGATTCAAATTCCAATTGTTTTGGTGGTGAGGGGCTGATGGAACGTGTTATAGATTCCTGAAATCTGAGACTACACATATTGCTACTGCATCTCACATCACACAATTATGCAAGCAAGCATGTGGAGTGTGGACAAACAGATTTAATAAATGGATTGGAGAAAAACATAGATATTTTTTATTGAGTCCTTTGAAATTACTCCCATCATTCATGTCGGAGTGTTAATCGGGACATCGGGTGCCACTAAACCACAAGGTCTTTGGTTTATTGAGTCGTTAAACAGACCAAAAGCAAAACGGATCGGAGGTCCCGCTTCACCTGCCCTAAAATCCTATTCTCTACTTTAATTTACAAGCTCAAACCTCTTATTGCCTACTACAACTAATAAGATAATATTTTTAATCTTATTTTACTCGATTTAATATTTATTATTCTCTTCACATTTTACATGTCATGTTTATTACTCCCTCTGTTCCATTTTACCTGTCGTATTTACTATTCATTAGTCAAACAACTCTTTCTTCTTTGCTAATTTTCTTTAGTAATTTTTAATTATTTTTAATTTTAATTTTTTGTGTTTAATAGTACTTTTAATGTAGTTTCTAAATATATAAATTTTATATATTAATGCTAAACTTAATCTTATGAAAAATTGGATTAAAAATTACTTCAGTCAAGCCTTGTTAAACGAACCAGACAACCATTTTGGAACAGAGGTAGTATTTATTAGTCAAATCAATTTTTTCTTTATTGCTTTTTTAAAAAATAATTTTAATTTTTTTTTTGTTTTTAATAGTAATTTTAATGTAGTTTTAAATATATAAATTTTATATATTAATACTAAATTTAATATTATAAAAAATTGAATTTTAAATAACTTCGACCAAATCTCTTTAATTGAACTACATAAAAAAATGAGATGGAAGAAATATTTATTAATGGGAAAAAAATATATTTCATTTTTAAAAGTAAATTTTGTTAATTTAACTAGATATAAGTCCTTTTCAAAAAAAAAAAAATTAGATATAAGAGATACGATGGGAAGAGTGAAAAATAAGTGAGTGGTCCTATAGAATCAATGATGGAGTAGACGTGGAATTGAGAATAAGTTGGTTGATTGTATTTGGGTGAGGGCCCATTGTGATGCCACCCAACCGCTGTGCGTCGCTGCATCCACAGTTTTTGTGCCCTGTGGGCCCCAACATTAGTCACTCCATGAAAAATATTTTATATACTCTCGTTATTTACTCTTAATATTTACTCTTACACACAAAATTTTAACGTAAATACTTGTATTGGGATCTAATGAAAAAGATCTTACAAGCTACTTTTAAAATGAAATTATATATAGTATTTTATCAAAAAGTAATGCCCCGCCACATCAAAAAGTAAAATTTGTAAGATTTGAGAGTTAGAACTCTTTCCATAAAAAAACTCTTTCCATAAATATCTCTAATATTTTAAAATTTTGAAATGCACCCATATAAATTTTTAAAAAATAATAAATTTGTTCCTTAAACTATAAAATATGTTTTTAAGTTTATTTTCTCCATTTAGTGAGATAAAATAGTCACTTATAAAAGTTGTATTTTAATTTGTTAATATATTTCAAAACGAGAAAAAAAAATCACAATTATAACTAATTAAAGGCCAAATTTGCAACTCAAAATAATTAGACACTAAATCTATACTACTTTATAACTTAATAAAGGACAAAAAGTATAAATTTTTCTTGATTTTATTTTATTTTCTAACATATTAAAAAAAACTCTTTATACTACTATATATTAACATATTTGGTTAAGTTCATTGATTATGCTTTAATTCCTAATTTGATTCTGGACTATTAATTTATCTAAACTTAATCCTTGACTACACAAATTTTAGGGGTCAAGAGTTTTACCAACTTCAAAGACTATTATAAATCTCATGTTTGTTTCGAGTTATATTACTTCCTATCTCATTTTCCTAATTTATTAAAATCTAATATATATTGAAATTCATGTAATATCAGAATTGAAATTAAAAAAAAAATATGGAGTACAAATTAAACTACAATGCATGTAAAGAACTTTATATCTAAAGTAACACTGTAATAAATACTACAAATACAAATAAACATTTAATCAAATCAAAATATAGGGCAAATTTTTTAAGACATAACAAAAAGCATTGTTCCAAAGATCAATCCAGGTTTAACAGAACTAAATAAAGAACAACATGCCCATTAAATCGTCTCTAGATCAAAATACTCCTTTCAAAAAAAAAAAAGATCAAAATACTCCTTTCACTAACAAGCAACAAGCAGGCCTTCAATCCATTAGCGGTACTGCAAAAGCCAATCGAGGAAAACTTCAGTCCCGGTAACAATTGTAAATGATAAATGCATGAAAAGAGAGTTGTAACACAGTGAAGGCATTAATAGCCAAAAATTCAATATCATATATTAGTGATAGTGAAATCACACAGCAGAAGATTCAAGACTAATCAGTAATCACCATGAAAAATATGAATCAGTAATCACCATGAAAAATATGAAAGCATGCTTAAATAGTTGAGACAGAATAAGATACACAAGTATGAAACTCAATGGCAAACCTTTATGAACCCGATTTCTTTGGCATTGCTGCGGAAGCACTGTCTGCAGCACATAAGGCCGTACTTTCTGATAATTCCATGAGAATTCCCACACACACGGCTGCCATTCACAAGTAGAATAATATTACATACCAACAAGGAATTATGTTATAATGCAACAAGCAAAGAATTCTCTTCAACCCTCATTCTTCTTGGATTCAAATGTACTCACATTTAAGAGCTTATAACCCATAAAACTAGAAGGTATAACAATTAACAAAGGTCAATTCCAAGAAATCATGAACTGTAGTACTTTTGTAATCGTATTACCATATTTGTTTATATCCATTTAGAGACTTAAGGTTGATTAACATCTTTGTAGGATTAAAATCGGAAGTGCAAATAGACAGAACATAATTACTTTTGATTCAGCTGTAACATAGACAATGGCATAAATATGCTATCCTATATTATGTGTTACAGATTTAACATTCTGTTTACAGTCATACGCAGCTAAGTACACAGCACCAAATCAACACACGCACAACAACAAAATTTACTATTACAATAACGGAATACAACGACAAATAAATCGATTCCTACAAATGAAATTACTACCGGCATAAAATCAAACGAATAGGAGCTTCAATCACATCTAACATTCTCAGCGAGCAAAGCAAAATATGATGAATCGGAAGCGAAATTACTTGACAGTTTTGAGGTAATAAAACCAGATTATGATCGGCAGATTCTCGAAAAATAAACACAGAACAAATCAAAGAAGGAGGGAAGGAGAAAAGTACCATGCGCGTGATCCAGGTCCGTAGGTCTTAGGGTGAGCGTTCCAGATGTTTGAGTGACCCATGTCTTCCTTGGATTTCAGCTGCCGCTTCTGAAACAATGAAAACGGTGAAGAGACAAGATTGATTATTAGGCTTATTTAGCGTTGACGAGTAACATTTAGGGCAAATATGGGCCTTGATATTTGGGCTACATTGTAACTGCTCCATTTTGTTTGTTTGTTTTTTTTTTTTTTTTGAGAAATGCTCCATTTTGTTAGTATGGCCTTATAGTCCACAGCTGCCGGCCGATTAAACAGTGTTGGGCAATTTATATCGTGGACCGGGTCCACAGTGTCCAATAAACAAAATTTGACTTCATAATGTACAAAATTCATATTCATAATAGACATACACATAAACATGATATTATAAACATGAATTAAACACTTCACATAATACACATAATTCATGTCCATAATACACCTACACATGGTATAATGAACATAAATTAAACACTTAACATAATACACATAATTCATGCTCATTATATCGCTTTTATGTGAAAGGTATTATGAACATGAATTTTGTATATTATGAACTCAAATTTTGTGTACTGAATCAGAGTTCACAGTGTAGTGTGGACCCTGGTCCACGATATAACGATTGACAATGTTGTACCATCATATCATATGAGTATATATTTGTTTATTGATATTCACTTTTTAATGTAAACATGCACAAGGAAATTGGAATGGAATGATAGAGCACGAGCTTTTGTATTGATTTGTACTTAGAGCATCCTTATCAATGGAGTTCTTTAGCGATTTTTAAAGGGTTTTTGTAAGTGTGATTAAGAAAGAGAAAGTGGGAAGAAGGAAATGAAAAAAGGAAAAAATAAAATAAAATATGGGAACAAACAAAAAAATTTAAAAATAAAAAATAAAAAGGGTTGTTTTAGTCAGAGTGACCGCCAGCTGGAGGCCACTCTGACGCGCCCCAGCGGGCATGTGTTGTACACGCGCACGCTGGGGCGCAATAATGCGCCCAACGCGCGCGTTGGCGACCTTTCTTCTTCTTCTTCTTCTTCTTCTTCTTCTTCTTCTTCTTCTTCTTCTTCTTCTTCTTCTTCTTCTTCTTCCCTTTTCTGACCTTAATTGGGAACTTGCAGGACAATTATTTCATGTTCATTCGGCCTCCACATCAGTTTAGAGTCGCACCATCAAGATAATAAACTGACATTATCTCCAAAATATGCATTGATATGGATGACCTTAGAGCATGATTACAAAGATATGTAAGGGTGCGTTTGGTTATGGGTTCACACATCACGAATTAGAATCAAAATCATAGTTAGTGTTTAATTGATAACTTTTTAAAACACAACTATATGATTTGATTATCGCTTTAATTAAAAACCATATTTCCTAATTAAAAACGGGTATCATTCAATCTTATTGTTAATATGATTTTAAGTTTGGATTAGTACTTTTAGATTATTTTTTTTATTTTTTATTTTTGTTCATATTGGTGTTTTTTATGTCGTTATTATATTAAGATCAATTTCCTTAATTTTTTAATTTTTGTATTTTTAAAATATTTATTCCTATTATATAGGGTTATATATAACCAAACGTCAGTATTGGTAATCATTCCAATTCCACCCTACTACCAAAGATGCAAAATACTTTCATCAAAACTATTCTAGATTATCAATAAATGAGCAACTTCTTTTGTGACCAGCCTTCTTTATTTATTTATTTATGGGAAAATGACATCTTTAGTCCCTGAGTTATAGGTAGTGCCGACTCAGTCCCTAAGTTATGACCGTATCTGAGTTTAGTCCCTCAGTTGTTCGCGAAGTGGCGAGTTTAGTCCCTGACCATTAAATTTGACGAAAAAATTAAAAAATATTTAAAATTTGAGGGGTAAAATAGGAAATCTACATTTTATTCTTCTTCTTATATCAAAACCATTTTTACAACATTATTTTGATATAAGAAGAAGAATAAGTAGGCTAAGAAGTGAAAAATAATGTTGTAAAAGTGGTTTTGATATAAGAAGAAGAATAAAATGTGGATTTCTTATTTTACCCCTCAAATTTTAAATATTTTTTTTAATTTTTTTGTCAAATTTAATGGTCAGAGACTAAACTCGGATACGGCCATAACTCAAGGACTGAGTCAGAACTACCCCTATAACTCAGGGACTAAAAATGTCATTTCCACTTTATTTATTGCATTAGACCTCTTGTCCAATTATCTTTTCGGGTATTAACAAAAAAAATCAAATATATTTTGACCGCTTGAGCCATAACAATTTTAATTAATTTTTATATAATTTATACATTTTTTGTTTTTTATTTTATTTTATTTTTTTGTTGGGTAAGTTTAATAAATTTAAACTTTTGGTCAAGATTCACTCAATGCTGATTTACCAAGACAAACAAAAGACGATGTTGGCATATTTTGTATTCTGGTTGTTGACACGATCATTGAGGCGTAAACAATATCATACAGCCAAAATTTGGCGCCATTAAAGAGATATTGTCTTAATCCGATACAACATTTACACACTGAAAAAGGATCCCAATTCCCATCAGATGAAGACATGATCATGGCAAAAACATGAACATCTACAACAAAAATAGAGCACATCTAACTTTATACAAACCAGTAGAATTACTATGGTTGGGAGAAGATTTAAGGATACTAACTTGTAAGTGAAAATCTATGGATGAAGCTGTAGCCATGGCTATTTATAAAACTACTACTGAGTACTTGGGCTTTTGAAAACATCAATACACAACAGATTCAGCCACCGCCATTTCCTACCGGAAACTTGAATATGTCTCGTTACCAAAGCTTGTCACTTCCTTGCAAGTCACAGTTACGCTGCTCACAATCGAGCTTACCCCACCGTGCATCAACCCGTGCACAAGGGAAATTCGGTTTACCCAAACTGTTGAAAGAAAATTCCCGGGATTAGCATTGACAGTGGATATTGTTATATCCTTGTACAGGATTTCATACATGGGCAAGAAATTTTTAAAATAAGCTCTCTAGACCCTTGTCACTTACAAAAATTTGGGAAAATGAAGATAAGTCAATAGAGGTATGGAGAGTAAGATGATGTTTAAACCAAANGAGGTAATCATGAGATATGTCTTAAGTGGCTGACATGTCTCCAAATACTTGCTGTCAAGTGTTTTTGCAGTTACACGTATTAAATTGGAGAATTTTCACTCTTCAAGATCAATATATTAGAAGTTTCAAGATTGGAGGAATCTCAATAACTAAAATTTTTATTCCGTACATCATAAAAATTATTATTTGTATTATTATTATTATTATTATTATTATTATTATTATTATTGTGAACTCAAAGTTTCATAACCTTTCTTTTAATCTTTGTTTTTTTATGAAACTTGCATAATCGTATACTATAATCTACTCAAAAGATTTTTATAAAAGTGTCAAAATAATTTTTGATGAGGTTACGATTTGAAAATAAGTTTTTGAGATAAGAGTCAAATAGGTCTCTCTATTTATAATAAAAATGTAATTAGATCATCAAACTGAATAATATATGTTGAATTGAATAACTACTCTATTCTACAAAATTGTGCAATCAATGTCACATCATCATTTACTTGATAAGATTTCAATCTACCTACAAAAATAATAATAATTGCATGATTTTTAGAATTTTATATAAGTGAATTTCACATATTTTCAAAGTAGAATATGATTTAATTGCATACTTTTTTAGTTTACCTAATTGCATTTTTACTAGAATTAGAGGGTCTTAGCATTTTTTTTCCTTAAATTTTAATAAGGTTTTGCCTCAAAATTATATTTATTGGATTATTTAGATCCAAACTTTCAAAGTGTACCTAATATCTATTGTAAGTCTTTGTTTAAAAAATGATTTTTAAATTTTTGTTTCAAAACAATTGTTTTAATTATAAATTTATTTGTAATATTTTTACCCAAAACAATTGTTTTTAAGTCAAAAATTAGTTTTTAATCAATTATCCATATTGGTTTATTAATTCAAAATGTTTTGTACTTGTCTTAATACAGAGAATTGAAGTCAAGACTGAAATCTTCTAATTACCAAATTAATTATTCGACTAACTTGGTTAGTTGAGCTTTCCAATTAATCCTTAAAACTCATGCTGGTCAAAATTGAAAAAATAAATAAATAAATAAATGCAAACACTAATCACATAAATGTATATTAAAGTAAGGGAAAGTGGGGAAAGGCTTTTTGTGAATAATATAGTGGGATGAGTCATAAGTTCCATCACAAACCACATTTACAAATTACAATATACAAGGGGAAGGAATCTTTCCCAAAGGTTTCCACAAAAAATGACAACTTTAGATGATGTTGAAAGGGCATTAGTGATACTAGCTAGGCCAATTAGTGGGAGGGATTAACACTCCTCATACATAGTGAATTAAAATTTCCTTCCTTTTTAAAAAGCACCCCTCTAGTTAACAACATTTTTATAGTATTTTTTTTTTTGAGTACTACTGACTCGATTACAATGTAGTATATGTTCATAGCTACTTTCTCAACCTATTGAAGCACAATGAGTCAACAGTTGCCTCCACTGAGGCTCGAACCCACTCCCATCATACATGTGGGAATGTCAACGGGGACACCATATATATATTATCGAGTGTACGTAAACATTCTTTTTTGCCTCTAACTTTTACAAAATTAAAAATAGTTATTGTTAAAATTATGTGTGGTCATCAGCAGGTGGTCAATAGTCACTGCTTGTTGAGAAGACGTTAGTTATGATATGAAAGCGAGTGGAAAAAAAATATAATAAAGAATATAATTACTATTAATATCTCTATGCGTAAATAATAAAATTGCAATGAAATTAGTATTTTTTTTTATCGAAATACTCGTGAGTCAAGTTTCAATACAATAAAACAACAAAATACAGATAGAATTTCATTGTTTTACCTATAATTTTGTTTTTGTAAATTAAATACATACAAAATTTAGTAATTTACTTACAGATTTTTCTATAGGTAAATTTAATTTTTCTTATAATGTTTTGATAACCGAATCAAACACATAAAATTGGACGGATATGATACATAATATATAGGTCACAGAATACATTAAACCTAAGGTTACAATAAGATCATGCTAGGTTTTCCTATTTCTCAACAATTGCTCATGTAGTGCTTATTATATAATGTTAAAAAGAGTGAATTAAGTTGGAAAATCATTGTTTACCTCCTTATACAAAAATAATTATTAATTGTTCCTCAAGTACACTCAATTATGATAAAGGTCATTGATGGATATCACTAAGTTTACCATATATAAAAATACTAATAGAATAAAATGAGTCAACAAATCAATCATTTTCTCCCTTACGAAAGCCATTATAGAAATCAACATAGGATGATGAGAAAATACTGCGTATCAAATATGGATGGTCTGCCTCATCTTCGTCATTCTTAATTTCATGCTATGATATGATGCCCCATCGTGTCCTACAAATCATCTTACCACCAACCTGTTCTATCAAATTAAAGATGAATAGAATAAAGTCATATTATTCGTATACAAATATTGTCTTTTTCTATTAAAATTAATAGCATTGTTTGGTTTATGAAATAAGTTATGAATGGAATAGACATATTCCGTTATTTGTTCTGACCATTTTTTTTTTTAGGAATAACATTCCTAGGAATGAGCTACCACATTGGGTTATAATCATATTATATATTTTGTATATATAAAGGTATTTATATCTTTTAAAATTCTATTCCATTTCTATTCCTTAAACCAACCAAATATTGAAATACAATTCCTAAAATCTATTACTTTTACGAACAAAACAATAGAATACAATACCTACTCTATTCCTTACCTATTTCATTCACTCAAAATTCATTTGGGGAAGACCGAGGGTTATAATTAACATGAATTTTTATTAGCAATATAATTATGAGAAGATATTTTGGCACCTATGTAATATATCTACTAACGTTTAGTTAAATATATATGTGATTAATACTTCTTAAATAGTTATTCTATAAAAAAAAAAACTTCTTAAATAGTATAAAAAAACAACAAATAAAATGTATTTATTTGTACATGTTTTAAAATTATAAAACAGACAATGAAGAAGGAAAATTTAAAGAAAAATAAAATTGAAGAATTGAATTAAACCACATATTCTAAAAAGTGCACTCTCAATTTAAAGTTATTATACCCAATAAAGTTATTTAATTTTTAGCACAACATGGCCTGTAAATTAAAGAAACTCTTTAAGCCTAACACCTTGTGGTTCAGTAGCACCAAGTTGCTTGCTTATGAGTCTTAATGGTAGCAACATTGACTATTTGTGTTTCAATAAGTTGAGAAAGTAATTATAAACATATACTGCATTGTGTAATATTTAATTTAGGATCGAGAAAGTCCTTTTAATCAATTAATCGCAATAATATCTTGTAGGGAGTAAAATTTTTAATAAATAATAATGGGAGGGGGAAAAAGATTGGAAAATTAAAGTGGATCTGGGAAAAAATATAATGCAGAAAAAAAAAAGAAAAAAAAAAAGATTGGAAAGCAATGTACGTAGGGTGCCCCGAGTCCCCGACCTATTCGCGGAAACACGGAGCCGCTATCACCAAACACTTCGGAACACTCTCCCACGCACTTCTCCATGCGTTCTCCCACTCTTCTTCTTCTTCTTCTTCAACATTTTATATCTCTCCCTCCATAACCCTAACCATGCTCAATTTTTAACCCTAGTTAAACTGCTCACTATCCCGGCCTCACCTCTTCAGTCTTTACTCCATCTATAAATCTCCCTACCTTCCTTCTCTTCCATCGATCTATCTCTAAACTCTGATGAATCTATCGTTTCTTGCTTCTCGATCTCTCAAGCAACGTATTGTTTGATTTTAGATAGAGGGCGAGCCGATTAAGCTGGGCGTTATTGTTAGTTAGTTAGATGCGGCTATGAGTTGCAACGGCTGCCGGATTCTCCGAAAGGGTTGCAATGAGAATTGCATACTCAGAGAAAGCCTCCAGGGCATTACAACTCCTCAAGCTCAAGCTAATGCGACTCTCTTCGTCGCTAAATTCTTCGGCCGGGCCGGACTGATGTCGTTCCTCTCCTCCGTTACCGCCTCCCAGAGGCCAGGTATTTGTTTAATTACCCCTCAATTTGTGGTGTATAGTATAGAATTATAGATTAATTTGTGTGTATATATATATATATGCAGCGTTGTTCCAATCGCTGCTATTTGAAGCTTGTGGACGGACGGTGAACCCGGTGCACGGAGCCGTGGGACTGCTGTGGACAGGGAACTGGCACCTGTGCCAGACGGCGGTGGAGACGGTGTTGCGAGGCGGAGTATTGCACGCGCCGTCGGATTTCGCAGGCGAGTCGGCGGAGGAGACCGACGATGCGAAATTGTTCAATCCGCATGAAGCGAGTGTAAGATCGGTGATTGACGATCTAGATCTGGGGCTGAGGATGTCCAGTGAAGGGAAGATAAACCGGGAAACGGCGATGAGGAGGAGGAGTCGGAGGCGCGGAACGCCGTCGGAGGAGTCGGAAATCACTACTTCAGAGAGCTCTTATGCGTACCGTCAAAATGAGCAGCAAGGAAACGACGTTAAGCTTCTCAGACTCTTCTTCTGAAGCACAACAAGGAATTTCCATAAACAATATAAAATAGCTATGAAATTTTGTTGTTTTTTTTAATTCCTATTTTAAAATATAATTAAACCTTAGAAAATCAACTTCGAAGTTGATAATTTTTGGAGGTTAAAAGCAACAGCCGGCGGCGATCCGATCCTCCGGTATTATGTTGACGGACGGAGTACGTATTGTACGTCCTAATGTTATTTTGCTAACAGATTTAATAGTACTCAAGAAAAAATGTTATTTTGTTAAGGGAGTAATAAATTTATACCTTATTTTGATCTTGATTTTGTATAATTATTTATATTTCATTTATTCATAATAATAATAATAATAAGCGAGGGAGCAAGGGTTGTTTTTGGAGCAAATTAAAAGGTGGATTGTAACAAGGTATTTGATTGGAAAGACTTGATTGCACACAGCTCTAATAATCATACTATCAAATAATGTACTTTTAATATATTAAAAATGTATATTGTACTCGGAAAAAGTACATTATGTTAGTACTAAAAATACATTAATTTGTATAATATACTTTCAGTATATAAATAATGTATTTT
>CM008344.1:16550585-16565680 GCA_002525835.2 Ipomoea batatas
TATATATATATATATATATAAATGAGTAAGCTTGAGATAGTGCATGCAGAAGTAGCAGTTTAATCATCTTATATTCTGGTTGACAGTACATTACTACACACACATATAAAAGTTGGTTCATATACGGCTACGGCTTCGTGTGCAGTCATGCAACTTTGCACCACTTTATGTTCAAAAATGCAACAGGATGTGGTACATTTTACAAACTGAGTGGTACGTGTTGTATGGTGCACCGCACCTTGGTGCATTTTTGAACATGTGGACATGTGGTGGTACAAAATCACACTATTACACGGAAAGCAATATATATATATATATTATGGTAATTTAAATTAATACATTAATATATAAATTTTTGTACTTAAATATTAAATTAAATATTATATGTTTTTTACTAAATAACTAATTTGACTATGGTTTATTGGAAAATTCTCCATTTCTAAGAACTCTTAATAGAGACAAAGAGTATACGCTTTCTTCGTGGCAATTTATATTATGAATTAGAGTCTAAATAACATATAGACTATAGATTAAAACGGCGAGAAACATAATTCATATATCTCTAAGTTACAGAAATCATAATACATGATACAAAAAAATCGCAACACAAGGCACATACACATATCATATATTTACTTAAATTTTGAATTTGATTTAGGTACATAATTTTTGTTCATATAGGCACAAAATGTTATAACACAAGGCACATAAATTCATAAAATATATAAGACACAATTACTAATTTATTTTATACTTTCAGATACAAATTTAATATTCTTAAGGTACAAATTTCATAATATAAGACACAAAAACCTCGCAACTTAAGATACATACACGTGCACCAGGGTCCACAATTCACGGTGAACCCTGATCCATGATATAAGGATTATTTTGCCATTGCCACCCCCACCCTTCTGCATCACCAATCCTTATACCATGGATCAAGGTACACAGTGCATTGTAGACCCCAGTGCATATGTATGTGTCTTATATTGTGAGTTTTTGTGTCTTGTGTTATGAAATTTTGTATATTAAAAGTATGAATTTTGTACCTGAAATAAATTAGTAATTGTGTCTTATGTTACAAATTTATGTATCTTGTGTTGTGAAATTCTATGCCTATGAACACAAATTATGTACCTAAATCAGATTTAAAAAATAAGTAAATATATAACATGCCTATGTGTATTTTTTTATTTTTTTATGTTATAAAATTTTATAACTCGCTGTTTCGATCTATGATTTATAATGCTACGTGGATCCTGGTTCGGGATATAAATTGCCCTGCATCACAGTTTGGGTCCATTTATCTCAGCCCTTGTTTAAAAATGGGCTAAGAAGAGAAGGAATTTTATAAGCCCAAAACGTTTGATATTTTGTTAAAACGATCCGAATCAGCATAAACACTGATGTGATGATGTCTCTCTCGTTTTCACCGACGGAAAGCGAGTATTATTTTCCTTAAAACTCATGTCTTCTCAGTAGAATCTACCTCGAATGCTCTGAGCTCTTTCTTCTTCTTTTCCTACATTTTTGTTTTATAATCATCATCGTATGTTCAATTATTTATTTATTTATGCAGAATTACAGAAAAAAATCTAAGAATTTTAACGTTGCATGACGAGCGCAGCGGAGCTATTTTACACCAGGAGGACTCGTTTGGGTAGGGGCAGCTCCGGATTTGAGTCCGATTCCGTTCCTGACCGAATATCTCCCCACCACCGTATCAGTGGTAACCGTCACCACCGCCACCAGCGCTGTGGCAATGGAGCTCGCCGTGTCGGTAGGCTCGATTTGATCGGCTCTGACCCTCTTCCGCGGTCTAGAATTCTAAGCCACCGTTCCTCTGTTCAGGTAAGTTACCTTTTTTTTCCCCTTTGAGGCTATTTTATCAAATCTCTTGGTATGAATTGTATAATTACGATATTATGCATAGATGATTTAATAGTACGTGTGGTTATTTGAATATAATCCTTGGCGTTTCACAATTTTATTTTTATTAGGAACATAATTTGTTTAATTGTTTCTATTTTTCGTGATGGTCAACTAGGTCATTAGGAGAAATAATTGATAAAGAAGGAATGGAAGGTCAATTTTGGTGTCCTTGGGAAACATGTCCCACTCAACTGATTTGTTTTCTGTGGCCATGGCTGCTTAGCTTTGAGATTTTTATTTGTGATGTAATATTGATTGACATAAACTTAACAACCTCTCAAATCAAGAAATTAAGTAGGAGAAGAAAGAAGAAGAAATTAAGGGTGTGTTTGGAAACCCGCAAAATAATTAATAATTTCTTCTTAAAACCATTTTCCGGGTTTCAATGTTTGGCTAGTGGGAAAATACTTTGTGAATGGAAATTGATTTCCGATCAAAGGAAAACAAAGCCAATTTTTTTGGAAAATGACTTTTTTTTTTTTTTTTTTGGGGGAAGTCATTTTCCAGCTCATCTTCTTGCTGCAACTTCTTGACGGGGAGCCGGAGAAAAAGCTCATGGGCAGCAATTGGTCGCCTTCCATCTCTGGTAGAAGGCGTCATTGAGCTGTCGCCGATTTTGTCTTCGGAGTTGACCGGTTAAAGTTTAGGGTATTTGACCCTTTTCTTTTATGATCATTTTAAAAATGAACCAAACGCACCGAGACAGTTTTCTGGAATGCAACCAAACACTATAAATGAAATTTTTTCTGGAAAATAAGTTAATTTCCTGGTTTCCAAACACACCCTAAGTACTTGTAAAATTTATGGTGCCCTTCAAAATTTGTGCTTTTATGACCTTTTAGATGCTACTAATACTATTATGACTTCAAATTAGTAGTGTTAATGATTTCATATAACTAGATTTTTGGAAGATTTGAATGTTTGCTAATATTAAATTTAGTTGATTTATGTGCATACTTAACCATTCTACTTCATTATTGAAGTTTGCTTGAGTTAAGAGTTATTGCTAGCTTATTGTATCCTGCCTTCTTTTCTTGCACTTATTTTTGTCTTAAGTTCTTTGAGATCATTGGTGATAAATGGAAAAATGAAAGCTATATTATTGTGTGTGTGTGTGATTAGAAGTCAATCTATCAAATATTTATAAGCTAACAAGAAGAATTTACTTCTCATATTGGTTAGGAACATGACTCAGTTGACCTTGATCCCTTCACTATCCCATCTTCTCCAGGAAGCATAAACAGCTCAGAAAATGAAATCAATATAAGAGATAGGTTTAGAATTACTGGGGATGATGGGCTTCCTGGATCTGTCATACTTGCAAGGGAAAGACTTCTTCAAAGACTCAGAGGCATTTCTCTATCTGGAAACAGGTTGGTCCTTGGTCCCATTGGATTATATCTGTTTTACATTTGCTTTTTATGTGAATGCTTTTACAATTCTTCTAAAATTGTTGTCTCTTGATTGTGTTTGCCGTTATTTGTCACGGGTAGAATCTCCTTGTTTATGTATAACCTGCTTCTTACTATATTATACTTGAGTTGAACTTTTCTTTGTGAACTAAGTCATCAGTTGCAAATGTATTCGGGTCCAATCATGCATATAATCATCTATGTTAATGTTTCTGGCCATGAACCTATGTCAAATAATAGATGTTGATCTTCTATTACTCGATTTTAGGTGCAGCAATCGGGTCTCAACAAGCACCAATAGAAGAAACTTCACAACAGAAGATGACTTTAGGGTTGCTGGTTCTAGGGATCGGGTATCTAGAACAGGCATGCCTGTTGACGTTGTCTTGAGAGACAGGATCAAGAGACCTCCGGGGCTCACCAAAGAATCACTCGAGTCTCTGCGTGTTGAGTTTTTCAATAACTTGGACCACAGTATTCAAGAGGCAATCCCGAGTGTACCGCTGGAGTGTAGCATTTGTCTCGAGGCTTTCTCGAATGGAGACAAGCTGTTTTGTTTACCGTGTGGGCATAAGTTCCATGATGTCTGCCTGGTTCCCTGGGTCCGGACTTGCGGAGACTGTCCTTATTGCAGAGCATGTATATCCAAAAACAGTTCGTAATTTGTATTGACTAAGGTTGTCTGCTCCCCAGAATGATTTTGTTTAATTTGTGTGACTATATTAGAAGCCAGATAGATCTAATGTACTTGCCTGTTCCCTGTCGATCTAGCAAGGAAAACCTTTAGTTATACTAAATACAAAAAATGGGGGAAAGACTAAACGTAAAAAGGAATTTATGGGTAGATACTAGAGAGTTTGAGGTAAGAAAATAGTAGAGGCAACGATTGTAGGTGAAAAGTGATACTATTTGAAATCATACCTAGTTACCTACCTATATATCATCGTTTTCAAATCATTTTTAGCAAGTTAAAAAAAATGTTATGATGCACAAACTTGCAAACAAGTGGATGCAAATCCCTTATACTCCACGCATGTTTTTGGAAAAACACAACTCCACACTACACAAATTATACATAAGTTATATTACTTTATACTTTATATGATGACATTGTTAACAATAAACATATAAAATAATAAGTGCATTTAATTGATATATAATACTTTTTTTTCTTTAAATTATTGGATTTGTTCAATGGACTATTTCGATAATTAACTATTTTTATCTACATGGGTTATATTGGGTCCAATGAATACCAAACACCAACAATAATATTTCTAACGTATATTTTTTTTGCCAAGCACCTTGTGCTCAATTGGCATGTAGTGACCACCCTCATATGGGAGGTCATGAGTTCGAGTCTCAGTGGTGGAGATCTCGAAATTGACTCTTTGTGCTTCAACAGGTTGAGAAAAGTATAGATGAACAGATACTACAATGTAATAGGGTCAGTTGTATTAAAAAAAAAAAAAACGTATATTTTTAAAATTAAATTTTATTTGATTATAATTCTTTTTTAAATTTACACTTTACGGTTATCAATAAAACTAACTTATTAACTTATTAACTTTTTTTTTTCTCTGTTGAAACTTGAAAGCATTATGACATTCAACAAATTAAACAGGCCATCTATACTTTTATGCCAACGCACATAGGATTGTAATATGACCTAGATATGTTCAGTTGTTGAGCCATTTGGCCCTGTTCCACGCAAAGGTATTTAGATTACAATTATTATTTCATGCTTGTGTGAATCATAAACAAAAAGTAGGTTTTTAATATACTAAAAGTACATTATTGAAAGTATATAATTTTTTATATATTATTAAATAATGTATATTTAATACACAAATAATGTATTTTTAATATATTAAAAATATATGTTACATTCATGGTCCACACTGCTTAGTCATAATCGAATTAATTAGAATTATTAATGGTTTATGGATGATAGATATAGCTAGTCATAATCGAATTAATTAGTAAAAAATTTATTATTGCCTACATTCTTTTTTAATCTTTAAAGAAAGATTTTTTTTTTTTTTTGAAATACTATTGACCTGTTACATGTAATATCTATCCATATATTTTCTCAACCTACTGAAGCCCAACAAGTCAACATTGCCCCCACTGAGGCTCGAACCCGTGACCTCCCACTTGGGAGAATCACTTCATGCCGCTTGACCACAAGGCCTTTGGCATCTTTAAAGAAAGATAAAAAAATAAAAGATTACGCTAACTATTATGTAATGTGATGTCACACAAGTTATCATTTCAAATGAGTAGTCACCGATTTTGATAATTATAGTTTGGAAATTTATTGTTATATTCAATTATTTTGCTTTTCCTACATTAAACGACATTGCATATGAGATTAACGAACTGGTTGAGGGCAGGGCAGGGCAGCAATAGTTATTGCGTGTAATATTTTTTTTTTTTTTCAGGTGACTCATTACAACATACATTTTTATAATTCATAATGTACATTTTTTAAAACATGATATACATCATTATTCTAATTCATAAAATACATTATCTTACCCTAGAAATTTAATTATAGTAACACATAATGTACATAATTCTAACACATTATATATATTATTATAACACATAAAATACATTATTTTAATTCACAAAATTCAACGATGTTGTTTTGGACCTTGGCCGCGCAAAGGGCAGGGGAAGTTTGTGATCCTACGTGGGCAGTGGGCCGACCCTGAGTCTACCAGAAGCGGGTTAAAACGCATGTTTGGTAGTCGCATACTGCATAGACAACAACGCAGCTGACTCGTCACCTTTCTGTTCACGTTTCTCATTTCCTCAATAATCCCTTTTTTTTTACGTCCAAACAAAGCCCTATTATATATTCTCTCCTACACCCTTCTCGTAAACACGCACTATTCCTCTCTCTCTCTCGCTCTCACACACACAGTACCAAAGTGCGCAGGTTAAGCTGCAGAGTGCGTAGGATAAGGCCAGTTGTTGATGCACATTGTGAGGATGGATAGGAAACGCGGTCTTCTCATTGGTTTTGTCTGCGTAATCGTCGCCGGTGTCGGAGGTCAGTCTCCGGCCTCCTCTCCCACCACCACCCCCGCACCGTCAACTCCGACTACGCCCACTTCTTCTCCTCCGGTTAGCTCTCCTCCACCGGCCGCTACTCCTTCACCAGCACCTCTCGCCGCCAAGCCGCCTGCTCAGGTTCCCTCTCCGGCTCCGGCGCTAAGCAAGAAGCCGGCATCTCCATCACCATCGCCTCTCGCGCTGAGCCCTCCTTCACCGCCAATCGGCGCTCCGGGACCGAGCCTCGGAGCTGTTTCTCCTGATCCTTCAGCGTCAGATCAGGTATGTATTTGCTTCCTAATACGCGTTGATCGTACAATGTGCTCTTACATTTCACGTAGATCTGTGTTATTCCCGACAGTACTCAGCATTCAATGTCGTCCAGTATCTCGTATTTGCCATTGTCGTTTCAATACCAGTCACGTTCTACGTTTCTTGTTAAGATGTCTTGTCTGTTTTAGGCGTATAGTAGTACACCTGTGAGTGCGTTTGCTAAGATTAACGCCTTCTCGTCTACTGTGTGGCCTCGATTTTCAAGACTCGGGGACTGGGCTCTTCATCCTTAGGCTTCCTAGGTTAGGCGTAGGCGTAGACTCTATATCTATATGCATACATAAATACGTATTTCAATTCTTGCTTGTTATATGCAGTGGTACCCACGTGCCAACAATGATACATATCGAGTCTTTTTGTATGGAGTTCTATTCCATATATTTCCGTTTCTACTCTATCACTTTTATTTCTTGATGTGACAATTAATGATTAGTTATATTCTTTAGTGGATTCTAATAAAAATGTCAACATCAACATTTTTGCTGGAGAGTAAATGTTAGAGGTAGAAATATTATTATTATTTTTTTTTTGAAGAGGTAGAAATATTATTTTTCTTTTGTAGTATACTCCAAATTTTTTATATATACAATATAGTATAGAATAGTGGGAATATAATATTTGATTGATGGTTTTGTGGATTGTTGTTACAGAGTGGATCAGAGAGGGTGAGATCGATGAAGAAGATTGTTGGAAGCGTGGGCGTTGGGTGGGGTCTCCTGTGTTTGGTGATTTAGATTAGTTGATGTGGTTTACATTACATTTTGGGACTAAATATGAATTGGCTGGCTACTAGGATTCTTTTGGCGGTTATTGATGGGAGGCACCATTTTGTATTGATGCTTCAATTCAGCCTATGCTTACTATTCTCACCACTTCTATCCATTTTCTTGTCTCTCCTTTATATGGTTATCTGCGATATGTTAATCTTTATTTCTAATATAACATGATCAAAAATTATATTTGGTACATGCATTATTGAAAATGACTTTTGTCTCCTCTCTCCTGAATCACGAAGAAAATTATCTCTTCTCCAAGAGCTTCCCTTCAACGACAAGGGAACCATTTTCATCTTCAAATTAAAGAAGACTCACTCAAATTAAGTTTTAGAGGGAGAGAAGATGCCCAAAACTACTATTTTCTTCTATTTCAACCACAAGTAGTGAAGTAGTCCACTTATATATCAACTTCATTTCCCAAAAGCTATAAATGTACAATTATGTACAAAGTAAAGTTTGACTTCACTTGTTTAACAAAAAAAACTAGTAATTTTTTCTTCTTGTAATTCTACATAAAATATTGCATCCCATTTTTTTCCTTCAATAATTATTGTATGTTTTATTAGCTATTATTCTTTCACGGTACATTTAGCTAATAATATAGATCAAGAATGAACTCGAGTATATTCAATTCGCTCGAGATAATAAACTCGCGTAAATATCCTATTTGGTCTCTCAATTATTCAGTCGTTATACTGTATGCATTGTGGACCATGGTCATGGCTGATATTGCAGTTGTGTTTAATTGATACTGTAGTTATGTTGAAAGGGAATTGCATGGCTGATATTGCAGTTGTGTTTAATTGATACTGCATTTATGTTGAAAGGGAATTGCATAGCTGATATTGCAGTTGTGTTTAATTGATACTGCAGTTATGTTGAAAGGGAATTGCAGTTGCGCGAAATAAAGGTCGTTTCATCTGTCTGGAACTGCAGTTGTGTTGAACTATACTGCAGTTGTGTTAAACTGATGAACGGCCTCTGTTCCGCGCAACTGCATATCAGTTCAACACAACTACATAGGATTATTTTAGGTAAAAATTACATAGTTGAACAAATGACTATTTTAGGTAAAAATTATATAGTTGAGAATGAAATTGAGCAAGTATGGAAGTCGATAACCAAAGTGATAAAATCTTAATAGTCGAGGGACCAAATTGGGTATTAACTCTAATAAACTCCAAGATAATAACAACAACCTGGCCAAAAAAAACAGTAAAGGGAGTAATTTGGATATATATATATTGTCTGCATGAATAGTTCAAACTGGTTAGAGAGGTGAAATTTATGACAAAAAGTCAAGAGTCTAATCTCACCAGCCATGTTGGACTCTTTGTGCAGAGTTAGTAAAAGTCTAGCCAATTTTATCTTTTGCGAAGAGAATAGAGATGGACAAAAGAATCCAGGAAGACAAACTCATGTGTAGTGACAGAAACAGGGCCTTTGAGGCTTGAGCTCATGTATAGTATATGTTTTGCCAATGATAGGTAGAGATGGAGATGATTGATGTGAAGACAGGAATAATGTAGGTGGGGAAGGGAGGGACGTCGTTACATATATAGTAACTAAGGGAGCCAGGAGGTACATGCATTATGCATATATATATATATCCAAATTACTCCCTTTACTGTNATATATATATATATATATTACAGCTGTAGGTTGTCTACCTACCCCCACTGAAGAGGGGGTTGGGTCTGAGCGGAGTGAGAGGTGTCGTCTACACTGTTGACTTGTCTAACTACTCAATCTGATCTATAAATAGCTGCCCTCCCACGCCACACTGCCGCACCCACCCAAGCTACCATATATTCATAAGGCAATACATACACATTAAACAATATTCTTGGATCGGAAAAGAAAGATGATGAGAAGGAGGAGCTTACTTGCCTGCAGCTTTCTCCTACTGCTGCTAGCTCTCCTTCTGATCACCTCCTCCGCCTTTGATTCCGCGGTGGCACAATCAGGTAAGTTTAACCTGTCACCCCACACTGATATTATTTAATTTGTTAAAATCAAGCACTACTATTACATACTAGGCCAAAAACTATAAAAATTAAGAAACAGTAACTTTATTTCCTAATACCCTCACCTTTTTTTTAGAGGTAAAGCGTTATGCTCAACAATCTCCTAGCCAGGCCACCTGCTAGTTGGCTCTTTACCTCGGCCTTGGCCCAACAAGCCAGCTAGCTAGCATCCTGTTTTGTTTAGTTGTATAGTAGATGGAAGAATAGATGTGTAGTGTGTATAAAAATGGTTTGGTTTTCATTAATGTTATATAATTGGTAATGTAGGTTATTGTTCTGGGAAGTGCAGCGGTCGATGCGCCAAGGCTGGGGTGAAGGACAGGTGCATAAAGTACTGCGAATTGTGCTGTGCTAAATGCAAGTGTGTGCCGTCTGGGACTTACGGCAACAAGCACCAGTGCCCTTGTTACAGAGACTTGAAGAACTCCAAGGGCAAACCAAAATGCCCCTAATATTACTATCATCCTTAGCTTCTCCATCTTCTCTTCTCTTCTCATTTCATATATGTTCCAGCAATTCCGCCCTACTATTTCTTTCTTTCTCATTTCTCATGCCAAATAATTAAGCTTTGGATTTAATATAATTATTCTCTTTTACTACTTCCATATCTACTTGTTCGATCTGCAGCTAGGATTTCTTAGCTTAATTATATTGCATTGTACTGATCGATCGAGTTAGTAGTTGGACGTACGTTGTTGTCTATTCTTCTGTACGTGCGTGGGATGTTAATTATGAACTTTTTTTTGCTGAACCCACTCCCTTCCACGTGAGAGTGTACCCTGGTGCCGCTTGACCACAAGGTCTTTGTTAATTATGAATTTATTACTAATTTTCCATATACATACCTTAGCTAGCTTGGGATTTCTCAACTTTCATCCTCCTACTTCTCTTTCTCTCATCTTATGCTACTCATCACTTCCTGCCAGCCTACTGCATCATATCGATCTCATCTCATTACTAAGGCTGTTTCATTGATTGATGATACAAAATATGCCAAACAGTGCACGCAATAAAAATGGAAGAGTAAAAATTGAGAGTTTAAGTAGAATCGTCTATTCTAGTAGTATTTCTCATTTTTAAAATATAATTATGTTATATTTAATATATCATATTTAATTTAAAACTAATGGCAGGTCAAAACGCCAAAGTAAATGTTTGGTTAGCAGCGGTTTGGAGCAGCGAATTGCTCCAAACCGCTGAAAACTCAAACGCTACTAATAGCAATGTTTGAGCTTCGCGTTTTGGAGAAAATATGTATTTTCCACAAAACGCCCTTAGTTCTAATTATTAAATAAATAAATAAATAACACTACTGAGAAGTCGAAAGGCTTCTTAAATGACCGCTACTACAATTCGTTATTTGATAACCGCTAACACAATCTGCTACTGTTAACCGCTGATAACCAAACAAGCTTTAAATGTTTGCCAGACTTAGCTTGCAAATTTGTAATTTGCAAACATTGTTATAGTGAAAATAAAAATAAAAATACTAATGCAACATGACATTGCCAAGCCAAATTGCCATCTACATCCCAATTGCAATGGGGTAGAATATTATAAATAAAAAGATACAGAATTATAGTAATGTAATAATTGACATTCTTATTATACATTTTTTAAAAATATATAACAATTTAAAGAACTTTTATGTCGATCAATACTAACATAATTGATATTATATTGATCTTCACTCATAAAGATCGACATCATAAAAGAAAATATCATAGAATTCAACATTTAACAACATCATATGTTATTATTCGTATTATTATTATTATTATTATTATTATGCCCCACTTGCACCTTAGGGTAAGGAGATCTTTAGCAACCGATAAATTTTGGATGCAAAAAAACAAAAAAACAAAAAAAAAAAAAAATAGAAGAAAAAAAAATACTCTTAAATCATGGCCCCAAAGCCATAATTTCGCATACCAAACACGGCATTAATGAATTGGACTGTAGCCGACAACGTACTAACGTTGTGAATTGAAAAGCCATGCGCTTTGAAAGTAACACAATATCCAGGACTTATTTGTATTTATTAATTGAAATTTTCACTTTTTCAAATAAAAAAAAAAAAAGAGGAAAAGAAAAATATATGATTGAAGTTCAAAAGGTAAGAATTAAGAAATAATGAAAAATCTGTATGTGTCATTATATGTTTATTAAAAAGTTTTTTTTTTTGAAAACATTAAAAAGTTGTTAATAAAGTTATTTATTTATTATCTCAGTCTGTGTTTAAGGTATGATATTGAAATACATAAAAAGTTAATTTGATCATATTAGTTCATGTTTAAAGACAGAAATTAAAATGAAAGACTTAGGAAAATTATGTATTATCTCTACTTGCAGATTGAGTATTTCCTTGAAGTAATTGTATACACCAGTTAGCCAATCTTGAAAAATACATTTGATGTATTTTATATGGATAAATATCATGTACTTTTTTTTTTTGAAAGAACAAATATCATGTACTTATCACACTAATAGTTGTCGAATCTCTTGAAATGGATAATGAGTTGTTTAGACTCGAAGAGAAGTTCTATAATTGCACATGTATGATATTTGTGATGAAATTGATAGCAACATTTAGTGCTCCACGTATAATGAAATATTGGAACAATCTTGTACCTATCCTCTGGTACCTTCGAAATACAAAGATTTTGATATTTATGTAGTGAGAAACCAATATATGATTTTTGATGGCTACTTGAGTATTAGTTATTTTATTTGGTCCTCATGATGCTAAATCTCAAACTCGTTATGTTATGTTCTACCTCAACTGCCCGGCCTATATAAGGACAACAAAGCTTGTATTGCATAAATGATAAATGAGTATATATTATTTGACAAAATATATATATAGTATCAAGATTCAACCCACGTGAGTCCAGAAGAGTCACGAGATTATTATATATAATGTTCGCTCTAGTAACAATCTAGCACATTTGTCCACAAAATCCCTTTCTACACTTATTTTTTGAAAAAAAAAAGAGAAGAAGATGTTTTTATACTAGAGTGTTTGAAGATTGTTATATTTAGAGGGAGTGAAATATTGAAGAATGAATAATAAAATATTATTGATTTTCTCTGTATTCCTTAACTTTCTCTTTACCTTACCCTATATTATTATGTATATTGATATTAATATCCTGCAATTGAACAATACAACAATTCACTCGATAATACACTTTAATTCACAACAACCTAACCTATACATTTTTTTAATAATCGTTTCCAACTCCAAAAAATTTAATATTAAAATACACTTCTACAAATTATAATTTTCATTCGATAAATAATACTAACTTTCGAAAAGATATCATTTAATTTGATTACATTCATCATGCCTCGATTGTTGAACCTTCTCAACCAGGTAGGACACATATGAATTGCATATTAGGTGGACAACTTTTGTACATATTCGATGTCAACTTGGTCTTTTAGTCCACCGTAATTAAGAATCCATTTAATGCGCACTCACACAATTTCACAAGGAAAAAGTGAGTAAAAAGTTAATTAACCCGATATTTTAGCACTTTCTTTTCAAAATTCATTGAATTATAGTAAACAATTTTTTTAAAAAAAAATTGAGGAGATCTTCAATTGAAATTGAAGAGATATACAATTTTAGTTACTAGTAACTACCTTAATTAGTGTTCAATTAAGAGGCATTGGCTAATTAACACCAATAGAGAAAATCTTTTCTAACAATTTCTTTTCCTTGTACCCTAATTAACCCAACAAATATCTATCGCAAAATGAAAAAGGAAAGCAACTGCAGATCAGAGTATTATTATTAATTTATAATAACAAGCAAGCAAGCAAGAGCAAAGAAAGCAAATGCAGATTATACAAATATACAATATAATCCCTTTATTGTAAATGATCTGGTTTTCTGGTCTACGTACACCTAATTAAGCTACTTGCAAACCATTAAGAAGAAGCAATAATTGTAAGATGAATAATACTACCAACAGTCCAACATTAAACTAAACATGCGTAGGCATTGCTCTCTCAAAACACACCTAATAGACAGACAAGTTGCAGACAACATATATAATGCAGTACTCCCTAGCTCCCTCAATAAGCACATATAAACCCTAAACCCTAACAATAAACTAGCTAGAATAAACAAGAAACAAACAACTATATGATAGATGTAGCAAAATGAAGTTAGATAGTGGCCGTGCGATACCCGTGCATTTCAAGGCGGTAACCCATTCTGAAAAAATAAAAATAAAAATAGGATAGCCCTTAGAAAAAGTAGCAAACATTGTTCTCTTGTCCTTTGGTTCCTCCATACGCAAAGAGCATCTATCACTGATTGAGACGACTCACCTGTGAGCCTGTCTGAGTCCTCCAAACCTTTGTATCATGAAATCTGATCTATGGGAGGCACCAATGATCGAGATGACTCACCTATATATGGCTCTCGAGTCCTCCAAACCTTGGTATATGATGGGCTTATTAGCAACATATGGTACGGTGGTATCATGACCATTTGAGTTTTGAGCAATTGCCGTTCAGTAAGTGTTACTCTTGATGGCCATTTTCATGGTGAAACAAGCTATATACATATTCGATATGATGCCAATCAGTAGTTTTTTTAATCCAATGTAGTGAAGGCAAATAGGTCGTGTCGTGTCAATTCTGCCCAGCTCTATATGGCTCGACACGTACTAATGTTGGTTGTGCCAACTCAGCCCACAATTTTAAATTAGCCCAATCCAGCCCATTTTAATCTATTAAAATATTTAAATTAATAATTTTTAAAATATTATAAATCTATATACTATAATTTATACTTTTTTAAAAGTTTAATTATAATTATAGTTTTTAAATTTATTACATATTTGTATAACTGTTAAATTGTATATTATTTATACATTTATAAAGCTAAAACTTATACTTTATAAAGTACAAACTTGCAATTTGAATTTAAACTACAGTAATATATAAAGATTCTTGTCACTAGTATGAATATAATGTGAGTCTCTTTATAAAATGTTATGAGATTTACTTCGTAAATAAAATAAATTCAAATTAATACATTTTTAGGTTACAATTTAAATAAATAAATAATAAAACATTTGAAAAAAATAGATAGAAGATAAAAGTAATCCCAACTTAACCTGCTCAGCCCATATTACATGGGTAAATTATACTATAGACCACACATAAATATTTACTTTTAATGAATTAAAATTTTATTTTTTCATAACATAAATATAATGAATATTCAATACAATTCATTTTTTTTGATAGCATACCTAAAAATAATATTATTCAGTATACAAAAATGATCTTTAAAAATGAACATTTAATAGATTAAAAATAAACTTTCAATATAATACTAATAATCATTATGTCAATGATCCATCTTATAAGATGGACCATGGTACGATATAATAATTGTATTACATGGAACGTGGCCTGACAAAACCCAGTATATAAAATCATGGCATGCTAGCCTAAGCAGGGTAACACGTGGACTGAGCTCATACCAATTGTTATACCAAGGACCGAGGTTCATATTGCACGGTGAA
>CM008344.1:16611086-16632216 GCA_002525835.2 Ipomoea batatas
ACAGAATAAACTATGGACCAAGAATTCCAGAAGATCAACAAAAATGCAAAACCCAGAAATCACTCCCTCTAAGAAAGATTTCAATCAGGGGACTTCCAGATCCCAAGAAAGCTGCACCTTATAATCCTTCCAAGGATCCTTCAAATGAATTCAAGAAACATTAAAAACTCACCACCCAAAGTCAATAAAGTTCGAACCTTTATCAGCTAAACCCTCAAAAATCTCCGAAAACTCAGAAAGCCATTCCACACCTTCAGCCCCAAAATGGCGAAAACGCGGCACAGAATCCTCCCCTCTGTTCACACAACGCAAGAATCAATAATTAGACAAGTAAACCAAAAAAACAGGAACAAAGAAGCACAAGAAGGCGGAGAAAAGTCAATTTTTTTCAAACCCATAACATCAAAGTCGTTAAAATAGTCATCATATCCTTTCCCCCTATCTTCAAGCAAAAGCATCCACTCCCCACAGTAACAACACGTATACACTTTACATAAGCAATCCAGGTGTTCGATCATTTACCTGACAGAAGAAACAAAAAACAAAAAAACAATCTCGCTGTAGCTTGGAGCCTATTGGGATCTGTGTGAGCTCGCGGATCAAGGGAATTGTGTCTGGGCTTTTCTAGGGTTTTATAAGGACGATGAACCCATTCGTCATAATCGCATCAGCAGCAGCCTTAACAACTCCGAAGAACCACTTTGTACTTTCATTTCTCTCTTCCCTTTTAAGGAAAAAGTATAACGGCAAAACACATAAAAATCCGATTTTTTTTTTAGGAAAAAAAATATGAAATTACAAAATCAGGAAGAAAGATCCTTGTCAGGTCCCAGATGGGAAGAAGAATTAATGGCATTTAAACGAATTCTAAAGAAGAAAGCAAGCGTTGACTTCGACGCCGTCGTTGGACGCTAGCGGGCCGCGCATTTAATACGGTAATTAAGCATATAATTAATATATTAATTCAATTCATAAAAGATCATGTCAGTACTTATTTCTTTAATACGGAAATTAGATGTGTATTATTCACGATTAATTAATAAAGTAATAAGACATCTTCCTCGTATGACTCCAGAGTCCTAAATTCTTTAACGAAAGTATGAAACCATATTACCTATTTGATCCTATGACTATTCAACATTATTACAATCTTTCCGACCTAATTTTCAGTTATCAGTTAGGCTCTGTTTGGTAAATGGCTGTTGATTGTTTGGGTTAGAAGGTATTATTTGTTGATAATATTGACTGATTGTAGAAAGTTGTTTGATAACTTGGCTGTTTGCTGATGGCTGTTTGGTATAATTTCTTTTCTCAAAAAGCTAATTGAAAAGGCTGCCTTGAGTAGCCTTTTGAATTTTAGTATTTTGGAGTTACAAAAAACTTATTAACCAAACAACTAATAGTGGTTAAATAAGCTAAAATTGGCTTATAGGTTGATTATTTACCAAACAGGGCATTAGTGTAACTTATTTTACAAAATAAAATAATCATTTTTATTACCTTTTTCTTTAATTTCTTAAGAAAGAAAATGAGATTGAAAATGATAATTTTTGCTTGTCTAAATTTTGGTCATTGTAACTGAAGATTAGGTCGAAACGGTCAAATGTAATAATAATTTAAAAATATTGAGACTAAACGTGAAAAAACTAATAGTCACGTATCAAATGTGAAAAGCAATCCCATAGTTGTGGAACCAAAAGTGAAAAAAAAAAACAAAAAAACAAAAACAAAAAAAAAAACAAAAAAACAAAAAACAAAAAAAAAAACAAAAAAACAAAAACAAAAACTTGGTTTGATTATTTGTCCCTACAACTTTTTATACGACAATGTGCATACATTTGAGTAGGTATAGCAATAATAGTGAGATTAGAGTAATTAGATCGATCTACTAATATTACACGTCCTCAATCTTTTGCTCTCTACTTAAAAGTGTTGTAATTTGACAAATCATTCTAATTACAATTAATCTGAAATGTTTTTTAGAAAATAATATGAGTTGTCATCGTAATTACTTTTCTCTAAATACACTAAACTTACTTGAGATTTATGTGTAGATTTTGAAAACATTGTATACCTATCCCATAATTATGTGTATTATGTTAGTCTTCTCTCATTTGTAATAGTCAGTAAATTACCATATATATATATATATATATATATATATATATATATTAAATAGAGTCGTGTAACGGCTTGATGAAAAGTAGAGTAATTTTAGAAATTAAAATAAATAAGTCCTCGATTTCCTCATCATCATAAAGATATGCATGTTATATTTAATGGTGGTAATATTTAGGGATTGTGAAGGCTGTGTGACGTCATTGCTTTGGTGGACAGAGTAGAGATGATGTCCTCTAACCGGAAATTCTACCTGGGTGTGCGAGATGACAGTGTGAATGCGACTTTCTTCTTCTTTCTTTTTTTTTTTGTCCTCTCTCGAAACAATTAAATATACGGAGTAATTTTTTGGGGAAAGAAATTAGATATAATTTTTAAAAATTACAATCTTGAGAAGATTACACCTTAGACTTGTTTGGTGAAAGGCATTTTAAGAATAAGATTAAGAATCGTTTTGGAAATCCAGTAACAAAAAATGTATTCAAAGATTTGCACTCATTTACAGGGCGTTTGGTTGGGAAGAAGGAATTAGGGGGGAAAAGAATTGTAATTCGGTGGAATTGTAATTCAATGAATAAAGTAGAAATTGAAATTACAGTGTTTGGTATGCAGAAATAGGAGTAAGGGAATTGAAATGGAATAAATGATACAATTACTTAAATGCCCTTTATGTAATAATAATAATAATAATAATAATAATAATAATAATAATAATAATAATAATAAATATAATAAGAACAATAATAATAATAATAATAATAATAATAATAATAATAATAATAATAAAATGTATGATGTAAATATGAAAATGTAACGAATAGGATGTAATTTTTGTTTGACTGTGTGATGCAATAATAATAATAATAATAATAATAATAATAATAAGAAGCTATAAAATGTTTTGTTTTGCTGCTACCCAAATAGAAAAGGAGAGCCAAGAGTGTCAAAGAGAATAGATATGAGCATGAGGCGTGAATAACATCATAGAAAAGGGTATAAATTTTTGAGGGTAAAATGGTCATTGTTTCTCCTCTAAAGCACCGAATTACAATTCCGAAAGGGGGTCTATGAATTCTAATTCAGTGTTGGGAGGGAATTGCAATTCGGTGAATTGCAATTCCCTCCTACCAAACGCAGTAATTTATGAATTCATTGAATTTAAATTCAATTCCTACCCAATTACGGCCAACCAAACAGCCCCTTAAGACATTTTCTTAATCGGCAAAAACTTGTGTGAGACCGTCTCACCATGAGACGGGTCGGGTCGGGTCGGGACAAGATACAAATGTAACACTCATATGCACAAATGCCATACTTATATGCTCAAATGTAATACTAATCAGGAATAAAAATTTTGTTACTTATTAGGGTAAATGTAATACTTTTAAGGGAAAATACAATACTTTTACATTTCGATTTAAAAGTATTGCATTTTTCCTCAAAAGTATTATATTTGCCCTTATAAGTGAGAGACACTTGTCAACATTACTTATTATGAAAAATGTATTACTTTTTCTCTAATAAGTAACAAAAATTGTATTTTTGATTAGTGTTATATTTGAGCATATAAGTATGAGATTTGCACATATAAGTATGACATTTGCATGGTGCTTTGACCCGACCCGACCCGTCTCACAAATAAGGATCCGTGAGACGGTCTCACACAAGTGTGACCCTTCTTAATCCCTATCTTATTATTGTTGTTATTGTTTTTGTTGTGTGTAAAGATATTTATGTCTTTTAAATAATCATCTCATTTTTATTTCTTAAATCAATCAAATATAAGAATACAATTCATGAAATCTATTTATTTTGTGAATCAATTCAAACATGTTATAATAACCATTTGATTAATTAGTCAAAGCATAAAAAAAACAAACATTTGATAAACTTAATGGCGTTCAGATGGGTGCATGGGTTAGCCTGTCCCACACTCCTACTACAGACTAAAAATTTACAATCTTCGCGGGTTAGGCTTCACTAGTCCTAACATACGTTATGCGAGTTGATAGGCCTTACGAGTTAGCTCAAGCTACACCAAATGATAAATCCAACAAATTATGTTAGACTACCATAAACAAAAATAAATACATTCTATTAAAATAACAAAATTTTCAAACTTTAAAATTTGAAAGTGTAAAGCACATAAAATAAAGCAACATATTTAAAATAAAATTGATGTTTTCATGGTTGAAAAACTTTCTGATGCCTATTAAAATAGAAAAGTGTGAAGATGATAATTGATGAACATACTGTAAGTATAAGGAACTAGAAAACACCAGAAAGTTGTAAACTGTACTTTATTTTTGACATTTTTATTTTCAATTAATTTCTCTTGATTTTCTTTGATTCACTTTGATACCCCTACTAAATCAGGGTTCCTATTACCAATTTCAATTTAAAACGAAAATTTTAAAAATCTACTCTATGTTTTTTTTCTCAAATTACCCCTATATTAATTATCAATTATTAAAAAAACATAATAACTAAAAATACTCATTTTAGATTAAAGAAAAATCATTCATTCATTTTGAAATAAAATGTATTCAAAGATATGTACTCGTAAAACATTTTCTTAATTCATATCTCATGATAACTTTTATCTCTGCCTTTGACCGGTGTCAAATGTGCAAGTTGGCCTATCATTTGTCTAGTTTCCGTTAAAAATAAACTGGACGAATCCAGTTAAAATATGGGTTTGGTCGAATTGTGCCAAACAATAAAAATATTGATCTGACATGACCCATAGCTCAAGAAATGGTTAGAAAAAAATATAAGTTTTTTTTTTAAAAAAAAATTTATTTACTTTAGACTTTTTACATTTAACAATGACCGATTAAAATGTGGATTGCGTTGAGCCAAACCAAACAATAAAATTCTTGGTCGGGCCCAACCCACATTAAAAAACATATATATTCTTCAATTTATCGAGTTCACAATTATTATATTTATCATTTAATGTATTTATTTTTAATAAAGTAAGTTACATGTTTACAAATATTTATTCACAGATTTTTATTATAAATTTATAATTTTATTTTATTATGAATAAAATTATTATCACTAAAATAATTAATAGTTTATAAGAAAGTACGTTTTAATAGAGTGCTATTTTTTTTTTTTTTTGAGATCAATGTACTATGTACTATAGTGTTTTGTTCAATTTATGATATTTATATTCCAACTCATAATTTAAATGTTTAAATTAATTATTTTTACCACCAATATATTATATTAATATGTCCTAAACAAATAATTACAATGAGATTTGAACACTGATTGTCTAATGCCTTATTATTAAATTAAATACCACGTTATGCCCTAGTTTTGCATCAAGACTGGGCTAAAAATATTAATCACTTATACTTCAGATTTCTTTTCAGAGCAAAAGAGAGAGAGAAAAAAAAAAACATTTTTAGTTTGAAGAACAACAGCAAGGGTCAACCAACAATGTTATTGAATTGCCATTAGTACAGTTTGCCAATTAATAGGGATATGGATCAGTACGCACTCCATTATTTATTTATTGTAAAAGCGATATGATCTCAAAGTTGGTACAGAATTGAACATAATTTTTGTCAACGTCATGCAGATAAGAAATCTTATGCAATTTAAAATGTTTAAGATATACTCCACCAAAAAAATTACTAATATGAGTCGTTGTAGATGTGATCTGATCAACCCAAAAGCAAACCCATTGATAGATCGAGGATTCTTTTGCAAGAAAAAGGAAGCCAACCCAGAGAGAGGAGAACAAAACAAAAAAGTTAACACGAGGATGGACAAGATTGTGTTGTTACTATCGGTGTTGTCTACAAAGAGGTTTTTAATAATATGTAAATACAACCGGTGATATTATGTTTTTTTTTCTAAGATGGAAAAATTGCTATATATCTACACAAAAATATATCTTCCATATATACATATGAGTTAGAATAACAATTGATTCCTATAACTGAGTTACTAGAGAATGAACATATTTGCCCAATTTATAAAAATCCTAAACAATGATATATAAAATCTCTAATGTTCCAGCACTGCATGCGTATATTTACACATTTGCTATTAATTAATTTGCTGGAATTCAAACAAGGATAACATCAGAAAACATAATCGATCCAAAACATATCTTCAATTGCACTATATAATATTTGATTTTATAATTTATATAACTATAAATCGATCCAAATATTCTTAATATATTATAACAAATCCATTCCGTGCATCGCACGGGTTAAAATACTAGTTTAGTATTCAAAGATTGCACTTGCAAAAATGCGAAAGTGCATTGCACTTAGAGTTTCGATTCTAGAGTTGATTGAGTTTTTGGTTTTATTTTGTTTAGTGGTTCACTTTTTACTTAGGTATAATATTTTCGGTTTAGATTTAAAATTTAGATTTTTTGTTGATTTTATAAAATTTACCAAGTTTGCATATTTAGTTGTTAAATATTGTATATTTATTCAAGTTTGCATAGTGAAGTTGATTATAATTACGAAAATGTCATTATATTTTTTAAAAATTTAATTAGATCCATCAAATTTTTATATATGTAAAGCTGAGTAGCCTGAGATTGATTTTTATTTTTCTCCTGTGGTACTATATTCTTACAGGATCCTGAGCCTATATATATATATAAGAGTTTTTGGGTAATATCTTTATTAATTAATTATTTATGAAATGATTATATAATTTATCAGAAATATTTTTTTTTAAAGTCATTATATGACCATTTTGTTGGAGAACATATATATTAAATATTGTAATTAAATAAATCCTAATAAAAACAACTATTGCATGCCAACCATTATCTATGATGATGTTATCGATGACATTATGTCTACATGCACATGTGGAAACGTAGATAGATAGATTTTTCCATGGAAATTTGGCATCTTAACTAGCTTCCCAATTGGATAGTAAACTCAATATTGTAATCAAAATCAATCACAAAATTTACTATTTCCAGTCTTGCCTTAATTGTCAACTATTTTTAATGATGCTGTTAGTGACATTTTCAATATGAACATACATTGGATAAACTTAATTTTTTTTCCCCAAGAAGACTTGGATTTTTATTTTATAATCTAATCGTGATAGAGAAATTTTATTAGAAATAAATTACAACTACAAGTAACATTCAAGAAATTAAATTAAATAATGTCCATCCCATCAACTGACAACTTATTAGACAAGACAATTCAATTTCATAACGCTCAAATATATCAAACAAATTACGGAGTAATTAAAGTCATTATATTCTTAAATTGTGTTGCTCAATAAAACAAATACAAGGATCCAACGTCATCAACTGTATCAATAATCTTTGGTATTCAATAGTATAAGTATAAGACACACTCTCTTCAAAAAAAAATTAATTATCTACCTTATTTTACTGTTTAACACGCTAATCTTCTCAATTCGATCTCTTTAAACCTTGTCATGCACTAGTTCAACATTGGCTTCTTACAAGAACACCAATAGGTGTTCAAGTGGAAACCCTAATTCTATCACCAAAAGTAGCTAAATGATAAGTGCAAAAGATGCTACAATTGAAAGGTCAATCTTGGGTCGCATTACATATATTTGATAGCGTTGTGGTTGATCTGAGCACGATTTATGTTAAATATACTTGATTTTGTCATTGAACCCCATTCCACAATTGGCTAATTGTTTTGTAGGTAAAAAGTTGCGTGAAGTGGTGAAAAAGGGCATGGATTTCAAAGATTGATTCGAGAGCCAATTTGGAAGCAAAAGGTTCCGGCCGGACGCGCCTTGGACGCGCGCCCGCCCAGGCGTCCACGTCCCCAAAATCCGCGAAGTGCAAAGCAGTGAGCAGCGGACGCCTGCCGGACGCCACCAGACGCGCCGCGTCCGAATTTTCGCTCTCTGAAGTTCGTCAGGTCTGCTTAAGGCGCACACCGGACGCCACGGGACGCCCCACGTCCGAAAAATCACTCTCTGAAGTTTGGAACGTCTGCTTAGGATGCGCTGCGGACGCACGCTGGACGCCGCGTCCGATTCCTACTTCCCGCGCCGAAGATTTGAACATCGCGCGAAGAATCCCGCTGGACGCGCAGAGGACGCGCGTCCAGTCGGGCGTCCGCCTCAACTAAATTGGCGGTTGGCGTGATTTAAATAGGGAATTGGGGAATTTTTCAGGGGATCCTCATTCATTTTTCCAGATTAGCTTAGCCTAAAATTTCTCTCTCTAGATTTAGGTTGAAATNTCGTCACAATTATCATAACATTAGTGACAAAACTTGAAGTCAACACAAATATTGTCATAATTTAGTAATTTTCGTTACAGAATTAAAGAGCGTCATAAATATTTGTAATAATTTAATCACAAAAAAATAACAATATGAAATAGTATTTTTTTTCTCACAATCGTATCTCAATTCTAATAATACTAAGTAATTGTATATTTATTGACAAAAAAAGTTGTCACAAATATTATAGTGTAATTTTAATCAATATTATTACTTGGAGCATAATATTAAGTTTTGCATTAATATATAAAATTTATATATTTAGAAACTACATTAAAAATACTATCAACCACAAAAAAAATAAAATTAAAAATAATAAAAAATTACTAAAGAAAATAAGCAATAAAAAAAGAGTTGATTTGACCAATGAATAGGAAATAGGACTGGTAAAATGGGACAGAGAGAGTACATTACACTAACACATAAACTACATTATTCTGCTGTAAAAAAAGTACAATATTCTAACACATAAAGTACATTGTTTCAAATCATAAAATACAGTACTCTAAGTTGTAAAATATATTATCTTATCCTAGAATGTTCATTATTCTAACGTGCATATGGAGCAATGAAGTTTTTATTAACATCAAAACGATGTCGTCTTGGCCTGTGGTCCACATAGCTGTGTAGACTACGATCCACACACTGTGTGGACCGCGATCCACGCAATAATTTGTTAATGAATAGTAAACAAAACGAGTAAAACTAGACAAAGTGGGTACTATTACCATGAAAGTATTACTTGATATACAAGCTATATATACACTTGCAAATTTCACATTTTACAAAACAAACATGTGGCCCGTTTGGTTTATCCACAATCAACCCACTTCACTCTTCATCATACCACAATCTAAGAACATTAAATTTTAATAAGAAAAGGGGGAGAGAAATGAAAATAACACAAAACTATATTCTTACGAATGTCAAAAGTAGGTAGCCCACCATATTTGACAAATTTATACATCCGCCCCCAGGTTTTTACCTTGGGCCAGATAATCTCTGGTAACACAATTATTGAACGAGCAATAATCCTGTGGCTCCCGCCGGCGATTGGGCCACCGTAGTAGATATAGATATAGATTGTGTTGCATGGAAGTATATGTATTGTATTATTATTATTAGTAATTTTAATTTAGAATTGTATTAAGAATAGGAAAGTAGGAAAGAATATATTGTATTAGAAATTGTATTACCATATTTTAATGTACCATTGTAGTACAAATAGAAATTGTATTATAATATTTTACAATATTTCGCAAATCTTAATAGTATATGAGTGGTTTGAGTAGGAAGTTAAAATGGAGAATTTTATTTTTATTAATAATATACATTTTGTTGAAGACTTGAGTTTTAGTTGATAATTATGGTAGAGTTAGGATTTTTAATCATACTAGCTAAACAAAAATTGTGACTCCACCATTAGTACGTCATAAACATAACATAATATTCCCTCTGTTTCATTTTATGTGTCTGATTTGATTAATGAGACTTGATTGAAATTGTTTTTAATTCAATTTTTCATAATGTTAAGTTTAGTATATATTAGTATAAAAAATTTATATATTTAGAAACTACATCAAAATACTATTACACAAAAAAGTTACATTTAAAAAAAAATTAAAAAGTACTAAAGAAAATAAACAAAGAAGAAAGAGTTGTGTTGACCCATGAATAGCAACCACTGTCCACGCAGAAAAACACATAAAATACATTTTTTCTAACTCATAAAATACATTATTCTAACACATAAAGTGCATTATTCTAAATCATATATAAAATGCATTATCTTACACCAGAAATGTCATTATTCTATATTTCTAACACATAAAATATATTATATATTATATTAACTCATAAATTATATTATTTTAACACATAAAGTACATTATTCTAACTCATAAAATACATTATCTTACTCCAAAGATTTCGTTATTCTGACTTATAAATTAAATTACACTAACACATAAACTACATTATTCTGTTGTAAAAAAAGTATAATATATATTCTAATACATAGAGTACATTGTTCCAAATCATAAAATACAATATTCTAACTTATAAATACAGTATTTTACCCCCAGAATGATCATTATTCTAACGTGCATATGGAGCAATGAATTTTTTTAATATCAAAACGATGTCATTTTGGACTGTGGCCTGGTCCGCATAGCTGTGTAGATCACGATCCACATAATAATTTGTCAATAAATAGTAAACAAGACAAGTAAAACGAGACAGAATGAGTAATATACCATGAAAGTATTACTTGATAACAAGCTATATATACACTTGCAAATTTCACATTTTACAAAACAAACATGTGGCCCGTTATCAACCCACTTCACTCTTCATCATACCACAATCCAAGAACATTAAATTTTAATAAGAAAAGGGGGAGAGAAATGAAAATAACACAAAATTATATTCTTACGAATGTCAAAAGTAGGTAGCCCACCATATTTGACAAATTTATACATCCGCCCCCAGGTTTTTACCTTGGGCCAGATAATCTCTGGTAACACAATTATTGAACGAGCAATAATCCTGTGGCTCCCGCCGGCGATTGGGCCACCGTAGTAGATACCCTTCTCTTGGTGGCGGTGGTGACGGAAGGCGAAAAGCCACGATCTCGCCGGAAAATCTCCACGTCCGGCGTGTCCAAGTGGCCGGTNGGGTTGGTGTCATTTTAATGGACCTAGGCGGGGCCACACTAGGGGCCATTCTAATGAAGAGGAGACACAGCCTTGTAAGTGTATCCTTGTGAAAATTAAAAGGAGATGGTGATCTCCTTAATATAATATTGTAAGTGCATCGTTGTGAGCTTTTATATTATTAAATTATTTTATTTAAACAATAAATTATTGTTATTATTATTAATAATATTCAGCATTTTAATTTAGCAAGCCGAACACATAATCTAGAGGACAATAGAATGGGGTATTGTGCTATGCTCTGAGTAATTGTGTACACTCTTGCGCATTGAGTGCTGCAAGAATGGTGTTTACACTTTTACATTGCATTGTGCACACTCTAATATTATATTGCGCGCACGTTCACATTGAAATGCTCACATACATACACATCATGCACCACCACCACTAGCAAGAAAAACAAGAATAAAAAATCCAGTTGATTCACATACCTGACTAGTACACAAACACATCATTAGATGCAAATTGCACATATAAATGCACACTCAAATATTTTCTATAGTGCATAGACGCTACAATTATACATTGCACTATGCGCACGCATTTTCATACTGAAATACACATATGTTGGTCCCGGAAGGGTTGGACTACACGTCTATCACTTAAATAGACATAAAGACGACAATTTAAAAGAGGTTTATATCTATTCAAGAACTCATTTGGAGGTTGTTGAATTACATCTCAATTCTACTTTAATTTGGGAAGGTGATAAGTGCAAAAGATGCTACATTTATAAGGTCAATCTCGGGTCGCATTGCATGTACTTGCTAGCTTTTGTGATTGATTTGAGCATGAATTGCGTTAAAAATGCTTGTTAGTGCCATGAGATCCTAGTCCACACGTGTTTGATAATTTTGTAGGTAAAACGTTGTGCAAAGAGGTGAAAAAGGCATGGATTTCAAAGTTTGATTCGAGAGCCAAATTGGAAGCAAAAGGACCTGCACAGACGCGCCTAGGACGCGCGTCCGTCCGAGCGTCCACGTCCCAGGTCCACAAAGTGCAAAGCAGTGCGCAGCGGACGCCTGCTGGACGCCACCGGACGCGCCGCGTCCGATTATTCGCTCTCTGAAGTTTGCAATGTCTGCTTAGGACGCTTGCTGGATGCCACCGGACGCCCCACGTCCGAAAAATCACTCTCTGAAGTTGCAATGTCTGCTTAGGACGCGCAGAGGACGCACGCCGGACGCCGCGTCCGACTCCCAGATCCCGCGCCGAAAATTTGAGCAGCGCGCAAAGAATCCCGCTGGACGCGCAGAGGACGCGCGTCTAGTCGGTCGTCCGCTACGTTTAATTTTGGCGGTTGGCGCGATTTAAATAGGGAATTGGGGCATTTTTCGGGGGATCCCCATTCATTTTTCCAGATTAGTCTAGCCTAAAATTTCTCTCTCTAGAATTAGGTGAAATTCCCTCCCAATTCACTTCAATTCCATTCATACTTCCATTCAATTAGCTAGATTTGGAGAAGATTGTGGACATCAACTTGCAATTGATCAAGATTTGTAGAAGATTTCCATTTGCAATCAAGTAATCTTTCAATTTCTTCTATTGTTCTTCAATTTCTATTTTGTGAATTGCTTTATTGTTTTGTTTAGTGATTTGATCTTGAATTTTGTCCTTGATCTTGAATTGCATTTTGATTTTGATTCTAGTTTTCCTTTTTGTGATTTGTTTTGTTGAATTGAGTAATGCTTTGAATTGAGTTGAATTGCTTTGTTGATTTGGTTTGAGCTTTGAATTGTGCTTTGCTTTCAATCCTTAGAGCTTAAATTTGTTAAATGCTTTGATAATGCTTAGTCTAGTTATGTGTGGCTAGTTACCTAGGGATTAGGACTAGTTGAACATGCATGTTGTTCTTGAGCTCTTATGTCTTGAATCTAGGGTAGATTGATGCCTTTTGGATAGCTTGATAGTGGTTGGGATGTTTGTATGATCTCTACTCCGATTAGGCCAATTGGACTTGAGAATTAGTGTGCTTGCTTTCACCTATGAGAATAGGGATTGCTTGAGACCTCACCAACCTCTTTTCCTTCTCACCTTTGAGAAAAGGGAGTAGGAAGGCAAGAGGCACATTAAGTGTTTGTGATAATGCCTCTTCTAGCCTAAGGTTCACAAGTATGGCTTTATGGTCTAGTAGTGAGTCCATTAACCACGAGAGTGGCAGTGGTGTTAGTGACCTTGTCTCTTGTTAGTCCGTTGAGTGTTTTTAAATCCCTAGTACCCTAGAAAATCAAGAGTTGCATGTGTGGTAGACTAGTCCCAATCCTTCCTTCCTAAAATTGTTCACAACACCTTTTGTTTTAAGTGTTTGAGATATTCTTAGAATGACATACACAAACCTTTCGATAGGACTAGCTTTTGAAACCTAGGAACTCTTGTGTCTAATTCCTTGTCTACCAAATCCTTTTCTACCATTCCTTGAGACGATACTCTGGAACTTCTTCCCGTTTTATTCACCTACACTCTTTCCACCTCCCGCTAATTTACAACTCTTCAAATGGCGCCGTTGCCGGGGAGTGGTAACGGTTTTGTTTAGGTAAGTCTTTGTGGATTAGCATGAGTAGGTTCCTTAAGTAGAGAGCCTAGTCCCTTTTTTTTTACTTGTTTTTGTCCTTTTACTATCACTTGATACTTCTTGTTGAGCTACTTTGAGTTACATACCTTTCTCTTGTTCTTGAGTGTTTAAACTACCAAAGCGTTTGTATGCACACTCGCTCTAGAGGGAGTGAAGGTCTACTTCCTTTGAATCCGGAGATTTACGCATTAAATCGGAGGAGAAAGAAGGCCAATAGAGACCAACAATCCCAACACATAGATCAAGAAGAAGACATGGCAACCACTAGTGCAAACATCCCCAACGTCAATACCAACGAATCACCAATCCACACCGACACGGATACACCAAGAGAAAATGTGAGAAGCGATCAATTCAATGTTCACGAGGCACCTCCACAACAAAGAGAGGAGTCTCGACAAAGACCACCACCACCCAACCAATCACAATATCAACAAGAGAATGTAGCATATGACCAACCACCACCTCGTAGAAGATATGCACCGGATTTTCAAGAACAATTCAATAACCCTCTCTATGACATGCCTCAAAGACAACAACAACAACCGCAAAGACCAAGGAGAGATGCTTACTATGAACCAAGATATGATGAAGAATATTACGAGCCACAAAGGGCGAGAAAGAACGAACCGAGGCATGAACCGAGAAATATACCAAGATACCAACCAAGGGGAGAAGATAGGAGAACAATAGCGGATTACATGACTCCCGATTTTAGCAACCATAACTCTATCTACATTCCCCCGGTTGAAGCCAACAACTTTCAAATTAACTCAGCCGTGATCACACTAGTGCAAAATCAACCTTTTGGAGGATTACCCGCGGAAGATCCGCACGTACATATCACCCGGTTCATCCGATCATGTGGTATGTACCGACAGAATGGAGTTACCGAAGAGGTCGTAAGACTCAAAATGTTCCCATTTTCTTTAATAGGAGAAGCCGCAAGGTGGCTTGATTCCCACGTAGACAACCACTTTAGATCATGGGAACAACTCCATCGAGAATTCATGCAAGAGTTCTTTCCGATAACTAAGACTTTGAAGATAAGAAAGCAAATACAAGATTTTAAACAAGGATCGTTGGAATCTTTAGCAGATGCATGGAGAAGGTTTAAGACACTAAAACATCAATGCCCACCCGACGTTCTACACCCATGGGACGTTATTAGTTCATTCTATTCTGGCCTCACGGATGAATGTAAATTGCTTTTAGACTCATCCTCTCGAGGATCCTTCGTTTCTACAAGTCCCGAGGACGCCGAAGAATTGATAGGAACTATTTCATCAACGACCGGGAATTGGTACAATCAGAGGGAAGCCAAGGGAGGTTTGTACGAAGTCAGTGCCGACACCGCGTCTCAAGCAAAGGTGGGAGCACTAGGACTAGAAGTTAAGAGGCTACAAGCACAGCTGGAAAAGATGAACAAGAATCAAAGAGGAAATCCGTGCATGGCATTAGCTCTTTATTGCAACAAGTGTGGAGGTGCGCATGGAGCGCACGAATGCACGTCAAACTACGAGGATGTTCCATATGAGCAAGTCGAGGCCGTAGGATATCAAAGGCCGAATGATTACAATACTTATGGAAGCAACAACAATCAAAATTGGCGTCAAGGTCAAGGATGGCAAAACCAACCATCCCAAAATCAATACAACCCAAGACCAAGTCAAAGCGGGCCGAATTATAACGCAAACTACAATAGAGGGTATCAAGAGAATCGAGGCAATCAATACAATCCAAGACCCAACCAAAGAGGAGCGTACCGACCACCTATGTATCAAGGAAATAACCAACAAAGAGAAGAACCTCCTAAAGAAAGCATGGAAGACAAAATGGTGAGAATGTTTAGCGAATTAAGGCATGACGTGACGAATATGAGACAAGAGTGGAAACAAGACTTGAGACAAGAGATTTCCACAATAAGACAAGAGGTCTCTAACTTGAGGCAAGAGAATAATGCTTCATTGAGACACTTGGAGACGCAAGTCGCACAAAACTCCAAGGCCTTAGCCGAAAGACCGCAAGTGACTCTTCCAAGTACTACGGTAAATAATCCTCGGGAGAGGGTGCAAGCCGTGACTCTTCGGAGTGGAAAGGAGCTTCCCGAGCTGACCTTGAAGAAGAATACTATCTCCAAGAATCCAATCGAAGAAGAGAAAATCGAAGAGATCATTGAAGTAGAAGAGGAGCGAGAGAAGGAAACCTCTCCATTACCCTCGAGTCCAAAAGCCACTCAGTTTAGAGATAAAGGAAAGGAAAAGGTAGATTTACCTACGTACCAACCACCACTCCCATTTCCCGGGAGGGTGAGAAAGAACATAGACAAGACGCAATACGACAAATTCCTTGAACTTCTAAAACAATTGCATATCAATGTACCTTTCCTCGACGCATTGGGCCAAATGCCGCGTTATGCAAAGTTTTTGAAAGACTTACTCACTAATAAGAGAAAGCTAGAAGAATCAGCTACGGTTTTGCTGGGGGAGGGATGCTCCGCCGTCGTGCGCCATCAACCACAGAAGCTCACGGACCCCGGAAGCTTCATCATCCCCTGTCAAATCGGCGAAGCCGAGTTCAAGAGAGCTCTAGCAGACTCTGGGGCAAGCATAAATATAATGCCTTTTTGTCTTTTTAAGAAGTTGGACTTGGGCAATCTCAAACCCACTCGTATCTGTATCCAGTTGGCTGATAGATCAATCAAGCAACCCAAGGGGGTTGTAGAAGATGTGTTAGTGAGGGTGGACAAGTTTATTTTTCCTGTGGACTTCGTCATCATCGACATGGAGGCTGATCAAGAGGTGCCGTTAATTCTAGGTAGGCCCTTTTTGGCCACCGCTCGGGCCCTCATTGATGTAGGAAATGGGAAGCTTGTTCTAAGGGTAGGAGACGAATGTGCTACCTTCGACGTCTTGAAATTGACTAAGTACCCGATGACGACAGATGATGCGTGCTATTTCGTTGATGTTTTTCATGAGCACGTTAATTCTATTTACCCTAATCTTGTGGGTAAACTAATAGATGACGCCCTCTTAAAAGTTTTGGATAGTAATGACGACCTTGAATCTTTCACTTTCGATAATGATGCTTCAATCAATAAGAATGATGAATCTTTACATGACATAGGGTGTGGTGAGGATGATATACATATTGATGAGAATGTTTGTGATATGAATGATATTGAATTTGTAAATTTCTTTGATGATTGTGTTGATGATGCTGTATATATTCACGATTTGATTGGTGAAGTTGAGGAGGTAACGGATGGAAATGACGGGGATGATTTGTTGCATGATGAGAAGTTAAATGAGAAAAAGAATGTAGTAGAAGAGAAAGAAGTCAAGAGTGAACTTAAAACTTTACCGGATAATCTACAATATGCCTTTTTAGGGGAAAATTCGACCCTACCGGTAGTTATCTCGTCAAAATTAGATAAAACTCAACAAGACAAGCTTGTGAACTTGCTAGGAAAATATAAAGGAGCAATAGGATGGAAGTTACAATACCTAAAAGGTATAAGTCCTAGTATGTGCACACATAAGATCTTATTAGAAGAAAAGGTTAAACCTGTAGCCCAACCCCAAAGGAGGTTGAATCCAAACATGGCAGAAGTGGTAAAGAACGAAGTAGTAAGACTTATGGATGTGGGAATGATATATCCAATTTCTGATAGTGCGTGGGTGAGTCCTACCCACGTAGTACCGAAGAAAGGAGGTATAACTGTAGTGAAAAATGACAAAGACGAACTAATTCCTTCAAGAAGCGTAACAGGGTGGCGAGTATGTGTAGATTATAGGAGACTAAATGACGCCACTAGAAAGGACCACTTCCCGTTGCCCTTTATTGATCAGATGGTTGAGAAAGTGAGTGGGCATGCATATTACTGTTTCTTAGATGGTATGAGCGGATACTTTCAAATACCCGTAGCGTTAGAGGACCAAGAGAAAACCACCTTTACGTGTCCTATGGGTACCTTCGCATACCGACGCATGCCGTTCGGGTTATGCAATGCGCCAGCAACCTTCATGAGGTGCATGCTGGAAATTTTTGAGGAGTATATTGGAGAATTCATGGAGGTGTTCATGGATGATTTCACGATTTGGGGAGAAACTTATGACGAGTGCTTGAATAATCTAGAAAAAGTCCTCAAACGATGTCTAGAAGTGAACCTAGCACTTAGTTGGGAGAAGTGCTACTATATGGTAGAGGAGGGCATCGTGTTGGGTCATAAGGTATCAAATAGAGGTATAGAGGTAGACAAAGCCAAGACTTCCGTGATTGACACCCTACCACCTCCAAATTCCGTAACTAGTTTAAGAAGCTTTCTAGGGCACGTCGGTTTCTACCGGCGCTTTATAAGAGATTTTTCCAAAATTGCTAGACCTTTGACCAAGCTCTTAGAAAAAGACATAGAGTTTGAATTCAGAGATGAGTGCTTAGTTGCTTTTAACGTACTCAAAGAAAAGTTGGTCAGTGCCCTAATTTTAGTTGGACCAAATTGGGAATTTCCCTTTGAGATGATGTGTGATGCTAGCGGTTATTCGGTAGGGGTAGTGTTAGGGCAAAGAAAGGAGAAACATTTTCAACCTATAGCCTTTGCAAGCAAAACCCTCGATAAAACCCAACAAAATTACACCACCACAGAAAAAGAGCTGCTAGCAGTGATCTTTGGACTCGATAAGTTTAGATCCCATCTTCTTCTGTCAAAGGTGATAGTTTACACAGATCATGCGACTCTTAGGTATTTGATGTCTAAGGCCGAAGCTAAACCGAGATTGATAAGATAGATCCTGTTACTTCAAGAGTTTGATATCGAGATCAAAGATAAAAGAGGGAAAGAGAATGAAGCGGCGGATCATCTATCCCGAATTGAGAATCCTAATTTAGGATAAAAGAGTGCTACAATAGCGGAACTTTTTCCGGAAGAAAGGTTGTGTAAAGTACATGATGTGCCGTGGTATGCAGACATTGCCAACTATATTGTAGGGGGAGTTATTCCGAATTATTTTGATGTTCACCAAAGGAGAAAGTTTACAGCGGAGAGCAGACACTACTTTTGGGATGATCCCTACTTGTTCCGAGTCTGTGCGGACCAAGTCATCAGGAGATGTATAGCGGGGCAAGAGGGATTGGAATATGATATCTTACAAAAGTATGTACCTTCACAGAATATGATATCTTTTGTGTAATATAATATATATTACTTTATTATCATATAATTAATTAAACGTTAATTATTTACTAGGTGGAACATAAATCAATTGAACCATCTCCCAGATTACATGAAGATAATCTATAAAGCTCTTATAGATCTTTATGTGGATTACGATAAAGAACTATCAGAAGAAGGAAGATCTTATGCTGTCTATTACTCAAAACAGCGAGTATGTCTATTATTATTGTTGTTGTTATTATCATAGTAAAATTATAATATTCTTCTTTGGCAAAAACTTGTGTGAGACCGTCTCACCATGAGACGGGTCGGGTCGGGTCGGGTCAAGATGCAAAAATAACACTTATATGCACAAATGCCATACTTATATACTCAAATGTAATACTAATCAGGAATAAAATTTTTGTTACTTATTAGGGTAAATGTAATACTTTTAAGGGAAAATACAATACTTTTACATTTCGATTTAAAAGTATTACATTTTTCCTCAAAAGTATTATATTTGCCCTTATAAGTGAGAGGTACTTGTCAACCTTACTTATTATGAAAAATGTATTACATTTTCTCTTTTAAGTAACAAAAATTGTATTTTTGATTAGTGTTATATTTGAGCATATAATTAAGTGTGAGATTTGCACATATAAGTATGACATTTGCATGGTCCTTTGACCCGACCCGACCCGTCTCACGAATAAGGATCCGTGAGACGGTCTCACACAAGTGTGACCCTTGTTCTTTATATTGTCAGTTTGGTTAATATAATTGCGATGTTGTTCTAATTTTTATTTCATTCTTGACAATAGATTAAGGAACTTGCGAGGGCTTACAAATATTGAATTGAAGTGGTCTGTTGAAGGATGCAAGCTACCGGTTGCTGAATATTTGAAAAATAGTCAAGCTAGTAGCACTCTTTACTTCCTCATCACATCTTCTTTCCTTGGCATGAAATCTGTTACAAAAGAAGCGTTTGAATGGTCGAGTCAAAACCCTAGAATTTTTCAGGCCAATGGCATGTTGGGTCGTGTGGTGAATGATATAGCTTCCTATGAGGTATATATACTATATTATATTATTTATGATTTGATTTTCTAATAAGTTCCATCAATGTTACCTACATAGCGTGAGAAAAGCAACAGGCCAAATACAACCGGGATTGACTATTACGTGAATGATCATGGTGTATCTGTCGAAGAGGCAATGGATAAGTTTCAAGAAATAGCTGAAAATGCTTGGAAAGATACCAATGAAGATATTCTTCAACCAATTCCACCAGCTATCTCCCCTGAGATTCTTATGCGCATTCTCAACTTTNAACCACAGATGCTCACGGACCCTGGGAGCTTCATCATCCCCTGTCAAATCGGCGAAGCCGAGTTCAAGAGAGCTTTAGCAGATTCTGGGGCAAGCATAAATATAATGCCGTTTTGTCTTTTTAAGAAGTTGGACTTGGGCAATCTCAAACCCACTCGCATCTGTATCCAGTTGGCTGATAGATCGATCAAACAACCCAAGGGGGTTGTAGAGGATGTGTTAGTGAGGGTAGACAAGTTTATCTTCCCTGTGGATTTCGTCATCATTGACATGGAGGCCGATCAAGAGGTGCCGTTAATTCTAGGTAGGCCATTTTTGGCTACCGCGCAAGCCCTCATTGATGTAGGAAATGGGAAGCATGTTCTAAGGGTAGGAGACGAATGTGCTACTTTCGACGTCTCGAAGTTGACTAAGTACCCGATGACGACAGATGATGTGTGCTATTTCGTTGATGTTCTTCATGAGCATGTTGATTCTTTTTACCCTAATCTTGTGGGTAAAGTAAAAGTTGACGCCCTCTTAACAGTTTTGGATAGTAACGACGATCTTGAAACTTTCACTTTTGATAATGATGCTTCAATTAATGAGAATGATGAATCTGTACATGACATAGTGTGTGGTGATGATAATGATATACCTATTGATGAGAATGTTTGTGAAAAGAATGACATTGAGTTTGTAAATTTCTTTGATGATTGCGTTGATGATGCTGTATATATTCATGATTTGATTGGTGAAGTTGAGGAGGTAACGGATGGAAATGACGGGGATGATTTATTGCATGATGAGAAGTTAAATGAGAAAAAGAATGAAGTAGAAGAGAAAGAAGTTAAGAGTGAACTTAAAACTTTACCGGATAATCTACGATATGCCTTTTTAGGGGAAAATTCGACCCTACCGGTAGTTATCTCATCAAAATTAAATAAAACTCAACAAGACAAGCTTGTGAACTTGCTAGGAAAATATAAAG
>CM008344.1:16653698-16665588 GCA_002525835.2 Ipomoea batatas
TTACCTTTTGTTTTTTGTTTTTAGTTAGTGTCTCAAAGATTTGGTATGATCCAATTTGCTTTATTAATGAAATTAAGAATGTAGAATTAAGCAGAATGAGAAGCACATACAGTGGAGTCAAAAGTATGGCTTAAGATCATAAAAAGGCCAGGTATAGTACCGCGTCACCCATAATATTTGGATAGAATCCTGGAGTGTGTGATTGAGTGTAAGAGACTCATTCAAACTCTTGATTTTTGGGTATGGAGCAGTCTTAAATCTCCAGGCTAGTTGTCTCACTTAATAGAGATGCCTACAATCCAGCAGGAGATTATAATCTTTGGTTAGAGCTGGACTAAGAGAGTGGGGTGTTGTCATGTTGGTAATAAAAATAGTGTATAATGAGTTTAACTAAGAAAGTTTTAATTATAGTTGAATAGGTAATCTTTTAGTATAAGAATCATGATTCATCTACTAATATACCCATTTTGGGTACACTTCTATAACATTGTATGACATGATAGTATAACTTAGAAATCTTGTTATTATAAATAGTATTAGGTATAATTATATATAGAAAACATTTACTTTTGGTCTCTTGACTATTGTACATGTATCAAATTTGATCATTGACTATTAATATTTTCAAATTATGTGCATGACTATGTAATTTGTATCACATTTGGTCATGTCGTCCAATTTTATTGTCAAGTTTCTAGCCAACTATTGCCGAAATTTCAACAAAAAAATAAATATGTTATAATTAAAAGAGTATTTTTGGCCAAATATTACCATAAAAATTATTTTTCTCGTTAAAATTTCGGCAATAGTTGATCGAAAAATTGGTTAAAAAATTAGATGGTATGACCAAAAGTGATACAAATTCCATAGTGATGCACCTAATTTTGAAAATATTAATAGTAAAGGATCAAATGCGGTACAAATTACATAATCATGCACCAAATTTTAAAATATTAATAGTTAAGGACCAAATTTGATACATATACAATAGTCAATGGACCAAAAGTGTAATGTGTTCTTTTATATATTTGTGTACTACCAATATTGTTATCAATAGTACTTGATATCATTATATAAAATTATAAATGTAACTAGTAGCCAACCACCTTGTGCTCAGATGACAGAGTTGTGGTTCTCCCATATGGGAGGCTATGAATTCGAGTTTTAGTAAATGTAATATTGACTATTACACTATTATTACTAGTATATATATCCTTGAAAGACCCTTTACTTTTTAACGAATTGATATTTTTGACTTTTATGTAATAAATCAATCTCTCATTTATTAATACTTTCACTTTTTATCCCAATTCAAGTTGATATTGGAATTATATTTTTGGTCCACAAGTATTTAAAAATAAAAATTGTGAAATAAGCCTCAAACTGTGTTTGATAGATTACACAGTACAATTAAATCCATGAACTTCAAAAAATTACAATTAAACTATTAAACTTTAGAAAAATACAGTAACTAGATTTTTTTGTACTTATTATTGCAAGTAAGATTTGGTTAATTTCCCTATTAGATGTCAATAATAATAATAATAATAATAATAATAATAATAATAATAATATTGTTATTATTATTATTATTTAAACTTCTTTTCCCTCTTTGGAGAATCATCGGCAATGATTTTTCAATGGTAGCACGCATCAACCATAATTTTCTCGTTCAGTTCTTCAACCAAACAAACCAAACAAAGAACAAAATATGGGACCCAACACACATACTTCTTCCATAAAATCTAAGAAATCATCCTACACTTTGCAATAATAACCACATTATGGATGGTTTTGCCTTATTAAATATGGTATGCACCCAAATTAAGCACTTTATATTCAGATGACACCTTTGTGACTCTAATTGAGGGAATGTCACATGATTAAACTAAACACCGGTGGTGGTGGAGTATTGACTTGACTATTTGGGCTGCAATAAAAACAAAAAGTATAATAAATACTACATTGTAATAGAGTCAATAGTACTCAAAAGAATTTGAGTGTCTTGTTTTGGTAAATAAAACAGAGAGTTATGTTATTGTAAAGCATGCAATATGAAATTTTATGTAAATTTATGGTATGGTATATGTGAAAAGTTGGTAAAAAGAGTTGGGAAGTCAAAGATGGATCGGAGAGCTAGGCGGGCAATATAATGGCATTTGGCATGGGAGTACAATAACACAGCTGAGAGATTGGTAAACTCAATGATTTGTGCAATTCAAAGCTGACACGAACCCAAAGGTCAAAGCTAACATTCAGAAAATCTAAACAAAAATATATGTTCTGATCGAAATGAAAAAGTCTCCAAAGGACTCACACTCATATCATGTACCAAACCTTGTGTGCATAAAAATAAAAATAAACAAAAATAATCAATTCAACATACCGACAACCAAACTTCTTCCTTCACAATTCACATGCAAACAATGCGACTTCACTATCTCCGATCCTTCGCTGCGCCTTCTTGTTTTTTAACTACTACTACTAGTACGTTTTGTTTCTTTCGTCAACAAATTAATTAAAATATTAAATTCATAGCATTCAAAACAACACTAGGAGTTTTCCAAAAAAATAAATAAATAAATAAAAATTGGAAGACCCAATGTGATGGACTTGACTTTAGATACAAAAATCATGTTTTTTTCACTGTGTCACCTCTTTAGGGACACTTGGGTGCTTCTTCTTTTTTCTTCTTCTTTTTTTTTTCTTTTTTTTTTCTCTTTTTACATTAGGTTTCCCAACTTACTATTAATCATACTGAAAAAACTCAAATATATGTACTCTTAAGAATATATATATATATATATATATATTTTATAAAATTTTAGGAAAATGGTCAAATAGACCCCTAAATTTTACACCAAAAGTCAATTAGGCACCTAAACTTTTCAAAAATGCATTAAACGCTTTAACATATCAAATTGAGACAATAAAGCCCAAGAATTGATAAATGACCTATTATTACAGGCCATTTCAATTAAAATTCGTTGCCATCTTCGGCGGAAGGTGACCAAAAGGTCGCCTTTTTCGCGAGGGCGACCAGTAAAGGTCTCCTTCACCAGAGAAGGCAACTAGATCATGTCACCTTCTCCTCTAAGCTCAATCTCCATCTTTAAAAAATAAATCAACGGAGGAAGAGGCATGGATGCCCCATCCTCAGATTTGTACATAGCAAGAGGTAGTTGCCTCCTCCTTCGTCGACCTTGACGGATGAGGAGGCATGGTTGCACCCTCATCCATAGATGTGGGCGGAGGGGGAGGCAATGACGAGTTGGACGAAGGAGGCTACCCCTCCTCTGTTAGTTGACAATTTGAACTGAGGAGGCATCCTCCTCCTCCTCCATCATCAACGACTTGGACGGAGATGGAGGAGGTTGCCCTCTCCTCCATTCGTAGACGACTTGGGTTGCATCCTCCGTCATAGTTAGTTAAAAAAAAAAAGATTTTATATGTTCTACTTGCTATAAATGTTATTTGCATAAATTTGTAAAGTTAAATGGTTCAATTGCACACTTTTTTATTGGTTGATGGTACATCTAATTACACAAACGATAAAAGTTTGATGACTTATTTTACGCTTGTGATGTTGATGTGGACTTCAAGCTATCAATTTTATTCAATATAAAGACATAATACAACTAACTTGTGAATCACAAGCAAAATAACTTTATAAAGCATAAAATATCATAAAATTTTAGAAAAAAAAAGTCAAATAGATCACTAAACTTTATATGAAAAATAATTAGGCATTTAAATTTTAAAAAGTTGTAATTAGACAAATTAACTTGCCATTTTAGTGTATTTGACCTTAGTAGCCCATTATCCCTTTAGATTTAAAAAAAAAATCAGAAATTTCCAATGTGACAGCTTACTTGTCATGAAAAATTACTATTTTATTATTATTATATAAGAATATTTTAGTCTTTATTCACTTTTTTCCTTTCAATTTTCTACTATTCTATTCTTTCTTACCAAATAATGTAATTTAAATTTACACTTTACTCTTTGCCTGAAAAATTATAATTCTTTTCTCTCATAATTTCCTCCTTCCAACGCTTTCAACAATAGAAATGTAGAATAGTAGAGGGAACCAAAAAAATCCAAAGAAATATAAAGAAGATTGGAAAATATTAAAGAAAAATATGCCAGAAAAATTGTGCGTGAAAGGGACTTGAGATTGATAAGGATGAGTAGATGAGAGAGAAGACATGCAGAGGGAGAGAGAGAGAGAGAGAGAGAAACAGAGAGGAGATGGAGTGCACATATATTCATATTCTTGATTGCTATTTTTGTCTTTTCTCCATTTTTATGTCTGTAGAAGACGAGACGAGACGAGAGCGTGGAGTTTAGGCCACTTAAGCACGCACGCATACAATTTAATTTGTTGCTCAACCAATAATCATTTCTAAAACAAATCTTAATTTGATTGAACCGTGCTACCATCAAATCATATAACTAGCTCTTGGATTCTGCTTTTCTTCATGAGCGGCTCCATGCCCCCCGGCCCCCATGATTCATCTGATAAGCTTTCTTCGCAGCTGAAATTTGGGTCAATCACACAACCTGGGCCGCCGCTCGGAACATCTTCATTAACGTTGTTATTGTGTTTGCGCTTCTTGTTTGTCAAATCTTTGATGACTTGGTAGCAATCCTCCACTTTCTCCTGCAACATAACAACATCATATATCATAAGATTGAGTGATTTTCATGGGACGATTATATTGTGAATTTGTGAAAAAGACAGACAAATAAGACCAAACCTGGTTGATTTTGAGGAGACCTAGAAGTTGGTTTTGGTAGTGGTCGGCATTGCAAGGCTCAACTTGACGAATGACGTGAAGCATGATTGAAGCGGCCAATACAGAGGGCAAATATCGTACCAATCTTGAATCTACAAACAAAATACTTGAGAAGATTAGGAAAAGTAGAGAGTCAATAGTACTAAAAAAATAAAGGAAAANAAAATAAAATAAATTTAAAATTTTATTATTATTAAGTAACTGCTAGACTAATTTGGTTGGATTGTTCATTTCTTGATGATTACTGCCTAGTAGTATAATTGGATTCTAAATTTGGGGTACAATTGATATTTTTTTTTTGAAAGGTAATCTTCATTAATAAGCAATAGAAACGATTACAACAAGGTTTAATGGAATGATAAACCATTCCATACAATCTGACGTAGAAACAAATTTTCTAGCTAGGCTAATGAAAATTTGATTCGCAGACTGTTTTACAAATGAGAAGTTGTGATCCTTAAAGGACCTTAAGGCTTCTTTGATGGTCTTGCTATACGTAGACAAGCCTCTCTGTGGATGTAAGGTCTTGCACACCACCTGAGTCTTCATATCCATACTGACGTCCAATGATAATATTCCCAACTGAAGGTACACATCCGACCTTGTGTCTTTGATCGGTTCATCAGTGGGCATCCTACCGACTGAACTGAACTGCATGTCGTTGTTCAGAAGAGGCATTTTACAATTGTCAACTACTTTGCCCAGGATGAGTTTTACATAAGCCATGACCATTACAAACTTATCGCACACCATATAAACCTCGTCAATAGAACGAGAGGGAAAGCTCGTCAATAAAACGAGAGGGAAAAGCTCGCAAAGTAAACGAGAGGGAAATACAACAACCTGCAAATAGATGCAGAAGGAACACAATACAACTAGTAAACAAAGTAGGATAAAAACATAAAATAACACCAAAAGAGGTGTATTATTCAAAGCATGGAAAAAGGAAAAGATAGGTGGGTAAGGACAAAAAAGTTGGGAGCTCAATACAAGGCTACCCAAACACAAAGCTCAATACCCCTAGCTATTTTATTTATATATATATATATATATATATATATATATATAATATTTTTATTAGAGATGGAGATTGGCAGGAGGAAAGGATGGAGGAGGATGGCAGTGGTGGGAGGCGGAGGAGGTGCTGACTGCTGGAATGGTGGAAGGCGGAGACGCTGTTGAGGTGGTGAGGGGTGTGATGGTTGAAGACGGAGATGTGGTGAGGGTGGAAGGTGTCCGGTGATGAAGAAGAGGAGAAAGGGAGCGATCGCCGCCTCCGTTAAACAAGTGGAGGCGGCGACCGCCGGAGAGAAAGGAAGATGACCGGAGAAGGAGAAGCTATGGAGAAGGAGAAGAAGACTAGAGAGGGTGGGTGTTTAATTATGGCAAAGCAAAGGTTTGAGGTTGTGGGGTGTGGGGGGTACAATTGATAGTTAGGCGCCGGAATCCAATTGATTCATTAATTAAGTAATCAAACAATAATATAATGCTTGTATTATATAATGGGTCGGGCTAAAGACGGGAGAATACTGATAAGAGTAATATTAATAGAATATTTGATAGAGTTTTACTATTATCAAAGAAGATTATTGTATATATATATATTTAAGATAACGTGACATGATATTGTCAAGTATGAGAGTCTACAACTTTAATTTGGACTTTTACACCAAGTCACCAGTGATCTCTCCCTACTTTGCTCCTTCATGGATGACATGTGACCATATGTCAAAGGCAAAAGGGTCAAATAGGCCCATGTACTACCATTGATTGTTCATCTAGCACCATAAATTAAAATATGGTCCATCTAGGCCATTATACTCTTAATAATTTTTCAGCTAGCATTTTTAGCCTATTTCTAACAAGTTACCTATCTAATTTGATGACATGGAAAAATAAAATTAGAAAAAATGATGACACGTTATTTATGTGGATGTTTTGGATGATTTCTACCCTATTTCATTAATGAAAAAAATAATTTCTTGCAATGAAATAGGGTAGAAATCAAAATTGCTATATAAAGTTTTAAGAATTAATATCACTTTTGGTCCCACGACTTTTGAGTTTTATCAATTTTGGTGCACAACTTTAAATTTTTTCAATTTTAGTCCCTAACTTTATAATTTTTATCAGTTTTGATCCTTCCGGCCAAATTGACGGTGAAATGTTGTCGAATTTTATATTTTAAGGGTAAAATCGTCATCTCAATGAAACGTCTTCATTATCTAAACAAAATCATTGTAAAATCATATTTATAGGTGTTTTATCGGCGCAAATAATGGGGAAGACAGACAGAAACTAGATAGAGATCTATGAGATTTATAGCATCAACGATTGACAAATCTTTATTTTTCTCTTAATATGGTTTTCCTTTTGTTTAGATATTGAAGATCTTTCTTTGGGCTAATGATTTTGTCCTTAAAATATAAAATTCTGCAACATTTTGTCATCAATTTGGTCAGAAGGACCAAAACTGATAAAAATAACAAAGTTAGGTACCAAAATTGAAAAAATTTAAAGTTGTGCACCAAAAGTGATAAGATCTCGAAAGTCGTGGGACCAAAAATGATATTAGTTCAAGTTTTAACTACAATGTATGTATAGCGGGGTATTCACTATCGTTCGGCAATGAGATTTCATGGAAATCGATATATGAAAATTAAATTATTTTTATAATAACTTAAAATATTGTATTGGGTAAATTTTATTTTATTTTAAAAATAAATTAATATTTTTAGATTTTTGGATAATTGAATAACTTAAGATATTATATTTTTGGATGATTTCTTGCAATGAAATATGACAGAGATCAAAGTTGCTATATAAAGTTTCAATTACAATGTACTGTGTATGTATAGCGGGCTATTCAATGTCGTTCAACAATGAGATTCCATTAAAATTGATATATGAAAATTAAATTATTTTTTAAAAAATAATAAAATTTACCCAATACAATATCTTAAGTTATTATATTTAATTTCCATATATCGATTTTCATGGAATTTCATTGCCGAACAATTTTGAATACCCAACTATACATACACAGTAGTGTAATACACTGTAATTAAAACATTATATAACAACTTTGATTTGTACCATATTTCATTGTAAGAAATCATTTTCTTCATTAATGAAATAGGGTAAAATCATCCAAAACATCCACATAAATAACATGTCATCATTTTTCTAATTTTATTTTTCCATGTCATCAAATTAGATGGGTAACTTGTTAGAAATAGGTTAAAAATGCTAGATGAAAAATTATTAAGAGTATAATGGCCTAAATGAACCATATTTTAGTTCATGGTGCTGAATGAACAATCAATGGTAGTACATGGGGCTATTTGACCCTTTTGCCTATGTCAAATTATATTGTTGATCATGGTTCACATTGTTATTGAAAAATTTAGATATGTGGAGTGGCTAGAATGAGGGAAGTGAGGAAATTAAACGAGATCTTTCAACATATAGTCACTTTCCCATCAACTTTAAATTTCCATAAAAAAAAATAATAAGGTTCAAGATTTAATCTTATGAGACACAAGAAGATGAATAAAATTCTTTAAGTTGCTTTGTTTAAGAATTTTTTGTGTTTTCAAAAAAAAAGAAGAATTTTTTGTAGAACATACAGTAGAACTGTGAAATATCTTGATATACTACAAATCAGATGTCTCTTCAAAATATTTATAGATGTAAAATCTTACTTTAAATGTTACATATAAATTTATGGCAGTTTAAAACTCTAACTTCTAAAAGATATAATAATATCTCAGCCATAAAAAAATATAATTACATGAACCATGCATAACATATACATTTCCTACCTCCACGTACTGTACCCATCCCAATGCTAATTGTATTTTACCCAAACCATTAGAATGATAAACTTCCATATCCATTAAGAATGGTTAGTGTACTTATACAGCCGAATAGTATACTTCCATCTGAATGGCTAAATCCATTGGACAAATTAACTATTCCACAATTAACCTCTCGATGTTATCCTCTTGAATATGGCAAAAACTTGTGTGAGACCGTCTCACCATGAGACGGGTCGGGTCGGGTCGGGTCGGGTCAAGATGCAAATGTAACACTTATATGCACAAATGTCATACTTATATGCTCAAATGTAATACTAATTATGAATAAANCAATCTTATAGATACTAAGATACCACGCATGCTCTTTAAGTATAAAACATGGCAACATGCTAATCATGTTAGGGAAATAATTTTCCAAAAATTATGCAAACAGTTTGGTCATGACTACTTTGGCTCTATCAAATGCAAATATTCCTTGAGAAACTCAACAACGAATAATACCCTTACCAATCATTTAAATAGTTCAGTTACCACAAAATTGCCAATGCTAGGCCAAATGCTAATATACCAAGAGATATCTGTGAATGCATATTCATAAAAGATTTTCGCCCAATTACAATTCATGGTCCATGAAAAATATGATGTGTCCATGCAGATTGATTAAACAGCTGAGAAACCTTCATTGTTGGCAGTGTACTTATTTGACCATGGATCCAAAGCATAGTAGTTGTAACATCACCAATTGGAGTCCATGCTCCACCAGCATTTGCTGCAATCACCACAACAGCGCCAAGAAGCCTGCCAATATAATTTGACAAAGTATTTAGATGGGTGTTTTGTTTTGGGGGGAGTTTGCTATTGCCCATGCTCATTAGAAACTTAGCATTGTTCTGCAACCCATAAACAGTGTTCCAAACATACATATATTCTCTGCTGACACTCTCAGATGGCTTCTCCATTGTAATGAAATTTGAATGGCCTAATGAATACTCAAATGCTAACATATTTAGTATTGATATTGATAATGCTGTTCTCCTAAGAATCTCTGTCCCCTATTGGAAAACCAGACTGATGAGGTAAAATGTTGCTTGCACTTACTTCCGGTATTCTGATGGAGGTGCCAACTTCCTCAACAAGGATACCATTACAATTGTAGAGGTTAGATTGTCAAGGACAGCACTGAGGAAAAAAGTCACAAAACCCACCTGCAATTATCATCAGCGACTTGTTACTACAAAGTTAGATCTGATATGCAAGTGACAAGGGTCATAAGGGACAAATATATCAAAGGCTATATATCACTAACCACCCAAAGCAGAGTTCTTGGTTTGCGAGTAGTAATGTTATCTGTAACCAGCTTAAATCCCTGGTGAGCATCAACAATCTCCACAATTGTCATGGCACCAAGCAGAAAGAACACTATTTCACTGATTTCGCCAGTTGCATGTGACAGCTCTGTAAGAGCTATATCAGTTGAAGGGGCCTGCTCAAGGACATTACAGAGAAACTTGACTGAGAAAGCAAAAAAATATTGAAGGTAATGAGCTCTTCCATGTCTATTCTGGTGCATTTTTCAGAGGAAAACTATCATTTAGGTTGTGCAAGAGTGACAAAAAATACACTTTTACAGCTATATTCTGTTTGTCTGAAGGACAGTATAATCTACACAGGGTTTTTAATTCTTCCATTTTTTTTACATGGGGTTTTAAATCTCTCTGCATTTTCTTTCCAATGTTTCTTTTTCTGTTTCCTTTTTTTTTTTTAACTGCAATTTGAAGTAAAAAAGTTGTACATACTGAACATGAATTATTTGATTATTTCACACCCTTTATTTATATTAACCTTAGCAGAAGGGTGTTCTCCATCACCTTTTGTAAGGTTTCGTGTTTCCCACTCCAATACCAAATATATGAAGTATACTGAAAGCAAAAATGACTAGATATCAACTACAGAAGGCTTACCCCAATGCTCCGTACAACCCACAAGCTTACAGCCATCAGAAGTCCTACTCCACTCTTATTGAAGGCTAGTGATTCTTCAAATATAATGCCAACATATCCGATCGCAAATAACAATGCCATTGCAATATCCTGAAGTACGACACCTGATCAATCCAACAAAAACTTTTGGAAGGGCCATTGATTTGTAAGCAATGGAATTCAGGCTAGGATAAGGAACCTGATTTGCAGCCACCCAAGAATGATTTATTGCCAAAGCTCCAGTACCAGCTGCTGCTAATACTGCAAGAGCTTTAAGTAAATCTGTCTTTGGCTGGTAACTGGCTTCAAAATCCTCCCAGCTCGTTTCATCAACAGAACACAACGGATCACAAGCTCCGGGAGGTGATGTAAATTCCTGTATATATCCATAGGAGATTAGGGATATAGTGTTGTAGAATAACACTCTTCCTCTCTGAATCCAAAATCATAGTCAATTACTTAAATATATTCGTATAGTATCAGAAGTTTGAAATTATTATTTCAAGAGAAATTGGCAACAATAAATTCCACTTTAACTAGCAACATATTTTGATAGCCAAGGTCATATCCAACATCACTGGATTCCAATTGCTGGAACGTACTTTATTTAAATCTACTTGCAAAAGCTCCAGTATGTTTCAGCAAGACGCTCAATTTGACTGGTGATAATCAACAAAGCTTCGAACACTAGTACAGAAATCTTAACTAGTTGGGACCAAACACTATAACAGAAATACTAATAACTTGTTGGAAGATAAGATATTGGTGCGGGGCTCATTAAATTCGAAAATGGAAGAACCTGAGGTTGAGTCGGCGAAGAAGTTGAAGAGTCCCTGGCTTTATCTTCAGCTCGAGCCAGAAGGCCAACATTCCGGCGAAGAGGGCAATCGCTGATTCTGAAGAAGCGAGGCGGATGGTGTAAACGGGTAGAAGATAGGGAGAGGTGGCGTTGATTAGAGGTCAAGGAGTAGTGAATTCTGAGTGGAAGAAGCGTAGACATTTTTGGGATTGAAGGTTTTGGAGGAAGAAGAAGAAGAAGAAGATACAGTGACACATAAATGTGTCGAAGAACACAGAATCACAGATTCACATTTCGCACAAGCCGGTCCACGTCATGTGACACGTGGCGTACAACTGTACACATTTCATTTCCTACGTTAAAATAGGTACTTGGCAATTTAGCGGAAGCCCAATCAGAATTTGGGCCGTTTATAAGCCCATATCAATAGTATAAGTATATAAACGGATCAAGGGCTTGAAGATTCCACTCAAATGGGTTGGTGGCAGCAAA
>CM008344.1:16809206-16820014 GCA_002525835.2 Ipomoea batatas
TTTTTTTTTTTTTGTGTAATACGTTTATGAGATCTGTAAGTGTAATATTTTGTATTGACATTATTTTTTGTCTTATTACTTTTATGTTTTTCTTAGTTTTGGATGGTTTTAATAGAGTTTCTTTGAAATTGAAGTGTTACGTGATCAACAACTTAGATTATAATTTTCTTTTTTAAAGGAACTGTTAGTATGTTAATATGAAAGTTATTTTTAAAAGATTATGATTTGTTTGAAGAAGTTGATTTATTATTTAATGTGAAATTGGTTAAACTTAAATTTGTTATTATCCTTAATTATTTATGAATTATAACTGATCATACGATACGCTTTACATAATAAGTAAATATAACAAAGTATTTAATAAAATATATTTCGTAATAAAAATACATTACATAAAAATTACAATGGTAGGGCATGGGGTTCAATTGTTATATTGTGGAATATGGTCCATAAAGTTTTGTGAACCATGGTCTAAAAACGATATCGTTTCTTTAAATAAAGAAACAGCTGCTGTCACATTTTAACGGAGCTCCATAAATGAAATTATAGTTTATCTAAAATGAAACTGCCTCACATTTGTTTTTATATTATCAAATGAAACTGTAGTTGAATTGAAATGAAACTGTAGTTGAATTGAAATGAAACTGTAGTTGTGTTGAAATGAAACTGCAATGTGTATAAAATGAAACTGAATAAAAGTCATATATTTGAGTGTATATTGTCTAATGAAGCTGTAGTTATATCAAAATGATACTGTAATTGTGTTTTAGTGAAACTATAGTGTATATAAAATGAAACTGAATAACAGTTTCACATATTTGAGTGTATAATGTTGAATGAAGTTGTAGTTATATTGAAATGAAACTGTAATTGTGTTAAAATGTAACTGCCGTGTATATAAATATGAAACTGAATAACAATTTCACATATTTGAGTGTATATTGTCCAACGAAATTGTAGTTATATCGAAATGATATTGCAGTTGTGTTGTAATGAAACTATAGTGTATATAAAATGAAACTGAATAACAATTTCACATATTTGAGTGTATAATGTTGAAAGAAACTATAGTTATTTGAAAATGAAACTATAGTTGTGTTAAAATAAAAATGCAGTGTATATAAAATGAAACTCAATATGTTACACAAATAGAGCTAGTATACTCATAACGGTGCGGACATGTGCCGTTTCTTTTCATTAAAAGAAAAGACACCATTTTGGACTATGGTCCACAATATAATTTACCATGACCTTTGACATGGCTCTGATACCAAATTGAATCATATGCTCCATCTCAACTAAAAACTTAAGCTCATAGTTGGACTGCACATATTATATTTATGCTCACAGTTGACTCCCGCCAATAACATCTTGAAGCTAGGGCTCCCCAACCTAGAGTTTGGGCTATTAGGCTCCTTACATTAGAGATTATGCTCCCCAAGTTGGCAAATGTGTGGAGATGGAATTATGCTATGGACCTAGGTCCATCTTGTAAGGTTGACCTAGTCTAAAATGCGCATATGAAATAACGGTGCGGTTAGTGGCACTGTTTCCTTAGCCAATGATGATATATTATTTCTTTTTTTTTTTTGTCAATATATAGTTCAAAAATTGTGAATATATAGTTTTGTAATTGTTAATATAGAGTTCAAAAATTGTGAATATAGAGTTATGCAATTCTGAATATTGAGTTTTGTAATTTTGTATATTAAGATAGAGAATATTTAATTATAAAATTGTGAATATAGAGTTCTAAAATCGTGAAAATAGAATTTAAAAATTATAAATATAGAGGAAAATAATTATGAAGACAAACGACAAGGAAGGAAGAAAACATTTTGGATCCGGGTCCACTTTGCAAGGTGAACCGGGTCCATAACATAACAACTGGATTTGTTGAGCACAGAGTCAACGATACGGAATAAGGACTGACTTAGAAACTACTTTGACTATTCGCAATTTATCTCTTCTGTTGGCTCTTGGCAGGGATAAAAAATTTAAAATTAATATAACGTAAGTTAGAAAAACTTATATGTATATAAAAAAAAAAATAGAACATTTGCTTGACAAACTGACAATTGAAAATAAATTATGTGGCAGGAGCAGGACCATTCGGGTAAAATTTGAAAGAAAAAAAGAAACTACATCAATTAAGTGCTCTTAGTTGGACTGCACATTGATGTTATTTATGCTCACACTCTTAAAGGGAGTACGACGTAAGAGTTGGGCAATTGGTGAGAAGCAATTATAGGAACCGTCATAAAGTTGCCAAGTGTGGCCATGTTACTACACAATTACCAGCTTGCAATTATGTGCATCATATGGGTTGTGGGACAGTTTGGTCGGCGTATCATGAATTGGCGCATGGAGTTTTTGACATCTAATTCTTGTAAGGGAGCTAATATGCTACGGAGCGTGCCCAAATACAATTTTTCTTTGACATCAAGACTGACAATAAGGAGTTTCTCGTGAGTCTTTGAAAAGATTTTACGACGGTGATTAGAAAAGAGAAGACGAGAATGAAAAGAAAAAGAAAAAGAAAAAAAAATTAATCAAGACTGACAATAAGCTCAAACTAGTTGCCTACTGAGTGACATGTGTCGATAATATTATTCTCAACATTATCAAAGATCTGGATAAATCGACTCTATATGCAATCATAGTTTGTCAATAAGTATTACAAATACGGGTTGTTATTGTAAGGGTAGTGAGTAATGAGCCCATGTAAACTTGGCTCAATTGTTTATAGAAAGGCCCAATTACGGTGGCCCAAACACAAAGTGAGTATATTAAGCTCCTACAACTGTAAGATATTTTTTAAATCTGTTTGCAGAAAACAGCATACTGATAGGTGTCTTTTCGAAAACTATAAAATGGTACGATTCTGTATTTCTGTGTCATAATTTTGGCCTTTCAGGCTTGCAGAGTTGCAGCCAATAGTTTCTGTTTCTCCAACTTTATAACTACAAAATCACCCCACTAGGGACGGTTTTTTTATTTGTGTGGTCTTGTACTGGTAAATAAGTGAGGTCCTACAAAAATATAAATAAATTGCGAATTGAAGAAAAATTTCAAAGAGAAAGACGCAAAAAACTTAATTTTTGGCCAATATAATAACACATACATATACTAACTATTAGGCCAAGACTGGACTAGGGACCCGCTGTTGCCCATCTTGCACGCCCTAAAATCCTGCCCTACACCCCATAAGCAATGGCCTTCCCTTTTCTATTTTTATATTTCTAACCTATATTAGATTAATTCATTATTATAAGAATAAAAAAGAAAATTGACACTTATAATCCCTCGGTTGTAATCAATATGTAGACTTAATTCTTCAGTTATGATTGTTGCGTAGATTTAGTTTCTCAAATATTTGTGATGCATCTTTAGTTATTATTAAAGTGAAATATTAGCGGTAAATTTAGTTTTCAAGGAACTAGATATGAAACTTTAATAATAATTGAAATATTAAATTTACCTAAGTAATTGAAGAATTAAATCTAAAAATCAATCATATCAGTAGGGACTAAATATGTTTCTCAATATAGAACTATTACTCTCATAAGATTTTCTTCTCACATTATTGTACAAGGTTTAAATATATACATCAAGGTTCTTATCATATTAATCATGTTTCTCAATTTAGAACTAGCATTCTTATATGATTTCTTTCTCACATTATTGTACAAGGTTTAAATATATACATCAATATTCTTATCATATTAATCATGTTTCTCAATATACAACTAGCATTTTCATATGATTTTCTTCTCACATTATTGTACAAGTGTTTGATCGCATGTCACATGATTAACCCCTTTCTTTTTTAAAATTAATTTTATATTTTTTTGGTTAACTATTCATTTAATTGTGTGATGCGCTATGCGTACAAGGTAATTGTTAGTATATATTTAATACAAGTAGAAGTTTGTGTAATGGTGTAAAATAAGAACCAAATGGTATAATTTGCACATGTTTGGCCAGTCAAAAAGTTAAGCAATCATTATTCCATTAATTATGGTCTACACAGTTGTATAAAATATGAATTAAAAAACATATATTTTTAATATAGTAAATTCATTATTAATATTATTATTAGTATTATTAATAAAATTTTAGAAATGTAAACAAAATAATGAATAAATTGTTAATATGATGATTTTTAAAGGTATAAAAAAAAAATGAATACCTCCAAACTATATATGCTTTACAATTGAAGACAGGGCTAAAGGATCAGCATAGAATTCAAAAATATCTGGGACGATATATACTATTTACATATATAGGAGTTGAGATATTTTTTTTCAAAAGTATAATATAAGTAAATAATGAGCAATGATTAAAAACGAAAAAAATGAGCAATGATTTAACGCATTTCTATAAGATAACGAAAATGATTTATCTGTGACGTCCCAACCAAAAAAGCTTTGACATAGATGCGATTATCCACTTTTAAAAATATCTCCTTCGATATTACGGAGTAATAATTTTAAAATAGTATTACCAAATCATTTATTAGTCTACTTGGAAACTTCAATTCTGTAGCTTCAATGTGAATTGTTTCTTTATCCTTATTTAGCTTTGATTTTCTTCTCTTTTTTTTTTCTTTTTTTTTTTCAATCTTTTTAAACTTATAGAATAATTAGACAAGAAATTTTAAAATATAATTACGTTTGACATTGAAAAAGCACAAAGATCCAATACTCATCTTTAAAAACTTTAACCGAACTTGGAATCGACGTAGCATGTCATACATATAGGTATAGTTGATCTAAAAAACTTAGAAACTAATAAACTAATTTTTTTTTTTGGTTAGGCCACGAGGTGTTCTAAACAGACTCTAACTGTATGGGACACTTTTAAGCCTGTACCATACTCAAACTAATCCATGTTCGCACTGGTCCGATCTAATTAAGGGGCAAAACACTTGCTAAATTGAATTTTCCATATAGACCTCTCTTAAAGGACATGAGTGCATGACCACTTATGCTAACCAAACTGGTTAATTAAACTAATAAACTAGTTGTTGATTATCAAATATGGTATTGTGACCACTTGATCTGCTAAGTCACTTTACATATTCATACCAATTGCGTGGTAATACTAATTTAGATGATTAGCCATTTTACTTTATTAGACCTTACGTTATATATCCTTCATATTCATGCTATCTATCTTCATATCTGATTCAAATTAGATCATCATAACCCTATTAAAAATAGTATTTCTCAAATTTTAAAAAACAAGTGTAACTAATATAATGCAATTTCAATTAGGAGAAACTAAAAATATTGTCAAATATAAATATTATGCTCCGTACAATATAATTTCAAACGAGATTTTTACATTATTTATTTATAGAGAAAATTACACTTTTTAGTCTTTAAATTATAGGATAATTATAAAATTCTTCTCTAAATATTTATCATGCTCACTTGTAGATCCTAAGTTATTATTGATGTGACACTTTTCGTCTTTTTATTAATAAAACATTAGAGAAGGAATTTACAATTTTATTATAACTCATGGACGAAAAGTGCAACGCCAATGATATTTAGAAAAGAAAAGTGAGCATGGTTTATACTTGGCGACAAATTTTACAATTACTCTATAATTTAGAGACAAAAACACAATTTTTTTTTGAGTACTACTGACTCTATTACAATGCAATATATGTTTATAACTACTTTCTCAGTCTACTGAAACACAAAGAATCAACTTGAATCTAGTCATTTTATATGGGAGTGCAACCGGGTGACACTAGACTACACGAAAAATAAATGAGATTTTAGTCCTTTTACTTTCTGCTGGCATCAGGCATCAGCCCAAAAAGGTAAAAGCGGCATGTTCCGGTAAACGAGTTTCGGTTACTAAGAAAAAGCCGGGAATCCGGAAACGATTTTGGTTCCTGGTTGGAGCTAAAATATCTGGCTGACATTGGTTAGAGATATTATCACCGCCGCTGACCTGGCAGGTTTCCACTTTTGTGACACGTGTAAAAGCGTCGCCATGTGGGGCCTGTACTGACCCACTCCCTACACCCTCTCTAAAACCGGAAAACCAAGCACCTACGCGATCCATCCCGTAACCATCTTCTCGTTTTTTCTCCGTATTTTTTTTCTCTCTCAAAATATCTGCATTCCCTGAGAAAGCCGATGGAAGAGAGCCACCGGACGGCGCCACCGCCGGGGTATGGAAATCCGGCATCGCCGCCCAGTTGTACCGATGAGTTTACTGGCTCGACCGCTGATGCGTCCTTCTTAACTGCCGAGAATTTTAGAGATGCTTTACATCACACTGCGAATGCAAGACTGGTAATTATATTTTTGAACTTATTCGCTTTGATTTCGTGACTTCTTCTCATCGTTTATCTGTGTATCTACGGAGTATGTGCTTAGGTATTCGCAAAGTTATCCTTATCTTTTTTATCCTTCCTGATTTTTAGTGCTTCCGATGTACTTATTAAGCTTACATAGTTTCTGCATACAAGTACTTTAGGATGCTTTGTGATTTGCGACGATTTTTAAGTTAATCTGTGTGTTTTCTGCTGTACGTGCACTTCGACGGCGGGAGAGAAGATGGAAGAGAACAGGAGGGGGATTTTTGTATTGTTTTAGAAAGATTAGTAGAAGAAATTCGAAGAGTATGAGTCATAGCATATAGATGTGCTTGATTGATCTTTACTTTTAAATCTATTTGTTTAAAATTCATGCCTGATCTATATTTATCTGTGATTGGGAGAAAGAATAGACTTGACACTATTGGATAGTTAAAAACATAAATCAACTCTGAAAATTTGTAGGTTGTGTAATTCACTTTGATGAAGGCTTGAGCGAAAATGTTCTTGTTGTATGCAAAGTCTCTGCTTTTTCCTTCCTTTCTGAATAGGTGTCAGTATTTCTGTGTTGGGCGAAGTGTCAAATGTTATGATTTATCCAATGGTTACTAAGTTTGTTTCTCTATGGTTGAATGAGCAGAAGATCTGATGTTTTATATCCTCATTATTAAATATATTGGCAGTTAATTATTTACTTTATCTGAGTTGTGTCATTCCACTCTCATGCTATTGATAGACAAATGATGGATTGATCAACCTGTTTTGAGATTGAAATGCATCATCATGGCGTGGCTTTAGAAGGGAAGGAAGAACATGGCATGTTTTCTAAGCTTCATTATCAACATAATGACACTTTTATCTGCCCTTCATCCTCGGTCGCTACTTAAATGAGTTTTTACTGATTTAGTGATTCATTGGCTCATTAGGTAAACTGGAAGAATTGGTGATACTGATAATATTCTGACTATAGTTTTATCTTTAACTAAGATGAAAAAATGAATGATATTTTTACTAATCATCATGCAACTGACAAAATTTTTCTAAAATGCATTCTAGCAAAGTTATTGTGTACTGAACTACCTTCTGCAAACATTTCCTTGTGGCTTTCTGATTTATGATCATTGCATTTCCACTTTAGGGTGATTGTACAAGATGGACAAATGAGAAGCACAACTTATATCTTGATATTCTGGAAGCATCCTTTGTTAAACAGTTGTACCAGTCAACTTTGCTTTCCAGGTGTTCAGAGCAGAACAAGAATAACAGAAATGTGGTCAAGGAGCTGCCAGCCAAAATGGATAGAGTTTTCGAACAGGTGCAGTACCTAATTTGTTGTAGTGTCGATCATGTCTCCAACTACTATTGATTGTGCTGTCTTCCCCTTTCTCACCCCTGAGCACAAGAAGAAAAAACTAAAAATAAATTTGATTCAATCTAGGTTGAGATTTTTCCTTTTTCCAGTTTCCTGCTTTACAAGCTTCTTGTTGTAACAAGAACAACATTGAAAGGGATCAGCCTGCTCTTTATACTGCTACACCCAGTTCTCATGCTCAACAACTGTACGAGGCAGATCTTCATAAATGTCATAAGCTTCATAGTGAGAAGAAATGCTTGCAAGAAAAGCGGAAATTTCCATGTGGACTTGCAAAAAGATCTGAGCTTCATACAGACTTGCAGAACTCAGTTTGCAGTATGACAGGCAAGCTCAACTCAACCCCATATATGCACCTTGTAATTTTATGCTTCTACATCTATTGGGTTTGATAACTTGATTTATTAGTTCTAAAATTTTATTGTTGTCACATCACTCATGTGCAAGATCATTAAATGCACTTTGCTTTTTCCAATTTCTATAAACTGGCTCAAGCAATTACCGAGTAGCTCTGAGACATGTTGATATTTGAGGCATGCTATTTCCATGAAGACATGGGTGGAGGGGTTGTATGGAAATTGAATATTTGTTATTTTTCATGTTAAAATGTGCATTAGTAAACAGCACACTTTCCATTTTCTTAATTTAACACGAATTACCAAAAATTTTCCCTCAATAGAGTGAATGACACCGCAGGATCTCCATGTTATCAATTACATTTCATGCGAAATAGGCATGCTATGGTTTACTGGCATCTTCTAATAACTGAACTTTGGGCATGTCTTGCCATGTCTATTTGACCTGAGATTTTAGACTTACACATTTACCAGCAGCATATAATTTCTTTTGCGTTTTCCCTCTTTTTATCCATGATGGTAAGGTTATGAATATTAGTGTATAACCTCACCTCAGAAGATTGTTGCCACTGCATACCCATCAGTATTGATTACTAATATCAGCATCTACAAATGAACAACATATCCCTTTCTATCCTCCCTGATGTGAGTTGCTAAGGGTTTTACAAGTAGTTTCATTCTTCAATTATCTTGCTTTAGAATGAATAATTTTATTTTTCCTCACACACTCCAATGCTGGGTTACACAGAAGGGTCAGGTCAAAACTTTGTAGATGGTTGTGAAGAGAACACAGACAGCAAAAGGAGAAAGGCAGCCAGAGGAGACATATCTAGCCATGAGGTCCACGACCAAGTAAAGATGCATATGTTCCCATAGTTTTCTTTAATGGCTGTGTTGCTGATTGAATTCCTAATTTCTAAGACTTTAACACACTCTTCTAGATTGTGCCTTGCGGAAAGTTTGATAGTCCAACAATTGCCAGCTCTACTTAAAAAAGAGATGAACAGGCAAGTCAGGATTGCTTATTTGAGAGGTATGAGCGCTTCGCCTACCCCAAAACTGACATGAAATCTTTCTGAAAGGCAGTTGAAGTGAAGTGCAGTAAGGAGATCCATTGCTTCTAAAACAAAAGCATTCAATTTCATTTTATTTTTAAAATTTTTGCCTGCATAAAAAAATTGTAGCAATATTGAAAAGTTAAGATAGGAGCAAGGTGTCTAGCGTTGCAGATTGTTTTTGACTATATAATATAGAGCAGGGGAAATCTACGACGAGCATTTGAATATTAATATCTGTATGGATTTGAACTTTGTACATGAGATATATAGTTGGTAGTATCCATAATATCTTTATGTTTTTTAATTTCTTTATTATCTTTCAATTCTAAATTTTTGGTTTCTGGGTTCTGTTTCTTGTTCATCTTTTTGTTGACAGTAAATCTATTATTCTTAACTCTTTGCTCAGCATTCAACTTTAACACGAAAAATGGGAATAATATTGTTTTCTTTGTATGACATTGAGTTGGCCTTCTATTAGAAGAAATAATCTTTAGCATTTGATAGTATTTAGGATGCTACTTTACCTTCTATGAAAAGAAAGACTTGGTGAAAAAATAAAATATTTATATCCAATTATATTTTTATTATATTTTGTGACAATTATATCTAATTATATTAAAATGACCCAACTCTAAATTTGTTGAGTTGGAATATTTGGCAATCAAGCATCAACATCATTATTCATTACATTTAGCTTTATTACTTTAAATATATACAAATTGGGATACAAAATATCTTTCTCCCTCAGTTCCCAAACTATATTTCTGTACATGAATGATGGATACCTGATGCAATGTTCTTTCGAGTGTATAGTGTATCCTCTATGAGCGAAAGTACAATCCCACCACCATACCTAATTTGCGAATCTCAGTTCGGTGGCATTTGACATTATTTATGAAACTACTTTTAAAAAAAATAAAATTAAGTCATATGTTAAATTCATAGATTCACTTCCTGCTGTCCTCAATCCTTTGCTTTCCATTTTTGGTCTCTCACATCTTGCAAGATTGAAGTTGAAGGTAATTTAATATTCAATATTGTGAATTTTTTTTTTTAATAACATCCACTAGTATATATTGCAAAAATAGTAGGAAAAACACATCTTTAAATCAAGAATATGTAATGAGATTTTTTATTTATTTATTTGAGAAGTATTTAACTTCTCATCAGCAATAAATGTATGGAAGTATCATAACACTTTGATTTTTTCATTCTAGTTTTGTCACAAAGAATTTTTAGGCTAAGCATATTGCTTTAACGTAAAAAAGTTATTTCTAAATAGTAAATAACATTATTATTTTTTTGCTAGAACATCTCTCTTTAGTATATTTCTTGGTTCCAACTATACCCTCTATTTAGAGGTGGACAAATGAATTAGAGTATTACATCATTGCATTAATATGAAATTTAAAATTAGATTATAACCCTCAAAACTGGTGTTTTAATTTGGAACCAAAACTTGAGGTTATAAAATTAGTTCTTAGTTAAATTAAAATTATTCAATATTAACTCCTTAACTCATCATAATTAGTTTACTTATTTCCATGATAATACACTACTAACATAGTAGTGGAGAAAGGGGTACTAGTAGAGATGTACGTACAAGAAAAGAGAGGTACTAGCATAGAAGTGAATCATATCTCTTCTTAGAGCATCCTTCGTAGTTGAGTTTTTTTTTTTTT
>CM008344.1:16889262-16902917 GCA_002525835.2 Ipomoea batatas
GACAGATAAAAAGTTCTCAATGCACTAAATAAAAAGATAGGGCAAAACTGGATGGATTTGTCAGACATTTAGTTCAAGCTGCTTCGATATAAATAGCAGAACTACAAAGAGAGATTCAAACCTAGCTCCAAAGTCAGGTTCTTCAATTTTGTCTTTCTGGCTCCTCAACCAATCTGGAATAAGATGTGACTCAGACAGTAGGGCCTGTGTCACTGGATCTTCATCAATTTGAGGAAGGTATTCTGCAGAAAAATATTTATGTCTAGGAAGAACCTCTTCAGCAAGCCTACAAGAATCTGTATTTGATAAGCCATAATTCAGCTGTTCATTGCAGTGGTCAGATTCAGTTGCCTTGCTAATGATGCTGTTCCTGTTCTTATCCCCCATGTCTTTGAAAATTTCCCACAAGTGTATGAAGCTTCTAACACTAGTAGGTTGGAATTTCAATTGCAAGGGATCAATAAAAGCATCTGCCTCCACTTTGTGGATATCAAGAGAACCATTGTTCCAAGGTATATACAATTTCAGACTCCCTGAAAACCCACCTCTTTCACCAGTGATTACTGGGATGGTCACATTTCGATAAGGGCCACTTGACCATTCACCAACTGTTGTTCCTGAAGCACATGGATATGGTGTCTTGTCATCAATACCATTCATGTGAAGAAATTCAAGTACCACTCCTTGAAACTTGACAAAGTTGGTCATTTGACTTAACCCAAGTAAGTTACCAGCCATCACCTCACAATCTGAAGAAGCACTCTCAGATATGCATGTCCCACAGTCTATCTCAGTCAACCTTAGAACCAATATTCTACTAAGACCTTTGTCCTTTTCTGCGGCAAAAGAAGGATCAAATGCTACAATCACTTTTCTAATTTTCACATGAAATTTTGTGAGCAGCCATTTTACCATATTGGCAATAGTTTTGACTCCTTCATGAACATCCAAGGAAGTGCTTCTTCCAGCATTATCAACAGTATCATGCTCAAGATTAGGCGAACCATGGCTGACATAGTGGTCCTGAGGTTCCCGACTGGATGTACAAGCTCCAGATCCATTTCCAGAGTCATGGCATGAACGAGGAGCAAAAACAAGCTCAAGTTCATCAACTTCTACACTGCATCCATCTCCCTTCCAGGGCATCATAACCATCAAAGAGCCAATAGAACCTTCTTTCATCACTACTGCTGACGTGGAACCAAACTGGAAAACAGAAGGGTACAATGGTCTGTAAAATGAGAATGTGTGAGGTTCACTTTTCCACCTTCTCTACATGGAAAAAGTGAACTCTGCGAAAGGGTATAAAGAAGTTTGGTATAGGAATAATGTTATATTTTATATGAGACATGTATAATCATTAGCCTAAATCAACCCTCAGAATCACGTGATTCTATCAGCAAGGTCCAAAATGGGTCCATATACAATGTAAATTCAAACTAGACATTGATTGAAATAAAGACAATGACGTCCTTCATTAAGACTACCCAAAACAGAGGGAATGAAACCTGTGCTGGGAACATTTACTCCCTACACTACAGTTAATATAATTAGAGTAGTATAAAACAAACAAGTTTGTTTCACAATTTTATTGTAACTGATTACACTACAAATAGAGGATAAAATGAGCCGTATCATATGCAATCAAACAAGGCAAAGTGAGCTTCTTCTTCTTCTTCTTCTTCTTCTTCTTTTTGGTTTCTCAACTGTACCAAATGGCTTTAGGAGTGGAGGAAGGAAACAATTTAAACTCATAAAAGGGTAAAAGGACAGTATGTCACGATCAAGCATGTGAGCACTTGAAAGTAACGTCCTCAACTGTAAAAGGCAGGTTTATAACCAAAATTCCCAATTCAGCTAGCGTAATAGCTTATCAACTAAGTTTTCCTCAGCCTCCTCCTCCTCCCCCAATCCATACCTAATTGGCTACCAATTCAGTTGAAGAAAATGATGAAGTTGCAACCCTAAAGCTTTCTTCGTATTATGATCATTATACAAGACATTAGAAAACAAAAAAAGGCAACGAATGGTACCTTTTGATTGAGATAATCAACGTTGAGAGCGAGATCAGAGAGCTGAATGGTTCCGGCGCTGAGCTGGACATCGAGCTGGTTGAGATCGATGTCTCCAAGTATGAATTTCCCCAATTTCTTCTTCAACACGAACTTGCAGACCCTCTTCATCGCCCAGCGCGAGAACATGGCCTCCGCCGACCTGGCGATGTTCCACGGAAACATTCTGAAACTCGAATTCAATCAGAGAAGTAGTCAATTCACGTGTCTCTCTGCTAAACATTAGGGTTTTCGGTAATAAAAAATGGCGCGCTGCTTATGATGGAGGTTAGCTCCCACCTCCATCAAGCCAAAAAGAGATGAAGAATAAGAGAGAGAAGAAGATAGAGAGAGAAATAGGGAGGGTTTTAGAGATAGAATAAAATACAGTCTTAGAGTCGTGTTTGGGCACTAATTTCGTGTTTTATGTAGTATTATTATTATTTTTATTTTTATTTAATATCATATTTGTGTAATTGAATTAATAAATACAAAAAAACTACCATCAAATATTATACGTAGTATCATTAAATTAAATTAAATTAAATAGTAAAAATAATATAAATACAATTTCGTATATCACTATAATACCATGTCACTTAGTATTTCAATCCCCATTAATTAATTAAATAAAGGGAGAAAATTAAAAGGAAGATGCAACTCTGCTTCATTATTGTTATTCTTACGTGAGTTCAAAAAGTTGATATCTTATTTATTATTTAATATAGGAAATAGGAGGCTGATTTTGTTCATCAATAGCAAACGCAAGTTGCTTTGTGGTATGGTTCACCTGGGAGATGGGATGACTCTTTACTTAGTTGGAAAGCATTTAAAAAGCAGTCAATTGTTCCAATTAGAGCATCTCAAAATCTCAATAGTATCAAAATTTTGAGTCAAAATTTTTTGACCAAATAAGAAAGATAGGGAGGGAAAGAAAAAAAGAAAAAAAAGTTAAAGTGAAAAAAAATTGGCACCCATTACGCATTGTTGGCGCAAGCAACACGAGTACCCGCAGTTTTTGTTTTGTTTTTTTTTTCCCTACAAAAAATCTATTTCCTCTGTGCCATTTTACCTGTTCTATTTACTATTCATTGGTCAAACCAACTCTTCCTTATTTTCTTTAGTAATTTTTTATTATTTTAAATTTAATTTTTTGTGTTTAATAGTACTTTTAATGTAGTTTCTAAATATATAAATTTTATATATTAATGCTAAACTTAATAATATGAAAAATTGGGTTAAAAATTACTTCAGTCAAGCCTCGTTAAACGAACCAGACAACCATTTTGGGACGGAGGTAGTATTTTTTTTATAATAAATTTGAAATAAGGGTCAAATAGACTATCTAATTACAATATTACATACTAAACTGCAATTAGGTCATTGAACTTAAAAAATTACAATTGAGTCCTTGAACAACACAAATTAGTGCAATTACACCTAAAATGACTTGTTTACTGCTGGTGTATAGGTTCTTTAATTTTAAAATAATTTTTAATTTTATTTTAATAATTTCAAATAAAATAATTATTTAGAAAAAAAAAACAGGCAGCCATAGACGATCCTTTGTCTCCATGGCTGGCTAGTCGGTCGGAGACTAAGGATCATCTCCGGTAGCAGCCTTGTTTTTTTTTCAAAATCTCTATTTGATTTAAAATTATTAAAATAAAATGAAATAAAGATTTTTAAATAAATAAATCGACGCGTCAGCAGTAAACAAGTCATTTTAGGTGTAATTGCATTAATTTGTATTGTTCAAGGACTCGATTGTAATTTTTTTTTCTTTAGTTCAATAGCATAATTGCATTTTGGTGTGTGGTTGGATGACTTATTTGACCCTTATTCCGATAAAAAAAAAAACATACCTAAATGTAGAAAATCCTCACCTAAAATGCATTATTGGTGATGATCTTATTATACAAAGTCTTCATTTCTACAATCTACATATACAACTTTAATAAAAGCCAATAAAGTTAAGGCTTTAACAGGAAGAAAAAAATGTTGGTAAAGTATTTGGCATCACCTTTGCATTGATTTTAGGAGGGGGAAACTCCATAACATATTATATACAAGCACACAAAGCGGAAGAAAAAGATCATAAAAGTATAAAACCTTAATGATTGGGTAAAGTATAGGGAAAATAACAATGACAAGCAGGCGAACAAATGGCGAAAACCTTGCACCTATGCTCAATCCCATGCCATTAATAAACAGACGAGGGAATAATCTGCCAAACAAAGGTGAAATATGCAATTAAATGACACAGAAACAATAGTGAATTTACTGATATGTTGTGCAGACTAGCGAAAGAGTTATTATAGCATCCCATCCAAGAGCGTCAATAAATACAGGACGGGGCCTTTTGAAAAACATAAAAAGATTTAAGACACATAATAATCCAGAAGAAGGAACATTGACAGTGATGACTATTATCTTCCAACAACAACCAATGGTAATTAGTAGACCAATCAAACATGACTCTAGCCCTATACAAAAAAACACAACTAAGACTTAGAGAGCTGTTTAATTCTTCAAGCTCTTTCTCTTATACCTCCTACTTAAACTTAGGCCCTGTTTGGTAAATGGCTGTTAGCTGTTTGGGTTGGTTGTTTGGGTTAGAAGGTATGATTTGTTGATAACATTAGTTGATTGTAGAAAGTTGTTTGATAGATTAGCTGTTAGCTGATAGCTGTTTGGTATAATTTCTTTTCTCAAAAAGCTAATTGAAAAGGCTACTTTGAGTAGCCTTTTGAATTTTAGCATTTTGAAGTTACAAAAAACTTATTAACCAAACAACTAATAGTGGTCAAATAAGCCAAAATTGGCTGATAGGCTGATTATTTACCAAACAGGGCCTTAGTTCAACCTGCTCAACTATATAGTGCATAATATCACATACAATCAACACATCCTTTAAGTGACCAATTCCAAACACAAAAGGGGATAGGAAACAACAATATTTACCTTCTTACTCCCCTTTTTATGAATATCCTTGACCCGACTCAAAGAAATTTAGAATACCAATACCAACTTTCATCAAGAAATTTACAAGCCTGCAAAGAATATCAAGTATTTGATGATTGTTATGAAAGTAAAGAGGATTTTTGAATATGATGTCTTATTATGTCATAAAAAAAAAAGAATACAAAGCCCTATAAATAGGCGCTAGAAAACTTGCAGACATATTTACCAAACCGCTACCAGCTCCAAAGTTTGGGTTTTTGCGTGACAAGCTCAACGTTGTGTCTCTCCAACCTTGTGCTTGAGGGGTGTATTAGGACTCTAGGAGTTACACTTCTATAATCTCTCTTCTAGTAATTATTGTTTATATAGTTCTCCTGTACATGTTAATCATTAATATACAAACACTAAAGTTTCCCAATTTCATCATGAGTAACAGTAAGGAATGAACTAAAAGAAGATAAAGAAGGATGATGATGATAATAATAAAAAGAAAGAATTATGAGAGTAATGAAGGGAAACAAGTATGGAAATTTATTTTAGGAAAGGATGTAGAACCTAAAGAAAAAAGGAAAAAAAAAAAAGAAGAAAAAGAAAGAGAATGAGAAAAATATGAGAAAGAGAAGAAGAAAAAAAAAAGGGAAGATGAGAAAAAGGGGGTATAATAAGAAAGAGAATGGATATGAGGACATGAAGGAGGAAAAAAAAAAGAGTACCAGTAGATTTAAAAAAAAGAGGAGAAAAAACAAGAAAAAAGAGAAGATGAAGAAATATGGGAAATGAAGAATGCGAGTCAAAATGAAGAGAAAGATAAAAATTACACCTCAATAGAAAAAAATAAAGGGAAAAAAAGAAGGAGGTGGATAAGGAAGGATAAGAGATCGAAAGTGAAAGGACAAGGATAAAAGGACAAAGAAAGGGAAGAGAAACAAGAAAGGATGGGAATGAAAAAATGAAGAAAAAAGAAAGAAAGAAAGAGAGAAACAGGGAAGGGAGATGGGAAATAGAATAAGAAAATTAAGAAGAAAAAAGGGAGATAGAATAAAAAGAAATGACATGATGAATATTAGAATGAAAGGGAAAAGAAAATGATAATAATAGAATAGTAGATCAAGAAATGAGGAAAGGCGAAAAGAGGAAGAAGGAAAAATTTGGAGTAAAAGACAACGAAAAAAAGAAACTATGAAGAAAAAGGAAAAAATTGAAACGAAGGTCAAAATAAAAGGAAAGATACACATTCACAAATGAGAAGGAAAATTAGATGAGCCATAAAAAAGAAGAAAATAACAAGACGGAATAAGAGATGGAAGGAGAAGGAAGGAAAAGAGAATTGAAAGGACGATGAGTAATAAGGAATGAACTAAAAGAAGATAAAGAAGGACGCCGGGGATAATAATAGAAAGAGAAACTTATAAAAATTATGAGATTGATGAAGGAAAAAAAATGTATGAGAATTATTTTAGAAAAGGATGGAGAATATGAAGAAAAAAGAGAGGAAGAAGAAGAAGAAAAAGAAAGATGAGAGGTATAATAAGAAGAAAGAGAATGAACATAAGGACATGAAGGAGAAAAAAAGAGAGAGTAGCAGTATAAATAAAAAACGAGGAGAAAGAGCAATAAAGAAATATGAAGAAAAAGACGAGCAAAAAAAGAAAAGATGAAGAAATATGAAAAATGAAGAATGTAGTCAAAACATAGAGAAGGATACACATTACACTTCAATGAAAAAACAAAGGGGAGAAAAAAAAGGGGGTGGATGAGGATAAGAGATCGAAAGTGAAAGGAAGATGATGGGAATAAGAGTGATTAAGAAAGGATGGAGAACATGAAGAAAAAAGAATGAAAGAAAGAGAGAAACAAATAAGGGAGGTAGGAAATAGAAGAAGAAAAAAGGGATTAGAATAAAAAGAAAGAATAATATATCCACGATGATAAAGATAAAATGGCACAAATGAGAAAGGATGTAAATGAGAAAAAGAGTAAAAAGCAAAAAAATTAACAAGAAAAATAAGAGATGGAAACAGAAGGAAGGGGAAGATTAATAAAAAGGCGAAGAGAATATGAAGAATGAGAAGGAAATGCGAGAATAAAAATTAAAAATAAAAAGGGAAAAAGGTTTAAAAAAAGAAGGGGAAAAAGAAAAAGAAGAAAAAATATATAAGGAAAATAAGAAAGGAGATGAAGGATATATAGAAAATAATGCGAGAGAAAAATAGAAAGAGGCGAAGAAAGAGTAGATAAAGAAGAATGAAATGGAAAGATAGGTGCAAGGAAAAAGTAGGGTGAAATGATGAAAATGATGAGTCACAGAGTAAGGAATTAACTAAAAGAAGATAAAGAAGGATGATGAGGACAATAATAAAAAAGAAAGAATTATAAGAATTGTGAGAGTAATGAAGGAAAAAAGTATGAGAATTATTTTTGAAAGGATGGAGATCATGAAGAAAAAAGAAGATAAAAAAAAAGATAGAGAGAAAATGAGAAGAATGTGAAAAAGAGAAGAAGAAGAAGAAGAAAGAGAATGAACATGTGGACATGAAGGAGAAGAAAAAGAGAGTAGTAGTAGATTTAAAAAAACGAGGAGAAAGAGCAAGAAAATAAATAGAAAGAAGAATACAAGAAAAAAAAAGATCTTGAAATATGAAAAATGAAGAATGCGAGTCAAAATGGAGAGAAAGATAAAACATTATACTTCAATGAAAAAATAAAGGGAAGAAAAAGAAGACAATGGATGGAAATAAGAGATCAAAAGTGAAAGGAGGAGGATAGAAAGGGAAGTTAGATAAGGATAAAAAGTAAAAAACTAACAAGACGGAATAAGAGAGGGAAGGAGAAGGAAGGGAAAGAGAAAGTAAAATACAATGAAGATAAAAATTAAGACAATTTGAAGAATGAGAAGAAAAGGAGAGGATAAGAATTAAAGATATATAAGGAAACAGATGAAACAAATTAGAAGGAGGAAAGGAAAAGAAGAAAAAATAGGAGGAAAATAAGAAAGAGGAAGGATATAGAATAATGCAAAGAAAAAGAGAAAGAGGACAAGAAAAAATAGTATCAAATAAAGAAAAATGAAATGGAAGATAGGTAGGAGGAAGAAAAAATAGTGACGGAATGACGAAGAGGATGAGTAGATTAATAAGAGGAATGAAGTAAAAGAAGATAAAGAAGGATAATGAGGATAATAATAAAAAAGAATAATAAGAATTATAAGAGTAATGAAGGAAAAAAAGTATGAGAATGATTTTATTTTAGGAATAAAAGGAGAACATGAAGGAAGGGGAAGACAGAGAATGAATATGAGGAGAAGAAGGAGAAGAATAATACCTCAACCATGATAAAGATAAAATAGCACAAATGAGAAAGGAATGATGAGAAAAAGGGGTAGAAAGCGAAAATAAAAAATAAATAACAAGACGAATAAGAAATGGAAGGAGAGGATAAAATTAAAAATATATAAGGGAAAAGGTGAAACAAATTAGAAGGGGAAAAGGAAAAGAAGAAAAAATAGGAAGAAAATAAGAAAGAGGAAGGATATAGAATAATGCAAAGAAAAAGAGAAAGAGAAGAAAAAATAGTATCAAATAAAGAAGAATGAAATGGAAGATAGGTAGGAGGAAGAAAAAATAGTGACGGAATGACGAAGAGGATGAGTAGATTAATGAGAGGAATGAAGTAAAAGAAGATAAAGAAGGATGCGGAGGATAATAAAAAAAATAATAAGAATTATAAGAGTAATGAAGGAAAAAATAAGTATGAGAATTATTTTAGGAATAAAAGGAGAACATGAAGGAAAGAGAAGAAAAAGAATGAATATGAGGACAAGAAGGAGAATAATAATACCTCACACTCGTAAAGATAAAATGGCACAAATGAGAAAGGAATGTATATGAGAAAAGAGGGTAGAAAGCAAAATAAAAATAAAAGTAACAAGATGAATAAGAAACAGAAGGAGAAAGAAGGGAAAGACTAATAAAAAGACGAAAAGAATTTGAAAAATGAGAAGAAAAGGAGATAAGGACAAGGGATAGAACTACTATTTTTTCCTTCATTACTCTAATTTTCTTCTAATGAGAGTAATGAAGGGAAAAATAGTAGCAAGATAAGGAAAAGTATGATAATTATTTTAGGAATGAATGAAGAACATGAAGGAAAGAGAAGAAAGAGAATGAATATAAGGACAAGAAGGAGAAGTATAATACCTCACACCATTATAAAAATAAACACCCACAAATGGGAAGGGAATGTAGATAAGGAAAATTGGTAAAAAGCATAAAAATAACAAGACAAATAAGAGATGGAAGGAGAAGGAAAGGGAAGATTAATAGAAAGACGAAGAGAATTTGAAGAATGGAAAGGAAAAGAGAAGATAAAAATTAAAGATATTTAAAAGGAGAAAAAGGAAAATAAGAAAGAAGAGAAAAAAGAGTAGATAAAGAAGAATAAAATGGTCAGATAAGTGGAGGAAAAAATAGGGGTAAAATGATACAATAAGGAATGAAGTAAAAGGAAAAAAAAAAAGAATGATGATGAGGATAATAATAAAAAGTGAGAATTATAAGAATTATGCGAGTAATAAAAGGATGAAGAACATGAAGAAAAAGAGAGGAAGATGAGAAAGAGAAGAAAGAGAAACATAAGAAGAAGAGGGGATATGAAGAAAGAGAATGAGTATGAGGACAAGAAGAAGAAAAAAAGCTGATCTTATTTGCTTCACAAAAGTTCCCGTCTTTCTTGATCAATCTTTAATCTAAAATATAATAAAAAACGTCAAATAGCAACAGTCAACATGCTCAAACTTCTCTACTAAGGAGAACCACTTTAGTGCTGATAGTAACAAATGTCGAAAATTAAAAAGTATAATAGAAAAATATACTTTTTATAATTTGATAAAATTGAATCCATTCCTTCAATGTTTGTCAAATTAAAGAACATAATGTACCAATTTTTTATGACTGTCATGAAAGATGATTTCTTAATACGGAGTAATTTTTAAGAAAAAACCTATCATGTAATAACAATGGTAGATGCTTAAAATTGTAAGGGATGTACATATTATAATTTAACAAAATTGAAGGAATGGGTTCAATTTTGTAAAATTATATAATATACCACATCTCTTATAATTTTTAGTGTTTGATATTGTTACCATGAAAATGTCTTTCTTAGTATTTATGACAAAAAAGAAAGAATTACCTTAAATGATGATGGCCCTATGCATTACCATGAAATCCAGGACAATTGACAAATGTACGCTTTTGATATATATGAAGCTTGCCACAATATATACAATTCGTGCATATAAAAATCACAATTTATCAAATTTTACAAAAGCAGAGAATGCAGCTTCAACAATATATAATCAATTTATTATAGTTTGAGTTGCATGAAATAAATCATGGAAAAAACAACGAATAATCAACTACCATGTATTGAAGTATATATATATATAATAAAAAATGCACAAAACCTACTTGTAGACCAAGAGCCTTTTGTTCGTCAAATTGTGATAAATCTATTTGTAGAGCATGTAGATTCATTAGGAACACCAACCTATAAGTTCATCAAAAGTGACTTAGGAGACACTGGAGAAAGAACTTAAATAACCAAAGATATATAATTTCCAATGAACTCAACAGGTACTTTAATGCCTCATACAATTCAAATATAACCTCACATTTAATTTCTCTTTCCTAACTTGCATAAGTTTGCACCAGTAAGGCAGTAAATGAAATTTCTATAAATAAGAAAAGCAAAATTTTTTTGAATACCATGTACTGAAAACCCAAAAATTGAGTCCACAATTACATCAAAGTCATCAGATAGGTCAGCAGATAGATCTTCCAAATGCAGGAATGGAATTGATAGTGATTCAAGCTTATATATTAAAAACAAAAGCTTGTAAATAAGTAGTCCCAGTAAATAAGTAGTCCCAAGAAATCATGAGCCCTAAATCAAAAGCTTGTAAATAAGTAGTCCCAAGAAATCATGAGCCATGAATTTTCTTGAAATTAGAACATCTAGCTAATACCTGAATTAGCTGACCAGTATAAAGGTGATTAGGAGTATATATAATTTGATTGTAAACATTATTTTTTAAAAAAAAGAAGAAGTTGAAGAGGAGGAATAAGATAAGTTTGAGTAGAAGAAAATGGCATGAAAAATAGAGAAACATTAAGAGAAAAATGAAAAGTAAAAAGAGATAATTAACGAGAAGGAAACAAGAAATGAGAAGATGAAGACGAAAAGGGAAAATAAGATGAGATTGAGTAGAAGAAAATGGCATGAGAAATAAAGAAAGACCAAGAGAAAAATTAAAAGTAGAATGAGAAAAGATAAAATTAAAAAGAGAGGGTAACAAGAAAAGAGAAGTTGAAGACAAAAAAAAAAGATAATATCGAGTAGAAGAAAGTGACGAGGAGAAAGACCAAATAAGAATGAAAAAGAGAGGGAAAAAAGAAAGGAGAAGTTGAAGAGGAAAAATAAGACAAGGTAGTAGAAGAAATGGCATGAAAATAGAAAAGGGCCAAGATAAGAAGAGAAAAGAGAGTTTGAAAAAGAGGGGGAAACAAGAAAGGATGAGTTGAAGAGGAAAATAAGACAAGGTTGAGTAAAATAAATGGCAAGAAAAAAGTTTCAAATAATTATTTGCCTAACTCACAATTAGGGAGTAGCTAGATATTTTTTGGATGCCTATGGATTTTAGATTGGACGTTATGCTAAGCCCCCCACCCCTTACATCATACCCAAAAGGTTGATCATAGAAATTAATTTTGAAAACATCGTTTGGTAAGACCTTAGAAAGTTATAACAAAAAAGCTATATGCATTTGAAGATATGTTTCCATTGAGTACTTTGGGTGAGCCGACCTTATTTGCTCACAAAAGTTTCCGTCCTTTTTTTAATTTAAAATGTATGCAAGAGTATCCAATAGCAAGAGTCACCATGCACAAACTTCTCTATTAAGGACCACTTTATGTTGTTGGTAAGATTGTCGAAAACTAAAAATATGATGGGAAAATATACGTTTTATAATTTGACAAAATTGAACCCATTCCTTCAATTTTTGTCAAATTAAAGAATATAATGTACCTATGACTGTCATGAAAGATTATTTCTTAATAATTTTAAGAAAAAATCTAACATGAATCGTAACAATGTTAGATGCTTAAAATTGTAAGGGATGTGATACATTCTATAATTTAACAAAATTGAAGGAATGGGTTCAATTTTATTAAATTATATAATATACCACATCTTTTATGATTTTTTGTGTTTAACATTGTTACGATGATCATAAAGTGTCTTCCTAGTATTTAATATTAATAACAAAAAAAAAAAGGAAAAAAGAGTTACCTTAAAGCCAAAAAGCCCAAAATTGACTTAAAACAATGTAACCCTGGAACAAAGGCATGTTAGCAATTAAAAGGACTAAAATCCATTTATAAACTAAAGTTTTGAAAATCCATTTATAAACCAAAGAGAGTACTTGAAAATTTTGAAAATCCTTTTCTAAACTAAAGAGGACAATTAAAAAATTTGAAAATCATTCTATAAACTCCATTCCATCCCATTATTGTTTAAGATCATTGGTAATCAATAGAAATCTATTACAACTACGGAGTGTAATTGAATGACATTAGTACCTCTGAAGTTGCACTGAGATCTGAACTCTTCTCAACCAAACTGTTAAGCTTCTCACCCACGTTCATGAACACTGTTAATTTTCTAGTGCTGAAGACGAAAGAACAAGTCATTACTCATCGGCAATAGGTTCAGGGAGACTTAGATAACATGAGAAAGTTGAATGTGCATATGCAATTATGAATCCTATAACAAACTAGCCTCAACTCCCTCAAGGTATATGAGTCACTTAGATATAACCATGGAAACTAATATATAAAAAAAAATTAAAAAAAATCTAGGCAATTTGATAAAGGTGCCACAACTTTTTGAAATAAGAAAGAGATGCCATCTCTGCTACGATTAAGGAACTCAACAAGTATACTAATAATATAGGCATAGTAGACAATCAAATAAACAAGTGTGGACAGATTGACGATTTTCAATATGCTAGCCACACTTGCACACATCAAAAAGACAAACACCCAAACGGCCAAACATCAATTTTTGCAATGCACCTAGGCTAACAGCCAAGAGCCAACCCTAATAAATTTGGAGTATCATAATAGCCACTTCTAGGAAGTTTCAAGTCAAAGTATCTTCAAGATATTTTTCAAATGTCCTGAAAGTTTTATCATTTATCAGTGGTTCTCCAATATGCATATGAGATGCGAAGAAGACTCACTTCCTATAGCTTCTCTAATATGCAATATAACACAAAAGTGCTGTGGTATTAACACATTCTTACAATTAAAAAGGCAAGGGGGTGGGGAAGAGCTTCTGCCTTGTCAAAATATGCTGCAATATGAATTTTATCTGACAAAATAAAACTCAAATACCAAAAGCATTTCTAGTTGTTCTGTAACATGGATTTCCTCTAATAACAATAACTGTGGCAATCAAAAAATAACACAAAGTAACTAATGTCAGCCCTTCCTAGCATCGTAGAGAACTGATAGGTTAACAGTTAGCTTGTAAGAAACCAACAGAAAGCATTACAGATCAACTAGGACATAGATTGTA
>CM008344.1:16923148-16931192 GCA_002525835.2 Ipomoea batatas
ATTTCCACAACATTAGTAGTAGTATAGCTAAATAGTAAATACGTAAGAATTTAATAAGCATAAAATCAATATATATCATTGTTTCTATTATGATAATCTCATGAGGCATTACTCTATTAGAGTATATATGTATATTTTATATTTTTTAAAATGTACGAGCCAACAGGCCAACCCAGTCCATGGGCCAAAAATTAAAGCCCGACTAGTCCGTAGTATAAAACGGGCTAGCCCTAGTCCGCACATTGTAGCAAATGGACTAGACCGGGCCAATCCAAACGGGTCGGGCTTGGACTGGACTTCGTGATAACCCGTCCGTTTCACACCTCTACTATGGAGTGACTTGTGATATTAAATAGCTCATAATAGATCAATCAACTCTACACATTTGTCCTAGACCAAATTTGAAGAATAAACAGGGTACCTAACCTAACTAGTTATCTCAATATTTACACCACTGGTGAATTCAATCAGAAGGGTGAAAGAGAAGTACCTTATTCCACTCCACCCATTGGGTAAGCTATCCAAATTGATCTAAGATTTATGAACAATTGGAAGACTGATCGGAGCAACGCAGATCAATCGGAGGAGTGATCGGAACGAATCTAAGATTCATATAATTGTTATTTTTAGAGAGAGATAGAAAGAGAATATGTTTATAAGACAAAAAGAGAGGTAGAGAAACGAGAATCAAGCATGCGTGTTGTGTGTATATATATAGGGTGAAAGAGAAGTACCAATTTTCGCCAATTGAGTAAGCTATCCAAGCTGATCTATGTTTATGAGCAATCAAAAGATTGATTGGAGCAACGGGTGAAGGATTAGCAACCGGATGAGTGATTGGAGCAAATCTAAGATTTATATAATCCATGTTTTTAAAGATAGAGAGATAGTGCATGTCTTTATGTGTGAGATAAAAAAGAGAGGTAGAGAAACGAGAATCAAGCGCGCGTATGTATATATATATATATTTGTTGAAATTAACTCATTAGGTTTACGACTAAACCTGCTGACCATTTTGGACTTTTGGTGATGAATTGCAATCCCTAGACCCTTGTTGGATACGAAATTCCGGGCTAACCCGCTTCTAGTCTTTGTCTTTCCAGTCCTTTTCCTTCAAATGACCGCATACACGGAGTAATAGTTTCTGTAGTTTTGCGCCATACCACCGTCTCCGCCGCTATCGGTGTTGGGGTCTTGACTCTTGAGCTCCCCTATTCTGCTACAAGCCTACAACATTTTTTTTGTCTAACTTAAACCTTCAGAAAAGGAAAAAACAGATAGAGGGATGACATGTTTAGGCATTCAAATGTGGGTAAAAAAAAAAACTAAAGTGAATACTAACAAACCCCCTAAAGAATATTGACATTGGATCTAGCCCTATACAATAAACACAACCTTATACAATAATTTAAAAAACAGCCAATGGTAAATAATAGAGAAATCAAACATAGAATCTAGCGCTATTCAGTAAACACAACAAATGGTGATTTACCTCAGCTTTCGTGTAAAACTTGTAAATGTCTTCTGCATACTCCACAACTGCCAACTCATTGTACACATCTCCAGCATCAATATCTTCAATCTTCTCCTTTGGTAATTTAATGTTCAGTCCACAGGCAGCCTATGCAAAAACAATAAAAGACCAAAGAGAACTCCAATTATTCAATCAACAAAAGCAAAAGACGTTCATTCATTCAAAGAGATGAGATCAACAGAGAATGAGTCTCAATCAACCTTGTTTCGAGCAGTGAGAGTTGCAGTATAAGTCTTTCTAGATGAATCTTCAGCTGCTGCCTTTCTGCGGAGGCTGTTCTTTTCCTTCACCTCTTCTTTAGTGTCAGGGCTGATTACAATCACAGCTTCAGGCTTGATTGGCTTCACAGTAGCTCTCTTCTGAGAAGGAGGCTTTCTAGGCACCTCCATTTGCAGCAGCAACTCCATCCACATTCACAGCACCAAAACATTTCTGCAGCAAATCAAGAGATTAAGGCAGGGGACAAGTTCTTTAGAACTTCAGATTTACAGCAACAAAGCATGATGATGGGGTGGGGGGCATGGCATACAATAATTAATAATGGGTCCTAAGCATCATTTAACACCATTGAATAGGGAAATTATAGCCACCAACCTTGTTCTTGTCAGCTGCTGCATTAGCCAGTAGCTGTGCACAAAAACCCCTTGTGAGGGGGCTAGACACCTGAGGAAGCTGCTGCTTGCCTTCAGCCCCTCGAAGGTAACCATATTGCCAATATCCCCAAGTACCTGGCAGTTACTTCCATCTGATGACATGTTCTTTTACTTTATTCCCCCAGCAACGACTCCCTCAACTGCAAATCTGCAATTCATTTACGTTAGGCAAGAAAACATCCCAAAATTAATATTTCTGATCTACAAAGACAAATGTCTCTTATAAAATTTCATCTTAATTACTCCATCAAATAAATTGAAAGACTCTTTTTCATACATCAAATCAGAAACACTTACAAAAATCAAAAGAAATGTGTTCCATCACGTGTAACAAACACCCAAAAAATCTGACTTTTTAACAAAGAATATTTCTGTTCTGATCTATAAATTACTCAAAATCAAATAATTTACAGAATAATTGGCTTTTAACACTCCTTGTTTTCATACATCAAATCAGAAAAATTGAAAGAAAAATTATAAAAATAATTTTATAAGCTAAAAAGGATACTTGAAAATTTTGAAAATTTCAAAAAAAAAATTTATAAGCTAAAGAGGATACTTGAAAATTTTGAAAATCATTTTATAAACTAAAGAGGATACTTGAAAATTTTGAAAATAATTTATTTATAAACTAAAGAGAATACTTGAGAATTTGGAAAATCCATTTATAAACTAAAGAGAGTACTTGAGAATTTTGAAAATCCATTTATAAACTAAAATGAGTACCTCAAAATTTTGAAAATCTTTTTATAAACTAAAGAGTACACTTGAAAATTTTTAAAATCATTTTATAATCTAAATAGGATTCTTGAAAATTTTTAAAATCATTTTATAATCTAAATAGGATTCTTGAAAATTTTAAAATCATTTTATAAAGTTAAGTTATTTACTATAATGCAGCTTCACCAATGAATAATCAACTTATTATGAGCCTGAGTTGCATGAAATAAATCATGGAGGAAAACTAATTTGGAGTGAATGTTAATCATACCACACTTTACCTCCCTTCCTTGTCCTTTGTTTCCTTTGTTCTCCTAAGCATTAATGGCCTAAGAATTGCCTTGATCAGTTTCAATGCTCTCTGATCACCATTCTCATAAGCATTAATGGCCTTGATGCAGCTTGTGCATTAGCCAGTAGTTGTGCACAAAAACCCCGTGTGAGGGCCTGAGGGGGGGCGAGACCCCTGAGGAAGCTGCTGCTTGCCTTCAGCTCCTCAAAGGGTAACCATATTGCCAATATCCCCAAGCACCCGGCGGTTCCTTCCCTCTGCCGCCATGTTCATTTGCTTTATTCCCCAGCAACGACTCCCTCAACTGCAAATCTGCAATTCATTTACGTTAGGCAAGAAAACACCAAAAAATTAATATTTCTGATCTACAAAGACAAATGTCTCTTATAAAATTTCATCTTAATTACTCCATCAAATAAATTGAAAGACTCTTTTTCATACATCAAATCAGAAACACCTACAAAAATCAAAAGAAATGCATTCCATTACGAGTAACAAACACCCAAAAAATCTGACTTTTTAACACAGAATATTTCTCTTCTGATCTAATAAATTATTCCAAATCAAATAAATTTACAGAATGATTGGCTTTTAACACTCCTTGTTTTCATACATCAAATCAGAAAAAATGAAAGAAACGCATTCCACTAGTTAACAAACACCCAAAAAAAGACTTTTTTAACACAGAATGTTTCTGATCTACAAGGACAAGAGTCTCTTATGAATTTTATCTTAATTACTACAAATCAAATAAATTTTACATAAAATTTGACTTCTAACAATCTTAGATTTCAAACATAACTCAGAAACACACTAGTAACTCATGAAAAGAAAGATTGAAAAAACCCAATCAAGGTACCAGTATGAAATAAATCAAACAGCAGTCAAGAACACAACTCCCCAGCCCTGGATTAGGTGAAACGATTCCAAAAATCAGAAAAGCAAGAAAATCAAGACGCCCAAATAACCTTTATCAACCCATCAATCGAGCGAGATTAAAGTATCATAGTAGTAATAATATCTTTGAAATCATATATATGATTACCTCCTCCATTTTGATGTTGAACCACGGGTCTTGAAGCCCTGCCTCCGAAAATCAAATCTTCTTCTTTCTGGGTATCTCGCAGTCCTTCCTCCGACTGGCGGTGCGAGTGGCGGACTGCCGGGGAGATATATGCGAGGACTTAAAATTTTGAACACCGACCCTCTCAACGGATAAATTAATCCGTTGAGAGTTTAATGTTTTTTTTTTGTTTTGTTTTTTTGTTTTTTTTTTATTAAACGTAGAGGGGGACACCCAGGTAAACAACTAGGCTCTAGTGCCTTGGAACACAGTACTATGTCTATAAAATTTAACCCCTAACTTGTCCTCCCTAAGCTTGTCCAGCAACTCATTGGGGGGTTCGTTGCAGACAGTAAGACCAAGTGGGCGAGTGCGTGTCTGTTTAGCTAACATATCAGCAACTTGGTTCTGCTCTCTGAAAGTATGGCAAAAGGTGACTTGGTTCAGTCTGTTCGCCATTTGAAGGCTCTTCCCGATAATGTTGGTAGAACGAAAAGACGTCTTGGATCCCCTTCGGAGGGCCTCAATCATGCGCTTAGAGTCACTTTCAATGATCAGGTTCTGAACTCCATGTGTTACCGCCATGTTCAAACCCTGGAGAATACCCCATGCCTCCGCCTCCTCTGCCGTGCATCGCCCAATGTTAAACATAAATCCTTTGAGCCAATTCCCATGATTATCCCTTAGCACTCCACCGCAAGCAGCCTCCTCAGTGGCCCTGTCACAGCTGCCATCCACGTTAATTTTAAACCATTCTGTGGGCGGCTTTGTCCATTGTATTCCCCTATCGACGGAGTCGGAAGAGCCCAGTCCAGGCGCGCATGACTTTGCAAAGGCACTGTCGACCTCCGCTATCTGCTGCGCAGTCCATTGGCATTTCTGCGCCAACGCAATGCTCCGGTTGTTGAAGACTCTGTCATTACGCCACTTCCAAATCCACCATAGGCGTATCGCAAACTTTTCTGGCCAATCCTTGCCAAGCCCTAACCGGTTGTCTCCTACAAGGTTTGCCACTAACCACGCATCCCAGTCGAGATGGTCAAGCCGAGCTACGCCGCTTCGGCCCAAAGCCGCTTCCCAGAGAGGCCTCGTCTCCCCACAGTCCCGAAAGAGATGGTTATTGTCCTCGTCCTTGCCTGCACAGAAAATACACATTGCATTAGAAGTCAGGCCTCGCCTAGCCCTCTCCACATTCGTCATCACTCTCCCATGTTTTACCAACCACAGGAACATGCAAATACGCATGGGGACCTTAAGCTTCCAGATCTTATGCCAATCAAACTGCCCAGTGGGACTTTCGTAAGTAGTGATAGCTTCATAAGCAGAGCGGATGGAAAACTCCCGATTACTATCCCACCGCCACCCAATGACATCCTCATCTTCCGAGTCTTCAGATAGAATAAACCCGACTAATTTGTGAGCCAAGCGTTCGGGAAGCAAACCATTGAGTCGCTCCCATTTCCAGCCCCGACCCTCCTCCCAATAGTCATTGACGTTTGCGTACAAATCCGAGAGGCTCACCGGCGCCCTAAGAGCATCATATAAAGGCCTCTCGTCGATCCATATATCCATCCAAAAACGAGTATGCCGACCATTCCTTACTATCTTACTCAAACCATTCTCGACTATGGGATTCGCTGCCATAATGCCCTTCCAGGCATTAGAAGCCTTACCATAAATGCACTGGTTGCTGTATTTACTAGACAAGGTCCCTGCTGTAATTAATAATCGTCCGAAATAGGGGTATTTTGGTCTTTTCATGCTTTGATCATCTCCTTAATCCTTTGCAGTAGTTTTCCTTACACATTTTCATCCAATGAAGAGGTCCGACGAAAGCCATGGCTTTGTAATGTGGCTCACATGGCTTTCGCTGGACCTCTTCATTGGATGAAAATGTGTAAGGAAAACCACTATAAAGGGTCAAGGAGATACCAAAGTATGAAAATACCAAAAATATCCCTGTTTAGGACGACCATTTGACGAAAATTTTAACGATGGACTAAAAGTGGTAAGGACTAAATAAGACTGGCCGCAATGTGGCAAAAATTAATGAAGTCGACTAAAATCGGCAATGCCCCAATAACAATAGGACCAAAAATGGAAATGACTCATTCAAAAAAAAAAAAAAAACTGGTTCAGAGAAGGCGGATGAATGTTTTCATATAATGATGGTTGGGTTAACAAAATGTATATATTAATATATGTGTAGATATGTTTGGCAAATTATTGCATGAACAATGGTCCACATAGTTGTATTGATCATGAGTGTAATATACATTTTTAATATGCTAAAAATTACATTATTTGTGTACTGAATGTACACTATTTGATATATGTAAATTATTAGTACTTTCAAATAATGTACTTTTAGTATAGTAAAAATATTTTTTATTTATGGTTCGTATAAATGTGTGGATTATGGTTCATGGAATAACGATTGGATGTGTTTAGTTTGGGCAAGGTTTAGTACATAGGAATATTTTTAAATAAAGATATTACGGAGTACATTTTATATGTTTTAAAGTGATCTCATTTATTTGTTTACTCATACTTAAAATGTAAATTAAGAATGGTTTGTGGTTTTTGTTATATCATTTAATGAAATTTTTTAATACTCAATTGATCTAGAAAATATTGATGGACAAATGCATCCAATTTTCAATGTCAAGACCATGGTGTGAATGGATTGCATTTGCATAGGCAACCATTTGTTGGAGTCTTTGGATCTTCATTATCTAGACCGTTGTCTATTAAGAAGAATGGTAGCTACAATCGAAATGTATACGGGAGTTAGAGCATCCCATCAAAGAAGATTATGGAGATAATGTCAGGGAAGATGCATAGTTGGAGGAGTGAGAAATGGAGAGAGAAGAAGAACTGAAGCATATGCAAGCACCTCAATATTGGAACAGTAATTGTGTCCTTTGCATTCTTCAATGTTTCTCGCGGCTGACCATCTATTTTTATTTTTTTTGTTTTAAAAATAGGATTTGTTTTTTTTTTCTTCCCCATTTTCTTTTTCCTAATCACACTTACAAAAACTCCTCAATTACCGCGAAAAAACCCGACTGATAAGGATGCTCTTAGTATAAATATTTTTTTGATGTTGTATTAATATATGTTATATTCTGTAGATAACATTTTTCATAGTAGTATTCAACCCGATAATAATCGAGCCTTATTGACGAAAATTTCATGTTCGAACGGTAGTGTTAATATAAATGACCTTAGACCTTTTAATATTTTTTACGCAGTAGTTGGTATTTTATTATGAATAATATTTCTTTTTTTTCTTTGTTTAATATGCAATTTTATAAACACATTTCATTTGTTACTTGTATTTGTTTTCATGTATGTCTGTCATTACTTTGTATATACAAGCTAATAAGTACCATGAAAATCTGGTGGCTCATTGGTTGTAGCTATGGTGAGCTCGGGTTTTTGTTGTTCTCTCGAGATGGAGGTCATGGCACGTAGTATGCAAATACAAGTAACTAGGCACTATCACTAGGAAATCAACAAGAAGCTAAACAATTCATAAAATGTATAAGAAACACATATAAACAATTTTAAAAAACCGTTGTCTTTGTAGTGTTGTGTATTCAAGTGCACTTAAAGACAACACACCAAAAACGACGGTTACATAAATCCGTTGTCTTTTATTTTAAAAAAATGCACATAGACAACGGTCTTTAAAAACTGTTGTCTTTGCTATGTTGTCTTTTGACAAAACGCACAAAGACAACACACTATGGTTCGGTAAAAACCGTTGTCTTTGATAA
>CM008344.1:16943481-16955587 GCA_002525835.2 Ipomoea batatas
TGTACACACTTGAGTAATTTTGTCATTTAGCTACAACCAATATGAGTAAAGAATGTAGTATAATATGGACAATACATCTTGATATATACTAGCTCACATTCTCTATCGGTATACTAAGATTTTTGTTGGGTTACCATTATAATCATATGCCACATGTTCAGGACAAGGTTATTCAATCCCTCTTTACATTTAGATTGAGATATTTATTGCATTGATTAAATTAGGTTCTAATGAATTATGCTACATGGGCCATGGGGTCGAGACCAACAAAAAGTTGTGAGTGTATGTGAATAGGTGAGTAAATACAAGTGTAAAATTATCGTTCTCTCGTGATTGAAATTTATGGCATGAACTATGCAATAATAAAGCAAACTAGCTAGGCACTAAGTCTAGAAAATAAGCAAGAAGTTAAGCAAATCATAATGTTGTTACTTGTTAATTAGATTCAAGCAATGATCAAACATAAATAAACAAGCTAGCAAACAAGGCAATAAAAATGAGATCAAGTAATTAAAGAAAGCAAGAACGTAACTCACACAAGAGATCATAATCTTCTAGATGCAAATGAACATATAGGGTTGGGATTGAAACACAAACTAGAGAATTAATGGGAATGTACACAAGAATCCTAATCCCCGTAATCAAATAAATAAGAATTAGGACTAAGAATTGTACACTCTTGCAATGCACCAATTCCAAATCATTAAAGCACACAAGCGTCTAAAATTCCCTTATTACCCCTATCCTCATTGTGAGAAATGGAGTTTGTGCAAAGAGTAGCTTGAAAATTCAATACAATTCTCATTGTGATTGAATTTTCTCCAAACACAAGCCAATGTATGTTTTATACCCCACATCAAGATGATAAAATCACAATTCCTTAACAAACATTAAGAATCATAATTTGAATTTCTACCCCTTTATGAAATAATATATCACAAATAGAGCATCCAAATAGATTTAATAATTTAAATAATTCCAACTCAAGTCATAAATGGAACTACTCACATATTTAGCATAAACAAAGTAATAGCATAATTAGAAAGCATAAACATACATGACACAATATAAAATGAAAGGGAAGAAATACTTATATATGGAAAGAAGATGAAGAACTCCGATCTACATTTGACAGTGAAATCCTTGATTATAATCTTAGAAATTGTTAAGAAGATCAAATCTAATGTTAATCTATCTTAAAGAAGTGAAAATGAAATAAGATATGACTATTTAGGGCACAAACTTCCAAAAAATGAAACAAAACAAAACAAAAAACAAAGACAGAATTGTGCTTGAATTGTAAATTGTTACAGAGTAGTGTATACAGGCACATGAACACCAGACACAGTTGTATAAAAAATCAAAATCTAAGAGTTTTAATTTACTCAAATGTACAGCCTCACACACCAGGTACAACTTCGAATTTTGCTTTGGAAACATTCTGGTCGGTTGAGTCGTCTTGCTTGTATACCACTATACATAAGTACTATGGGTAGGTGTATAGCCAAGTGTCCCGCCATTATATTCAACACTCTATACACCTTGACCATAAACTCGTTCTTGAGTTCTTGCATCCCCCAACATACAGTTGTGAAAAGTGTGTGTGTGTATATATATATATGGGACAGTTCATGCATGTGTGAACATGCTCCCATCTATCACTAGCTTCTAATAGGGGCACTCATGTTAAGCACAAAATTGATGTACAATCAATAATGCAACAAATCATTCAATCAAATTTGATAAATATTTAGTTTAAGTGCATGTTATGGAACGTAATTATTTAAAATATTTGCAACCATTCAAACTCGGTGCAAACTTGATTAAATCTCATCTAAATATGTCAAATATTCATTAGAAATGGACTTATGTGAATTGCACTTATGTCCCGCTCTTAAATTTTGATGAATATTTTAATATTGAATCTGCAATACAAGTTTAGTTAATGTTTTAGTAATATAACATTTTATTAACATCTATTCAAGCCCATGTAATTTATTAGGATCATTTTTTCCAAAATTTTCAACATTTGGCTATTAAAAATGTAGTCAACAAAAATAGGTCAAAAGAAAGAGACCTATTTTGACAAAAAATATCTTCTAAAATTTTTACTTTTAGAAAATATTTTTTTCTTCATTTCATTATTATTATTATATTTTTATGCACTACAGTTATTACCATAAAATACAAAAGATTTCTACAAAATATTGTCATTTCCAATCAGTATAATATTCTGATGGATTAACGTGCAATTGGGCTCCCGAGTCCCAATGCAGGCTGGAGCATAATTTGTTTCGAAGTTTTAATGCGGAATCTCAAATTCAACTTTATAAATTATACTTTTTATGTGTCAAGTATAGATGGAATATTTTTTAGAATTTGTGAGAGAGAATAAAAATTGAGAGTAGAATTTGATAGTATAAGTAATTCTTTTCTTTATTTTTTAGGACAAATTTTACTTCTGTGATCGGTTAAGTTATTCGTGCGGAAAATGTGACTTGTTTCTGTAGCGATCGATGCATGTGAAGTGAGAGGTATATATACAACGTAGTTTCCAAATGTTAAAAGGAAACGTAGGTTTCTCCAAACCTTAAAAAGTAAAAAAGAAACGAATGGTGAAAAGTGAAAGCCCCCGAAAAAAGCAACGGTCAACTGGAAGTGCTATTCAAGGGCTTGATGGGGATCACAGATTACACCAACATCTCCGCTCCACCAAGAAATGGAATCAACACAGATACAACGCTGCATTACACTCTACAACATTCAAGAAAACACCAAAAACAGATAGATCCTCCTGGAAACATATCCCCTAATTAAGAAAACAATCAAAAAAAAAATTTTACCCATCAATCAGATTTTATCTGAAAAACAAATTAAACAAATTTCATTTCATGGCACAGTTGCAACCTGAGAGAGAAAATGTTACTGCTTCTGCTACTAGTAATGTTCATCAAGACAACAAGTCGAAGGATATTATGATTATTGGAGCGGTAAACGGTGAAGCCAAGAACAAGTGGGGGTCGGGTACAAGTAGCAGTACAAGCAGTGCTGCTGCTAATGCTAATAATAATAATTTCAAACTCAATGTCCAGGCCCCTGAATTTGTGCCCAGATCGGTTGCTCAGATGCCGGTTTCCGGTTACTTTTATCCCTACTTTCAGTACCAGGATTGGATTTATGTCGGCGATCAGGACCCAACGCCATTTTACAACAATCAGAATCTTTCGCCTCCTCCAACTCAGCAGAAAAACTCCCTCCCTGATGAAGTCAAACAAAAGATCATCAAACAGGTTAGCTTTCTTTTCTTGCGGGCCCACATATATATTGACCCTGTTTGGTAAAATAGTTAGTCTATCAGTCAATCTTGGTTTATTTGATCACTATTAATTGTTTGATTGGTCAAAAAATATAAGTATTTGGTTAATTAGTTTTTTGTAATTATAAAATGCTACAATTTAAAAGACTGTTCAAAGCAACATTTTCAATTAGCTTTTTGAAAAAAAAAAGAAGAAGAAATTATACCAAAATGATTATCAGCTAATTAACCGCCATTTGCCAAACAGGACCATTGTTATATGATTTGTGATTACCCTCGGGCAGTGGTTGCAGGTTTTCCTTGTCGGTATTTAAAATGTATTTATTGTGAGTGTTATGGAATAGGTGGAATACCAGCTAAGTGACATGAGCCTGCTGGCAAATGAGAATCTGGCGAAACAAATGAGCAAGGATCCTGAAGGTTATGGTGGGTGTTAAGGCCGGTTTTGTATTATATTTTCAGTAATTATGTTATTTTAACTAACGATAGTAGCATGCATGTTTTGATGTTTTTTGGTGTGGGAATAGTTCCTATAAGTGCTGTTGCATCAACAAAGAAAATCAAGTCGCTTCTAAGTAGCAATAGTACCCAAGTTCTTGCTCAAGCTCTGCAGTCCTCAACAAAGCTGGTTAGTATAGTATATTAGCATGTACATTCTGCTGAGGATATAATATATAAACATAAATGTGCAATCCAATTACCAGCTTAGACTTTTAGTTGAGATGGAGCACATGATTCAATTCTTTCAACGGTAATAACGTGTGCTTCTGATATATCTCTTTCTCATCACGAAATTAAATGCGAATTTTGTGATCAAGATCGTGAGCAGCGATGGCAAGAAGGTTAAGCGAAAACAGCCCTTCACTGAGAAGGACAAAGAGGAGTTGCAGGTTAATTTCTCTCTGATTTTGATTTTCCATGCATGCAATATAATGCATTTATGTTTAGGTTTATTTGTGTTCTTTATTATTGTTATTATATTGTGCAGTCTCGCACGGTGGTGGCTGAGAATTTACCAGATGATCACTCCCATCATAACATTGAGAAGATATTCAATGTGGTTGGAAGGTGACATTTTGCCACTATATTCCCCATCTGATCTCTGATCTGCGTGTGCATACTAATATGGCGTTTATATATATGTATGCAGTGTGAAAACCATCAGAATATGCCATCCCCAGGACCCCAATTCGTCCCGTTCCAAAGGAGAATATTTCATCAGCAATAAGGTATGAATAAATATAATTAAATATTGTGAATGTACTTTCAGGAGGAATTGATGAAGAACGTATGTATGCATGTAACTCATTTCTGATATCCCTTTACTGTAAAAGCTGCACGCCCTGATAGAGTTCGAGAGCCCTGAAATAGCAGACAAAGCTGTGAGTTTGTTTACTCATTTTCATTAATCCTATCCAACATTTCTTCACTCTTCTTTAGTTTTGTGATCTTATCTCATCTTTTCATTGGGATTAGGTTGAGAAGTTGAATGATGAAAGGAACTGGAGAAAAGGGCTGCGTGTAAAGCTGTTGCTTAGGCGCTCGGTAAGTACGGTGATCCATCTGAGAGCCAAGTTGGTCAGGGTGTTGATGGTAACTTGAAAATTACAAATTTAACTCCCAACAAAAACAGTTTATTGACCTTCTTAGTTTGAGCTGATTCTGCTATGAACAACTTAAGTATAATTCAAGCTGGTTTACCTCTTATAGCCCTTTATCTGTTAGGGTTTATACTCTCATGCCGCTTCATCACAAGGTCTTTCTGTCTGTATATGATTCTATACGTTACCTTAAAGTGGTCGAAAAACCCCTTAATTTGCAGCCAAGATCTGTGTTGAAAGGCAGAAAATCAGAGTTTGAGGGGTGCCTGGAAGAAGATGATCAGGCGCCACACCTTGAGTCTGCACCAGAAGATTCCGTTACCTCTCCACTTCATCATCAATCAGAATCAACTGAAACTAACAACGTAAGTAATAACACTACAATCAACAACCTTGTAAAACATAATTGGCGGCTGATAATTATATATGTGAGTACGTACGTAGGTGGAGGAGAGCTCAGGCGGCGGCGCTGCAAAGAAAGGGTGGGGAAAAGGGCGAGGGAAAACCAGGCTGCGCACTCAGATTCACGGCGGCCGCGGCCTCCTGGCGTCGTCTCCGCAGTGTAGCAGCTCCTCCTCCTCCTCCGGCGGGCAATGCGAATCGCCGATGAAACAGGCGAGCAAGGGACCGAGAATGCCAGATGGAACCAGAGGCTTCACCATGGGAAGGGGAAAGCCACTCAACACCACCGCTGCTCCTCCATCCAGTGTGCCATGCATTTGAGTTATGGCTAGTTTGGATACATTATTCTTTTGTTTTCTTCTTTTGAGTAGTCATTAATTAATTAAGTAATTAATTAGAAAGTAAATTAGAGATAGATTATATTTTTCCCCAAACAATTTAATTTGCAGCCAATAATATTTTTGTTTTATTTGGGACATTATTAATTCTTATTATCATTAAATGTCATTTCATTCCTATCATTATTCATTAGGCCTTCCAATCTCATGGTCTCATTATTATAATATTATTAGACCTTCTGGTCTTATTATTAGTAGACTTTTCGGTCTCCACCCAGGACACGGAGAGCATGCCCGAACACTTGGCATGTGTCTCATATTTTCCCCTATATATAAGATATTTATTGTACCTTGGAGGAGACCTTTTGGCCCCCAACCTACATCACTTCACTCGGAGCCTTCCGACTTCATGTGGTCGGGTCACCTTTATTTAATTTTTTGACCATATTATTTCACTTATAATTAGATTCCTGATCACCTAAAAAAAATTAGATTCCTGATCACATTTACCCAACTCGAAATAATTTATTCTAATTCCAATTTTAAACTAAGAATTTAATTGTAGTTGTTTTAATTTATTCTAATTCCAGTTTTGTTTCTTATTCATGGGGGGTTTATATGGAATATCATTATTAGTGCTAATAAATTGAATAAATTCTATTTCACCTACAAATACCCACATTGAGCAAAATGTTGTGAATGCCTTTTTGAGAATTCCAAAATTCTAATTTTTTTTTTTGAGAAGCCCAAAATTCTAATTTTTCTTCTCTCAAAAATCACTTTTCTTTCTTGAAAAAATTATGTCAACACTTCGATATAAATTTACAAAGTGCTTAGTTTGTTTTAATTTCGCTAAAAACATTAGATTTGAGTGCCCAAATATAATACTGTAATCAATTTTGTCCTAAAACGTTTCATCATCGAGATGTAACAAATAATTATTATTATTATTAAATGTACTTTAAAAAAAAAGTACACTACTTGGCCAAAAGTCAACAAAGAAGTTGTAATGAATAGTACAGTATTTGAAAGTATTGCAACAATTGAAAGATTGCAAGTACCGAGTAGTATTTACATAAAAAAAAAAAAAAAAGAAAATCAAGCATGACTGACCACGTCAGAGTACAATGCTTTGAATTTATTGGAAGAAATGAGCCTAAACTTGACTTATTTTATATGCTCAAGAACTGATAAAATCATGAAATTGTGACCTATATATGTCCCTTTCTTTCCTTTTGCTGAGAAGTTAATTTCTGATTTCCCGTTGTAGTGTCTGATCCAATTGACACCCAGTGCACCATTCTAAGTTAAATGATGATGCCCGTCACAATAATTGGGAATTGGAAGGGAGAAGTATACATCAATCGGGTAACAAAATTCACAACTTTTGTTTATCCTTTCCTCTGTAATTCTATGTGGATGTGGTAACCTTTTGCATGATTTATTTTTTTTGAAGTTTTTTTTTTTTTTTTGAGAGATTTTATTTGAAGTTAATATTCAATTTAGTCATTGATCATAGTATGGTGTTTTTTTGTTTGTGTTTTTTGTTTGTTTGTTTGTTTTTTTTTTTTAATTAGTTATAATAAAATAACTTTTTTGTGTTTAATTAGGTCATCGATTTCAATGGTTTTACCCGATTGAATCATTGACTATCAGAATCAAGGACTAAATTAGGAAAAATTACTATCGTCGATAACATAATTGGGTAAAATCTCTATAATCAAAGACTAACTCGATAAAATTACTATTGTCGATGACTAAAAATATGTATTAATAGAGGTGAAATTACAAGTTATCGTATCAAATTATTCAATTAGATAAAACCATCAAAGTCAATGACTTAATTAAACACAAAAAGTCGATATTAAACTCATTTTTGCAGGTGAAAATGACAAATATGGCTGGAGACCTTATTCTTAAAATACTTTACTATATATAGAGTAGAGTAAAATACTTCTTCATCTGGCCTATTAGCTCAGCTGGTTAGAGCGTCGTGCTAATAACGCGAAGGTCGCATGTTCGAGACCTGCATGGGCCATCAATTTTTTATTACCCACAAAATCCAAATCATCAGCGCTATTCTGATTGGGATACGCAAGCGGGGGGTGGCAATCTGGCAGAGACCCCTTCTCTCACTGCAACACTTTTTATTCTCCTCACCAAACACAACAGACATATTCCCTTCTTACACTCAGATTCTCTTAGTACCCTCTTTTCCCCACTTTTCATTTCCCTATCCAAATAATTGAACAACCTTCCCATATCACCCCCACCCAACCATCTTTGAATCAAAAACATCAAATGACTAACAACATTTTACATTTGCATCCGATCGAGCTTACTGCTGCCTAAATATGCCAAATGTGGAGTTGGTCAATATAATATTGTGCACTTTTTGACCTTTTGCTCAAAAGAAACTGTTTCTTACATATATATGTTGTGTATAAACAATTTGTTTAGTGCCCTAACAAGAATAAAGTCTTATTGATTGTATTCACACATGTTTCAACTCTCTACAGTGTTCATAGGTAGTGTAGACTGTAGCTAGAGAGCCCCAAAGTCTAACAAACCTATTCTAAAAAGCTTCAAAAGGTGAATTGGAATTCAGTTTCCACACAACAAATGTTGTTGTCACATGAATGGAAAAGTAGGAATTGAACCATGCTCATTATATTCTGTTGTACAATGCCGGTAAAGGGATCATATCATATCTATTATCCAGTGGCGGGTCGGTAAAGTCAATAAGAGTCAAACTCAGTTTGTCTTGAACAATGTAATGACGATCTATAAGTAAAGAAATAAGTTGCGCCTTCGCTACCAACTATATCTTTTGGAGTGAGTGGTAATTAAGCACTTAATCGTAACATATTCACTTTTGTTGCTGCTTGGTTGATCCTATAGACTATATAAAACCGTTGGGCAAAACCAGGCCCCCATCACCTAGCTTGTACCTGTACGTTTCTCCACAACAGTGGTAGAGTAGCATTGAAGGAATCAAGAAAAAGTACCAAATCCTCAATTATTCCACACCTTGACTCACCATCGGTTCACTCCAGTAAAGATGCCCTTACCTTACTATACCATTGTTTAGGACTCGTTAACTATTTTCCAAGCTACCAAGAAGAAGCCATTCATCTTTATTCTCCTCTTCAATTCAATTCTGCCGTGTTTTCTTCTTGGGTTTTTAAATTAAGGCATGATTATCGTGGACAAAATGTTTTATTTATTAATAGAATTTGGTCACATGAGATGAATCGAAGTGGTTTGTCACAGGTTGTAGCAGAAATTAGTCCCGTTTGGAAAGAAAAGCTAAACCCAGACACCACACCAAACCAGACCAGTACCGCTACACCTTTTTTCTTGGGGTTTGCCCACCTACACAAACATGCCCTTAAAATCTGCTTTTCCCTATACTTCTTTTTCCCTCCACTTCCATTCCTTTTACCACCTTTACCATTTGGAGGCTTGGAGCCCTTTTTCCTTTCTCTTCAACCCTTCTCAAACTCTTCACTTTCTTTCCCTCCCTCCATGTACCCAATGAGGTAAAAGAATAGCCCTTCTTCCCCATCGCATCGAATCAGAAAAAAATCGAGTTTTGTGTTCAAAGAATCCAACTTTATTACTATTTAACTGAATTCCAGAAATTGGGTTTCTGTTTTTTAGCTCGCATCCAAATTCTAGCTGTCATTTCAGTGTAAATAATATCTTAGTCAGACCCGGGTGGGATCCGAAATTCCATTTCCTCCAAAGATCGTTATCTAGGTGGGGTGGGGGTATCGGCCGGAATGTCGAACACGCCGGTGGTGGATTATCCTCTGCAGCAGCCGCCGCCAATGGTGATGGAGCAGCAGCAAGCGTACGCGAGCCGTACGGCGCACGGGTCAGTGGGACCCGTGATTGGGGTTCTTGCGGTCATAGCTGTTCTGGGGGCAATAGCGGTCATGATCGGAAGATTGTGTTCCGGGCGGCGAATCATGGGGCGCGGCCAGTACGATTTCGAGAGCTGGGTGGAGACCAAATGCGCGTCTTGCATTGACGGCCGGGTCGACCCGCCGCCGCCACCGCGTCCCCCGGCGCCGGCGCCGGCGACTCCCCCGCCGGCCCCCGAGGCGGAAGAAGCTCCACAAGAAAGCAAGGAAGAAGCGGCGGCGGCGGCGGTGGAGGAACAGAATAATGATTCACACGGAACAGCTAATTCTTGAAAGTGGGTTTAGTAACTCATACACTTCTTCCACCATCTCTCAAATGTTTTTTGTTTTTTATTTTAATATTTCGACCATTATTTCAATTTTCTCTTATTTCCATTCTCATTTCATCGCGTCCGTCCATTCAATGGCAAGGAGATTGTTGACTGAATTTTGACATTTGAAAAAGCTTGCATTGTTGTGGTGTACAACTTACCCAAAAGAGGCCTCTCCTCATGGACCTCATCACCATAATATAATCTAATCTTATCTTTTTTTATTCTCTCTCTCTTTTCAATGATTTTCTTTTATGTTAGTCTTACTTGCTCTATTACGAGTTTAGATGAATTAATTCATAAAAATAAAAATATCGTGACATTCATTATATGTCACTTCGTGTATTAATCAAAATAGGATCATAGATATAATTGTTACAATGCTAAATATACATAGTTGTATGTAACAAATACCCACAAGGCCACAAATTATATAATTTAGTACTTTATATGATTGTTTAAATACTGGATGTAAAAATGTTGATAACAAAAATATTTTGGCTATGAATGTGGATGGTTATTTACAATCGGCCACTTGTATAGATAGAGATACCAATCAACATAAACTTTTTATAAGGTGACGATAAGAATAGTGAGAATATGAAGAAGCAATGGTCAATGGCCGCCCAGTGGACCACCAACCATGAGGCGGTAGAAAAACCCAACAACCCATCACAACATCATGGCCTGGGTCGAATCCTTAGCCAACAAATTGGGCTGTGTATAACACAAACAAAAGTCACAACTGCAATATATGTTTACTGGGTTTCATTGGCTTATGAATTATGATGTTAGACGGGCCGGTTACAATTCTCTGGGATCGGACAAGTTTAAGGTAAGGTCTGTTACGTGGGACGACGTGTTTAAGATTGGAAAATTATACCATGTATGTGGTCTACTTTGCATTGCGAATTATAGTTTAAATAAGTTTCAGATTATGTGTTTACAGTTGACATATTTTGTATCTATAATTAACTATTTATGTACTTGGTTTTCAAAAAAAAACTATTTATGTACTTGTAAATACATATAACATGATAACTACAAACACACAATATGTTAATGACATATTATGTTATGAAGTATATGTGTCTATAGACATAAATTGTTTAAGTGTAAATACAAAATATATAAATTAGAGACATATAATTTTTGGACCAAGATACATAATGTAAGATGAATCCGGTCCATTAACTAATTTGATTAGCGTGAGTGGACGTGCACGTACACTTGTCTCTTAAAAGAGGTCGGGAGTTCAAATTCCATATTGTATGAAAGAATCAATCTGGCTAGTATTTTGTCTTTTAATTGAGTCAGTCCGATGTAAATAAGGATTAGTTTAAATATAATACGGACTTAAAGGTGCATTCTACATGCTCAAGACACTTCGTGACGTGAGAAAAGAAAAAAAAAAACAATTCTGTAAGGTGGCACTGAGTGGGAGCAGAGATTCCTGGGGTGGGGGGTGTGCTTTAATTTGTCATTTACTACCGACGTCAACGACACATATACTGTGGGCACACTGGACAAGACAAAATTACCGCGGCCTCAGCTCCATCTCGATCTCTCCCACACGGCAGCCATGCACAAACGCCAAAGTCCCTCGTGCTTTCAAATCATCCCAGACAAACATTATCCTTCAAGACACAAAACATTTCCCTAAACACAGTACAATGTGCACAACCACGCCGATATATGTTGTTCTTAGCGAGGTAGGGCGTTTGTCCATTTTCGCATATATATTCTGGGCAGTTCAATTAGGCACAATAATCCAACCATTACTGTGGCGTGTAAACGTAAGAGAATGCCTTATTTGTGCGTGTCCTCTGATTTTATTCACAATCGTTGGCCTCTCTTTATATGCACATATATAACCTAAGAAAAAAGGAATTGAAGCAGTACTGTACAACCGTATGTCTGTCTGCCTGTCTGTCTGTCTGTCGTCTGTGTTTATTTGTAATTTATTGCCCGCTGCCGCTGCGCTTATGCTGCCGTTGGGTCGATTACTCATTTCCAGAATTCAAAGTGTCCGGTCATCTTTTTCGTCAGATGTTCCCCTGAGACAGTATAACCACATTTACTATTATGTACTACTATGTGCAACCTTACTTCTATTTAAAACCAAATTTTACAATCCGTAATATTATTGTTCATTTCTTTGGGTTTTTAAATTTACAATTTTTGCTTTAGTTTCTTCCTAAAATGTTGA
>CM008344.1:17049770-17073559 GCA_002525835.2 Ipomoea batatas
AACTTTCAGCTGAACCAGATGGACGTAAAGACCGCCTTCTTAAATGGACTGCTCCATGAGGAAATATTCGTGGCTCAACCAAAAGGATTTGAGAATCCTCAATATCCGGACTATGTCTATAAGATGAAAAAGGCCCTCTATGGTCTGAAGCAGGCACCAAGAGCATGGTACGAACGACTCACGCAATATCTCCTAAAAAATGGGTACACTCGTGGTGGGGCTGACAAAACACTTTTTGTTAAAAGGACCACAGAACACATAACTGTAGCTCAAGTTTATGTAGATGATATCATCTTCGGATCTACATCTCCTGCAAATGTCAAGGAATTTATCCTAGTCATGGAAAAGGAATTTGAAATGAGTATGATAGGGGAACTAACGTGCTTCTTGGGTCTACAAGTGAAACAAATGGAAACAGGTCTATTTCTTTCTCAAACCAAATACGCACTCAACTTGATCAAAAGATTCGGCCTTGACTCAGCTAAAGAAGCCAAGACACCTCTCTCAACAACTCTGAAACTGACAAAAGACTCCGATTCAAAGCCAGTTGAAGGCAAGCTCTATCGAAGTATGATTGGTAGTCTACTCTATCTAACGGCAAGCGGACCAGACATCATGTTTAGCGTGGGTTTATGCGCTCGCTTCCAAGCAAATCCAAAAGAAGCTCACCTAAATGCTGTCAAAAGAATAATCAAATATGTCAAAGGTGTAACACCCCAATTTTCAACTCTTACATTTATTACAAATCCGTAATGATACAACAGCGGAAGCTTACATCTTATCAATAGAAAACTGGGTGCTACCGCCACACCTAGAGTGAATTCTATCACCTCTTGACAAACTCCACTCTAAGTGCACAGGCTAAACTTACAACATCGACATCCACTTCCATCTTGTTTAGAGCTCNGATGCCTACAATTCAGCAAGAGATTAATCATTATATTATATCTAATGGTAGAAACTCTGAGCTACATCGAAAAAAAAAAATTAATTTATGCTATATTACTTTTTGCTTTTCATAGTTGTTGCTTTTTACGCTTCATCTTTTTCATAGTTATTTTCTATAAATGTCTGTACGGGTTTAACTCACTGGTTTAGTAGACGATATTTGAGAAAAGTGACTAAGGTTCAAGCATCAGCCGCGATAGTGTGGAATTATGTCCTTAAGTATGAGGTTGGGGTTCGATCCCCACCTATATGAATAGAGCAAACCATTTGAGCAGTCCCCTACCACTTAGTGTGCTGACTGTTGGGACGAAAGTTTAGTCTTCTATTGACTGGAAGGATACCTTTAGGTTAAACTCAGAAAAATGGTTCACGGTTCGAGATTTGTTAGAACGGGTGTTTCATATTTCACTACGTGTTGTGTGTGTATTAATCTTAAATAGATTTAAAAAATAATTTTTTAGTTCCAAACCTTAATCGGAATAGGTCTGTTCAGTTCCAATTAAGGTTTATAAGTTTGTACAACATTCAGTTCAAATCAAACTAGGACGTACCATTCCTGATCATAATTTCTTCAATTCCTTCTCAATGGATATGTATGATGGCTGTTAATTAGACACTTGTCAAACTGGACCACATTTAATTTGTCCTCAAATCATTCTTCTTTTATTATTATTTTCCATCTTGTACACACAAATTTTAAAAACTAATAATACTCTTATTCATTCTCATTTTTGAATGACGATGGTATCAGAGCAATGTATTCGATGTATTAAATCAGCTACTCAATACCTCTTATATAGTGGCTACGATCGAGCAGACTAGAGCAGAAACAGTTACAACAACTTATAACTAATCAAAGGAAAACAGAACACAAATAAAACTGCCAACAAATGACCTATTCTCTAACCAATGAAACTCACAACCACTACTCAAGCTGTACATAGTTAAGCCTCAGTTCTTATATTATAGCATACAAATCATACAGGATATGTAAACCTCACTAAAGAACATGTATATATGACAGACTTGACCGATAGGATATTGGCAAAAATCAAACTCGTAAGTCCTAATTTTCATGTACGAGAGTCACGCTCCACGTACCGTACCCCACCAATGTTAGTTGTCAGTCCAGCCAATACTTAGTTTGGGATTTTATTCTCGTTTTATAATACTTGTCTTTAGTCCTATCATATCATCATATCCTCGATCTTGATCCGATCCTTTCCTTTGAACTAAACTATGGTTGAGAATCTTGGACATGCAAAGTGGTAAAAGACAGAAAAGCCAGCTATATGCATTTTGGAATATAATGAAACTTGAGGCAGACTACTGCTGAACAAAACGTACAATTGGAAAGAACAAAAATATAGTACTCTTTGAAATCAAACATACACAACAAATTAAAAGTGTATGAGAGAGAAAGAGATATGTAATTTGCTCTGTGATCATGTGAGCTAGTATACGGCAGTAGCCAGTGGCAAACAATAGGCAGCTGGAGAAGACGACGCAAAAGTGTAAAATCTTATTGACTAAACTGAATTCACATGATCAAAAGATAAGCTAAGCATAGTCTGTTATTTCTAGAAATAAACTTTATTCCTTTTTACTCACGATTTGTAGTTTGAATACAAGGATTTCGGTTTGTTTAACTTTTGTCTTTGTTCAAAGTTTATAAGGGTATGTTTGGAAATCATGACTTCTGGAAAATGAGTCATATATTTTTCAGAATTGTTTCTAGTGTTTGGTTGTATTCTAGAGTGTTTTGTTCATTTTTTAGAAAATGGGCCAAAATTATTTTTAATTTTAAATATTTAAAATAAAAAATAATTTTATTATTATTATTATTATTATTATTATTATTATTATTATTATTAAAACTGCACAACCATATCTAAACAAACCAAAAGTCCAAATCTCTACCCATTAGCCAATATTCTCCCATCAATAATGGCGATTGGCCAAGAAGATGGATGATTGGGCGGCAACGCTTGAACCTCATGATCAGCGTGGAGATCGACAGCTGGCTGGGCGGCGACGGTGAGATCTCGGTGTGGCAATCGATGGTGGCGCTGGGCGTGGCAACGGCAACGACCTAGTCGGGTTTAAGGTGCGATGGCGACGGGAAGCAAGGTCATGACGCTGGGTGTGGTGACGACGACGACCTGGTCAGGTTTGGGGTGCGACGACAGCTGGTGTATTTGCCTTGTGGACCCGGGGGTTGGTTGCAATTGTTTTAGGGTGTGTTTGGAAACCCGAAAAATGATTTCCGGAAATCATTTTCCGGGTTTTTCATGTTTGGGAGTGCTTGGAAAACCAAGTCAACGGAAAATGATTTCCGTTGACTGGGGAAATAACCCCATTTTGGCGGAAAACGACTTCCGCCCAAAATGAGCGGAAGTCATTTTCCGCCCTCCTTGCTCCCGTGCTAGGGACGGCCGGCCGTCCCTTCGTTCCGGCGGACTGGTTTCCGCCGGNAAAAGTGTATGAGAGAGAAAGAGAGATGTAATTTGCTCTGTGATCATGTGAGCTACTATACGGCAGTAGGCAGTGGGAAACAATAGGCAGCTGGAGAAGACGACGCAAAAGTGTAAAATCTTATTGACTAAACTGAATTCACATGATCAAAAGATAAGCTAAGCATAGTCTGTTATTACTAGAAATAAACTTTATTCCTTTTTACTCACGATTTGTAGTTTGAATACAAGGAGTTCGGTTAGTTTAGTTTTTGTTTGGTGTTAAAATTTTATAAGGGTGTGTTTGGAAAGCATGACTTCTAAAAAATGAGTCATATATTTTCCAGAAAATATTTTATTTAGTGTTTGATTGTATTCTAGAAAACTGTTGGTGTGTTTTGTTCATTTTTCAGAAAATGAGCAAAATTATTTTTAATTTTAAATATTTAAAATAAACAATAATTTTTTATTATTATTATTATTATTATTATTATTATTATCAAAACCCTACAACCACATCTAAACAAACCAAAAGTACAAATCTCTACCCATTACCCAAGGCAAAAACTTGTGTGAGACCGTCTCACCATGAGACGGGTCGGGTCGGGTCAATATGCGAATGTGACACTTATATGCACAAATGTCATACTTATATGCTCAAATGTAATACTAATCATGAATAAAATTTTTGTTACTTATTAGGGTAAATGTAATACTTTTAAGGGAAAATACAATACTTTTACATTTCGATTTAAAAGTATTACATTTTTCCTCAAAAGTATTATATTTGCCCTTATAAGTGAAAGGCACTTGTCAACATTACTTATTATGAAAAATGTATTACTTTTTCTCTTATAAGTAACAAAAATTGTATTTTTGATTAATGTTACGAGTATATTTGAGCATATAAGTGTGAGATTTGTACATATAAGTATGACATTTGCATGGTGTTTTGACCCGACCCGACCCGACCCGTCTCACGAATAAGGATCCGTGAGACGGTCTCACACAAGTGTGACCCAATATTCTCCCATCAGTAATGGCGATTGGCAAAGAAGATGGATGATTGGGCGGCAACGCTTGAATCTCATGATCAGCGTGGAGATCGATGGTTGGCTGGGCGACGACTGTAGGATCTCGGTGTGGCAATCGACAGTGGCGCTGGGCGTGGCAACGACAACGACCTAGTCGGGTTTAAGGTGCGATGGCGACGGGAAGCAAGGTCATGGCGCTGGGTGTGGTGACGACGACGACCTGGTCAGGTTTGGGGTGCGACGACAGCTGGTGATATTTGCCTTGTGGACCCGGGGGTTGGTTGCAATTGTTTTAGTTGCATTGTGGTGAATTGCCCTCTCGTGAATAGTGAATACATAACTGGATAGGAATTGCCAAATTCTGGATTTTTCAAATTTTACTTTAATGTTCTATGTATGGCACACTGACACTGCCATTTATTTACCCCTATGCATCAATCTTACACTGCACTATCCATTTCCACATCTCAACAAAGTAAAATAAAGCATTACGCGCCTTAAATCCTTAATCATAACGAACCGGGTTCATGTTCCATGATCTAAATTTTCGTAATTAGACAAAGAACATGTTTGGTAAATGGTTGTTAGCTGATGCTTTTAGCTTGTTGAGTTAGAAGGTTTTTTTTTCTTTTTAAATCAATTAGAAGGTATAATTAATTAATAATATTAGTTGATTGTAGAAAAATATTTGGTAAATTAGTTGTTAGCTAATAGTTGTTAATTGTTTTGTATAATTTCTTTTCTCAAAAGACTAATTGAAAAGGTTTCTTTGAGTAGCCTTTTGAAATTTAGTATTTTGAAGTTACAAAAAGCTTATTAATCAAACGCTTATATTGATTTTTTAACCAAGTCGAACAACTAATAATGGTCAAATAGGTCAAAATTGACTGATAAGCTAATTATTTACCAAACAGAGCCAAAGTTTTATGTTTCAAAATAAATAAATAAATAAAGGTCATGTTTAGTAACATAATTAGCTTATCAATCAATTTTGACTTGTTTAGACTACTATTATCTTTTTGTAACATCTTATTGCTCTAAAATACTAAAATTGAAAAAGCTACTCAAAACAACTTTTTCGATAAATTTTTTGAAAAAACTACTTTGCATGTAACCATCTTTTAAGTTAACAGTTAATTTACTAAACATATTTCTACAATCAGCTAATGTTATCAATTAGTCAAATCCATTAACTCAATCAGCTAACAACTATTTACTATACACCCGAAAGTTGGTAAAAGCAATTTAAGCCCTTGTGTACATTGACATGTAGGTAAAGTAGGCAATGGCAAACTCCAAATAAGTGTCGGCCAATTCATATCATAGCAGGGAACAAAATCCCTGCCACTAGCTTCCACAGGCCACAGATTGTGTGCATGCATTGCCTGCCTGTCCCAATAAGGAACCAATAAGCCTAATCTCTGTACTACATGTCTACGTTGGAGTCTTAATGTCTGTCCTCTTCTGGCATTATTGCTTCTTTCTCCTGATTCCATATTAGGTATGTAATGCATGCCTAAGCTAGCCCTGCGCTTTGGGTTTTGTATTTTGTGTTAATTAAGAGTATGGATAAAATTATGTGTTAATTAGAGTTTTAATTTTTTGCAATGAGGTTGGGTGAGTGAAGCCCCAAATCTATCCGAGAATGCGGACGAGATTTATTGTTTATATACGGGCACGAAGGATGTGTTTTATGTTAACTAAAAGTAATTTATTGTTTATATGCGTACATTATCATCAACACTAGTAAGCGCACAGAGGTGTCTAGGGTGCTCCTGCCTCCTAGCCCACAAATCATAATACGAAGTGCATGTGTGACGGACTCAATCGAGAAGATATTAACAAGAATTGAACTCGTATCTTTTTTTTTTTATACAAAAATCATGTTTCATCAATTTGACCACCCCTTATAGCTTTGATCATATTAAAACGAATTCTTGGCTCTTCCCAACCTAGACATAAATTTTGAAAAAATAAATTTATATTTATATTTGTCCATTGCATCCCACCAAGTATAATGTTATTAATACTATATGTGTTCTAACTTTTTACCTTATACTGATGTGACTTACTTTAATTGATTAAAAAAAAAAAGGGAATAAGTTACAATTTATTTTTAAAAAAATTGTAATTTATGCCCCTCTATAATATGTCAATTATCAATGTCATCCATGAATTATTAATGGTGTAAATGTTGCCTATCAATTTTTTAAAACGGTACATATATTACCCCTCCCGTACCGTATGGAAGGGACAATATATGTACCGTTTTAAAAATTGATGGGCAATATTACACTTGGGAGAGGCAATATATGCATCGTTTTGAAAATTGAGGGGCAACATTTACATCACTAATAATTTAGGGGTGACATTGATAATTGACATATTATGGAGGGGCATAAATTACAATTTTCCTTTTATTTTTTTATTTTTCTTTAATAAAATTTGAATAGGCCGGTAATGAGAATTTTATCTCTTCAAAGTAGTTTTATGATTTTCTATATAAAGCAACCCCTAATAGCTGGGAAGAAATGTTACTCTGTGAAACCTGATAAAGACTGAAGAAGCCAAAAATAATGTCAGCACTTATATACATAATACATTCCGTGATCATATAAAGTATGGCACCTACTTACATAAAGCAAGTGATGCAGGACATGGCACGCAAAATAATGTCATTACCTTTTTATATATTGAAAAAAAAAATAGCATACTTATAATTTTCTAATTGGGAAAAGTGTCAAATTGGCCCCCTAAGTGGGGTGAATAGTGCAATTAGGCCCCCTAACTGAAAAAAGCTCCATTCAAGCCCCCTAAACCGGCAAAAAGCTCCATTCAAGCCCCCTAAACCTGCAAAAAGTGCAATTAAGTCCTAAATGACTTGTTTANTATATATATATATAGACACACACACGCTATATTAAATTTATTCTTGATAAATTAAAATAAAATGTATTTTCCGCCTTCATTAAATTTTACGGAGTTTCAAAATACCAATTAATTTATGTTATAAGCCTTTGACTTACTTTTAAAATAAAAAATTGTAAGTAGAACGAAGAGTAAGTTCTTGTATTAGTTTTACTTTTTTATTACATTATGATGAGATTATCTTAGGATCAAGGACTAATATGTTACCCGTGCATGGAATTTGAACCTTAATTGGTAGGCAAAAATTTGTGTAAACCGTTTTACCGAGGGTCGGGTCGGATCAAGGTGAAAATGTTATACTTATATGCACAAATGTCATACTTATATGCTCAAATAATGTAATACTAATCAGAAATAAAATTTTTGTTACTTATAATGGTAAATGTAGTACTTTTCTATTTCGATTTAAAAATATTATATTTTTGCTTATAAGTAAGGGGAACATTACTTATTATGGAAAATGTAATACTTTTGATGAAAAATATAATACTTTTACATTTTTCCTCAAAAGTATTACATCTTTCTTATAAATAACAAACATTTTATTCCTGATTAGTATTACATAGCATGTCAATGCTTGAGTGGTTATATTCATATAGCATGATTCAAAAATGAATTTAAAATATGCATATAATATTACTCTTTCAAAGCTATATACACATTAAACTCTTTTAAATGCATGGTTCTGAAAGGTTTCTAAGTACAAATAACTTATATTCCATAAACATGTAAAAAAGTTTTATAAAAATTGAATTATAGGCAAATAAATTGTAGGTTCTTGGTTTCAAACTTCTGCAATACAAAACAGGCACATTCCCTATTAATATCAGCTTAGCAAACTTGAAAAAGCTCTGATCTAGGTTGAACAGCAACCACTTTTGTTTACAGCAGAATCATCTTTGTCTACAACTTCAATCTTTTCACCATGGGAAGGAACAGCTGAAGTCTGTGTTCCATTTTCGCCCTTGTCGATGGACTTTTTGCTCACCACGTCGTAGATCTGCGTGAGAACTTCCCCGAATGCAGTGTCAACGTTGGTGGATTCGAGGGCAGATGTTTCCATGAAATAGAGGGATTCCCTCTCCGCGAAAGACTTTGCATCATCGGTCGCCACTGCTACAAGGTGTCGAAGGTCTGACTTGTTGCCTACGAGCATGACAACGATGTGGGGGTCCGTGTGATCCCTCAATTCCCCAAGCCACTTCCCCACGCTTTCGAAAGTGGAGTGGCGTGTGGCGTCGTATACAAGCAAAGCGCCCAGTGCGCCTCTGTAGTATGCGCTGGTGATGGCTCGATACCTGGAAATAAAAGTGATGATTGAGCAAATGAAAACTACGACTCGAGTGAGAATACTATAAAAGAGCAATATGCTATATAAGCTTGCAAGTTGTAATAGTGATAATATCACACCCTAAATCTTGAAATATGAAATTTTTTTTAGTCCAAGAAGTCAGAGTAACCTGATTTCTTAGTTTGTCAGCATGGTATCTGATATGGTAATTTGAAATCATTTATTGGAGACTAAAAGCCTTATAGTTTTACCTACTCTTTTCATATAGATGAATCATCACACAAGCATTATCATAACAAATCAACTTAGTATTCAAAGAAGTCATGTATCTTTTAATTAATCCTACTACTTTCATGCCAATAAAAACTGTAGGGATCATTCTTAAATAGGCTGGCAAAACTGTGTTTAAACCCAAATTTGTCCCCTGTAAGATGGAAGTTTGTCGGATTTAGAAGAAAACAGAGGTGATTATATAAGTTCTGCAAGTCTCACAACGACTCTTGGTTAGGCTGTTGGCTCGGTAATCACAAGGTTATAAGTTCAACTCCTAGTGGGAGCGGCCTATTGGCTTTCTTCGTTTGAACCAGTCAGATATGTACAACCTAGATTGGTTTACCTCCTTGTGATTCTTTGCTGGCTAGCGTCAGCAGGCAGGATTTACCCCGTGCACACTCTAGGGTAGTGATTGCGGGTTTCCCTCGTTGCCTAAAAAAAATATAGCCTAGATCTACCTTCAAACACAATAAGCAGTCTGAGCATTCTCACATTATCATTTAGAGCAATCACCAAATTTATACAGCTGCACAGCAAAGATTAAAAGAACCATCATCTTTGATTAAATGAGAGCACAATTGCCATAAACACTCCTCAGATCTCTAATAAATGCATGATCAAATCTCACAATAAGAATGCTTTTCAGATCAGACATCACACATTTTCACAGTTCCTATAAACATCACACTTACACGTAGCAATCCACTTCCCAAATCCAAAGAAAGCATTGCAAAGACAAACAAACAGAAACCCATAAATTCCCAAATCAAAACACAATGAAAATGGGAAATAAAAATGGTACCTTTCCTGGCCAGCAGTGTCCCAAATTTGAGCCTTGACGACTTTGCCATCCACATTCAAGCTTCTGGTGGCGAATTCAACACCAATGGTGGACTTGGACTCGAGGCTGAACTCATTCCTGGTGAATCTTGAGAGCAAGTTGGACTTTCCCACGCCTGAATCGCCTATCAACACCACCTTGAATAGGTAATCATACTCATCTTCAGCTCTGTACCCAGCAGCCATTACAAACCACACTGTCTTTCTGCTACAACAATTCTTGTTTCCCTTTTCCTTTTGCTCTGTTTATAGACACTTTTTCTTGAGAGGAGAATGGAATGTAGGAGACTGATGTCTGCTGGGCTGGATACCATTGGCATTCCCACCTTGGCCACCGCGCAAAATTGAAGAAGAGAAAGGAGGTCACTTTTTGAAAGCCTGGTGCTGTTGAAATTACAGAAATACCCTCTCTCTCAGAGTTGACTTTGTTGACCAGAAGTGTCTTAATATGCTAGAGAAAGGGTAGTTCTGTCCTTTCAGAGCTGATGTTGTGATGGCCCCAACCTTGGATTAGTGATTTGAACTAAAGGGAGTTGCATAATCATTTGATTACATTTGTAGCTAGCTTCCCACCATAATAAAGCTTTACTGGAGCAATTACTAAAGAATCTTAAGACTGAGCAATAATTTTTATAAAAAAAAAACAAAAAACAAAAAACAAAAACAAACAAACAAATATGTAGTAGTCAACGTGCCCTGAAAGGGTGACTAAGTGGGTGAAATATTATTATCCATATCCTTTAAATTGAATTCGTAAACTATTACACGTGTATAACATACATATTGTATTGGTACTTATACTGATCAATATCATAAAAGTTTCATATATGTATATTTTTCATTTTTCATAAAGATTTAAGGTTGGTTCAAGAATTTCATGACATGTGTTTTCCTTCACTACGTACTAACAGAATGAGACAACATCTCATTTCAGACATTTCCCCATCAATAAATAACATCAAAAAAAAAAAAACAAATATATATATATATATATATATATATATATATATATATAGCACTCATGATAATAAATCTCCAGAAACCGCCTGTTTATTATGCAGGTGTCCCTTCCTGCTCGGACCGGACGGCGACAATTTCCCTTTCGCCAGAAGTTGACGGTGGCGATGGACCATCAACTCCGTCGTCGCCGTCGCCGTCGCCTCTCTTCTCCAGGCAGCAGATGGGTTAGTACTCGACGGCACGGCCATCATCAGCTGCATGCGCGCCGGCGACGCCGGCGATGCCGCCGTTAGCATGAAGAGCGCCACCGCGAGAATGGAGAATCTTGACAAGCCAGAAGCAGCGAGAGGATGTTTCAAAAAGTTGGCCATGATGAATATCTAGCTTGCTAGAAATGAATCATGGGAGGGCAGAGAGTGAATATTGAGAATTGAGGCTAATTAGCTAATATAAAATGTTTATATATAATATGCTTTTCAATTAGGAAAAAAAAAGGTGTTTAATTAATTTCTTAATTACTGTACTTAAAGGCGAATTAGTTCACCAATTAACTCCCTAATTAATTAAGCAGCATATCTAATTTAATTTAGCACCCAAACAACACTGCATACATTAGATTGGCTTAATCTTCAAGTTTTGTAATACTATCACTATAATTTCATTTTTCATATGATATTTGTGTCATGTTTCTATCACTATCAATTATTCACATTACTATGAGGAAAAATGCTAGATTTATGGAGAAGTTTCAGAAAAACGAAAAAAAAAAAAACAAACAAACAAAACAAGAAAAATCTTTAATTTCAACATTACGCTTAATGCACAAAATAGCTCTACGATTGATAAAATCTATTATTACAACAAGCCAAACAGATGAATAGATTTGTTATTCTGATCTATACCTAATTCATTTTATTCCTATAGAATATGATTTCTACTACGGCATGTAAAACCTATTTAGTGAATCAAACGTACCGTACTTCTTTAGCATGCAGCTCTTCTCTTTAGTGATGAGCGATTTGTAAATTTTATTATATATAATATGTTTGAATCTTGGATTCGATACTTGCAAGTTTTTAATTTATTTATACCCAAAAAAGGAAAGACATAGAAGATTGCATTCTTTGTATGATCTAAGTAATCTAACTGCAACTTGACATGACACTATTAGTACTTGAATTTGGAAAAAATGCACCAAGGGATTTGGTGGGTTGGTTGAGTGGTTGGGATGTCTATTTGTTTTCATTTTATAGGATCTGTGGATGATAAGGACAATGTTCACATAATTCTTCCTTTTGAAGATTTGAAAAGACAAGAAATGAAGACTGAGCAACCCAAACATATCTCCTTGACTAGTTCATATAAGCTACTTAATTATTTCATCTCAAGAATTAATAAAATTGTTTTCAAAAAAAAGAAAGAAAAGAATTAATAAAACTGATCGAGCATGATTATTATACTTGAAGATTATAAATCTAATTCTTGCTAACACTTTTTTAGTTAAACCTGTCACATAGGGTCATCCTAATGCGATTTACTTCTCTTGTGTGGTTTGTGAATTATTACATAGGAGGAGGGTTTACCTAATGCATTTAAATAGTGGTTGCCGACTTTAATTTCCTTGTCACCCAAAAAATTAATAAAATTGAGAAGTTTTCATTTTCTTTTTGTCTAATCAAAACTCAAGACCTTTGATTATATATGTCGTTTATCTTACATGGGATCAGCCCCTCAGCAAAGGTGAATCGAGCCCCTACCCAATAATGCTTGAAGGGGCCGGATTAGTTGGGAGTTTTATATATAGTACAATTATAATAAAGTTCTATAACTTTTTCTTCTTTTTTTTTTTGAAAACATAACTTTTTCTTTAATATATAAGCAAATTTTCAAATTCATAACCTCAAAAGTATTATTATATTAAGGATCTCTTTTTCACTATGCTTGGAACTTATATAATGACAGAACGAGTTCAACCTTAGCTTACAATACTCAATATTGGATCAAGCAATATTGTTCGTGAAGTTGCGATGGTACAATTTTGATATATTCCTTGCTGATAATAATGTAAAGATTTTCCTATTCCTTCTTAGATTCTTTGCAATGTTTTACAATCCTCCTTGTACCCTATCTCTGTCTCCTCTTTTCTTTTCCTGTTTGGAATTTTGGTTTTTTAAGGATGAGATAGACATCATATTAACAAATTATATCACTTAATTAGTCTAAAAAAAATCAAATGAGTGAAGTATAATTCTCATACTTAAAGGTCACAAATTTGATTCTTATTAACACTTATTATGGTTCATGCCACAATTTAGCATTTTTGCTAACTTTTGTTTATTCCCCACCTTGTTTTAGCTACATTTTGCATATTCAACAGCATATTTTCCAACATTCATGGCTCTTAGCCTCTTACTCTTTAATTTCCAATTTTCAAATCCCATTAGAAAGCCATAACAGGTTATGAAAAACTAAAATTATTTTTTAAAAAATGTTATAGTGTGACACGTAAAAATGTTGTTGATTAAACAAGAAGTAACAATTAGTGTCAATTAAGACTTTTCTTTAACCTGCAAACATTCAAATTACAAAATTAGTTAGCCATTTTTTATATTGAATAAATATTATTTTTATGCGAAATGAAATATTTATAAAATTGTCTAAGATCTTACTTTTTTCAAATGTTTAGTGGGTAGGTATGCATTTTATCATTTTGCATCATCCGTCAAAGCTAATTAAAGCAGATCGCCATCCCCATAATTAGGGATGTCAATGGGTCGGGTGTGGATCGGGGAGGGCTACAACCATCATTCGACCCACCTTTCATTTTTTTCACCCACCCCATCTCCAATCCGCATCGGGCGGACTTTTTTAGAATCCATCCCCACCCCCACCGAGTACGGGTTCCTACTACGGATACCCACCATTTATCAACTTATTATTTTTTTCAAATATAATATCAAAATTATTTACACATAATTAAACAACAAAATTTATTAGTTATCTAAACCATAAAATAATAGAAATATTATAATATAATAACTAAATTGTTAATTTTTAAAAATAAATTTAGTAGTTTAGATTAAAAAAAATAGTAAAAAGTTACTCAAAGTTATTGAAACTTTTATAATTAACTATATACTAGTACTACTTATTTTACTATTATATATATATATATGTATGCACACATGGTGGGTCGGGTGGGGTGCTATGCGGGTTATGTACATAAAACCTGAATCCAACCCGACCCACCGCGAGTTTACATTTTTAAGACCCACCACCCACTATCACTCAAAAAAACCCGACCATGCGGGGTGGATTCGGGTTGATATCCGCGGGGCGGATTGAAATTGTCATCCCTACTCATAATCGGAAAATTGACTAAAATAGAAAGAAAATGAAATAAAACGAATGAAAAAATAATAAAAACTGTTTTGAGTAACTTTTTGAATTTTAGCATTTTAGAGCAATAAGCACTTACAAAAAGCTAATTAATAAAACACTTAAATCCTGTTTGGTAAATAATTAGTCTATCAACCAATTTTGACCTATTTGAACATTATTAATTGTTTGACTTGGTTAAAAATTTTAATATAAGTGTTTGATTAATAAACTTTTTGCAACTCCAATTCAAAATACTAAATTTCAAAAAATTACTCAAAGCAACATTTTCAATTAGGCTTTTGAGAAAAGAAATTATACCAAACAGCTATCAGCTAACAGCTAATTTACCAAACACTTTTTTACAATCACCTAATATTATCAATTAATTATACATTATAACCCAATCAGTTAACAACATTAGCTAACAACCATTTACCAAACATGGCCTATATTGATTGTTTAACCAAGTCAAACAATTAAAAGTGATCAAATAAGTTAAAATTACATGATAAGATAACTATGTTATCAGCTATTTACCAAACAGGGCATATATTACCTTGTGGTCTAGTGACACTCGGTGTCCCGATTTACACTCCCATGTGGATGATGAGAGTAGGTTCGAGCCTCAATCTTTGTGCTTCAGTAGGTTGAGAAAGACAGTTTTCTATATTATGGTGGAATGGCCCATTAATTTTGTAACCATCAAACGGCAAATTATTGCATGGACCATGGTTCACATAGCTGTGTGGACCAAAAAGGACCATGGTTCACATAGCTGTGTGGACCAAAAATAAAAAGTACATTATTTTTGTACTGTAGGTACATTATTTGGCAGTATATATCAAATATTCAAATAATGTACCTTCAGTAAAAAATAATATAATTTTTATTTTTGGTCTTGGCTTATTCTGATACCAAAAGATTTCTTGATAGTTTGCAATGAGTACAAAATAAAGTCAAAGCTTGAGTAAATTCTTGTCATTCAGAGGACGGCTGCAATGACGGCTGATATCATCATTTTTTAGGTAAATTAATTTCATCTTAATAAAGTTATTTCAAACTCTCAATCTTATATTTAAATCATTTAAATGTTTTTTTTAAATCTTTTTTGAAAACCAAAACGGCGTATATATTAATGCAAAAGTGCAGAAATAAAGTCAGGTGGGACTAAGTCCTAGTACATAGTCGCAGATTGCGTGAAAGCATAAGAGGCAAGAGAATGAGCAATAGAATTTGTTGATCTAGAGACCCAACTTAAACGACAGTAAGAAAAGGACGCCATTGACGCCTTACAAGCATCCATGGCAATACCAGCGTATGAGCGGAGAATCGAATGCGTGGCCGCCAAACCGGAATGGAGTTGTAAGCAATCCGTGAACATGTGGACGTCGAGCACCCCTTTGTGTTTCAGCCAAGTGAGAACCTCGCTACACGCAGCAGATTCTGCCATCAATGGGGAGAAGCAGGCGGGCAGCATCCCTGCGCAAGCTGCGTGAAAGTGTCCCTCTGGTGTGTACAAGACTGCTCCAAAAGACGCTGACATGGTGGCCGGCTGATATGCTGCATCGAAGAAACAGCGTGGATGTTACAGCGTGTGTTGCGGTAGACTGTGGTGCACGGCAGAATGAGGAGCTGACGGGGGCAGGGGTGGATTTACCGGCGAGATCCCATGAACTGTTCTCCAACTCCGTAGTGCAGATTCGGCTAGCAGCAAGACCTTCTTTGGTGTTGGCAGACTCCTCTCCCATACTACCGAGTTTCGTGCTCGCCAAATCGCATACAAAACTGCCACAACGAAAGCCACATCGTCCTCAGATAAGATAGTCATCACATTTGTGAACCACATATTAAAAGTGTCACCCGGAATAGATGATAAATTCAAATAGGATGCATGCCAAATTAATTGAGAATAGTCACACAATATTAGGGCATGCATAATATCCTCATGTTCCAACCCACACTTGGGACATGAGGGATCCACCTCAACTCTCTTTAAAAGCAAATTTGTGGTTACAGGAAGAATATCATTGATAGCTCTCCATAAGAAGGTCTTCCATTTTGGAGGCACCCTAATTTTCCACAATTGGATCCATTTATCAAAGGAGTTAGGGGTGTCATCCAACTCTCCCATTAATAATCTATAACCACTCTTCACAGAATAGCAGCCCCTTGAATCACCATGCCAAAACCAAGAATCCTCATAATCTGGTGAGATTGGGATTCTAGAGATACGGGTCACATCCTGAGGGAGGAAAATATCTGACAAGATTGAAAGATCCCATGTATTAGTGGCATCATCAATTAAACCAGAAACTAATGAACCATTCAGCGCAGGGGGCATAGGGGTTTGAATCATGGGAGTTGGATCATCCGGAAGCCAAGGATGGCCCCAGATCAGTGTAGATTTCCCATTACCAATCCTTCGTCTGACACCCCCACATACCATACTGTGGGCTGCCATAATACTCCGCCAGCAATAGCTTGGGCAAATCCCAATGTTGCATCAACGAAAGAAGTTCGAGGGAAATATCTTGCCTTATAGACTCTAGTCACCAGGGAATGTGGGTTTGATAGAAATCTCCAGGCCTGTTTTCCCAACATTGCCAGGTTGAAAGCACGTAAGTCTTTGAACCCCAACCCTCCAAACTTCTTTGGCACACATAAACGGTCCCATGCTCTCCAATGAATCCTTCTTTCATTCCCCGAGTCCCACCAATAACTATTCATAACTCTCTGAATTGATAGGCACATAGACTCAGGTAATAAAAATACACTCATTGAAAAAGTAGGCATTGCCTGGGCCACCGTTTTTAATAAAACTTCCTTACCCGCTTGAGAGAGGAGCTTCTTGTTCCAGGAGTCGATTCTATGCCGAATTTTGTCCTCAATATATGAAAAGGCAGCCCTTTTGTTTCTTCCTACAAATGCTGGCAAGCCCAAATATTTCCCAAACTTGGGAGCCTGAACTACACCTAACACTTGCGCCACCTCCTCCCTTACATCCTCTGAAGTATTCCTGCTGAAGCAAACACTTGATTTGTGGAAGTTAACAGATTGGCCTGATAAATTCTCATATCTTTCCAGACAAAGCTTGATGGCACTTGCTTCCTGGGGATTTGCTTTAAAGAATAATAGGCTGTCATCTGCGAAAAATAAGTGTGAGATGGCGGGGGCACCCCTTGCTACTCTACACCCGTGGATTAATCCTTCCATCTGAGCTTTCTGTAATAGCAGAGAGAGACCCTCTGCGCAAATAATAAAAAGATATGGAGATAGGGGATCACCCTGTCTCAAACCACGGGTTGGTATGACCTGTCCACTATCAACTCCATTTATCAAGAAATTATAGGAAACAGTAGTAACACACAACATAATCAGATTCACCCATCTCTCAGCAAAACCTAAGGCAAGGAGCATGTTACGCAGGAATGATCACTCCATCCGATCATATGCTTTAGCCATGTCAAGTTTAAGAGCACCCCATCCCACCAAACCATTCTGTTTCCTGTTAAGATAATGCCCAACCTCAGCTGCCACAAGAATATTATCTGTAATCAGTCTGTCAGGAACGAAAGCACTCTGGGACTCAGATATGATGTTCCCCAACAAGTGTTTCATCCTATTTGCCAAAACCTTATCAATGATTTTATACAATACATTGCATAAGGCAATGGGCCTGAGATCAGAGACCGATTCTGGAACACTTTTCTTAGGAATAAGGACCACATTGGTGTTATTGAGATCATCCGGAAAAGAACAAGTATTAAGACAATCAATAACAAAATCAGCCACATCAACTCCTACTACATCCCAATAATGCTGGTAGAAGCCCGGGTTCATACCATCCGGGCCAGGAGCCTTGTCAGGAAACATTGAGAACAGAGCTGTTTTAACCTCCTCATGAACAAAAGGCCGAAGTAAAGCCTCGTTTTCACCCTGTGATATCTTAGACACCACTGATGAAAAAAAGGGGTCCGTAGAGGGTTCACCACTTGACCGGAAAATATTATCAAAGTATTCCAACACCACAGCACTCATGGGGTCTCCCTCCACCCACTCACCCACATCATTTTTAAGTCTAAGTAACATGTTTTTCTTTTTACGGGCGGAAGCATACCTGTGATAGAAGCGTGTGTTGGCATCCGCCCCTCTCAACCAGTGCTGCTTTGCGTGTTGACGCCAAAAAATGTTCTCCTATGCCTCCAGACCAGCCAGCTTACCCTCAATGCATTGGAACTCAGCCAATGAAGCTGGGTCCCTTCGTCCTTGTAGAGCCAACTGGTTCCCTTTAAGGCGCTTGATCTGTACTCCAAACTTGTGAAAATGATCTCCACCCCATGCCATCAGCCTGTCTCCACACTGCTTCTGACAGCCTAACAATCCATCCTCCCTGCTAGCCATCCAGGCAGATTCCACAACTTCCCTACAGCCTTCATCAAGAGTCCAAGCCATCTCGAACTTAAAAGTCCGTCTACCTCTGTAGCCTCTCGGCCCCATACTGCACATAGAAAGATATAATGCCGAATGATCCGAAGACCGCATGAGGAAATTCTCTACCATTGCACCCGGTTGTAGGTTGATCCAACTGTCAGAAGCCAAGACCTTATCCAGCCTCTTCTCAATCCAACCTTCAGTCCCTCTCCCTCTTTCCCAACGTAATATGGGTTGATAGTTCTCGGAAAAAACTTATTGAAACTTAACTAAAAAAGTTAAAACTATTTGAGGTAAATGCATTGAATTATATTAATGCAGCACTCATCTTATTAGTTCGAATTCTTTATCTTATATTATATTCAAGACACTTGAAGTCTTTTCACTTGAGTCTACAGCTCAAATTTGACTGAAAATATTAAAACTATTCTAGGTAAATACATTAAATTATATTAAAATTGTGTGCCAATAATAAATGCAGACCATATGATCTTTGCAATAGAAAACTACATTTATATTCATTATGAACTTCCTATGGTGTCAATATACAATAGTATTATTCAGTACAACCATATATAATATATATCATAATTTATGTCACTCATGTATATGTCAATTATAAATGTCACATCTCAATTCTAAGTGATATAAATGTTGTCCTTGAATTGTCATATATAATGCTGTCATATTTTGCCCTTCCCGAGAGGCATAAATTACAATATATGAAGGCAGTATATGACCATATTTTTGACAATTCATAGACAGCATTTACATCACTTAAACTTTAGTATAGAAGTGACATTTATAATTGGTCTATACCTGATAGGCATAATATATTTGGTCGAATCGGGTATTATTGACACCTATAGAAAGTAATAATATATTCATTCTATGTCCAAAGCTGAAGATGAGGCTCATGATCCTCCTCTCCTTCTAAACCAGCAACCTTGGAAATCAAACTTTGGCCTTCTTCCATGGCAATCTTGGATTCCATCATATCATCAAGTTCCACCATGATCTTAGGGTCTTTCAATGGCTCCACTCCTCCATTCTCTGCATCAGAATCATCCTCAAATATCTTCTTCCAAAATGCAGAATTCTCTGCATTCCTTGCATTCTCCTCCTCCTCCTTTTTCCCCTCATCTAAACACTGAAACTCTGGTTGAATTTCCACTGATTTCTTCTTCTTACCAGATCCAGAGCTAGAGCCCCCTGGTTCGTTATCGACCCTCGCTTTTCGCTTCACCAGCTGGAGAAATTCCAGAGAGAAACTTGAGATGACCCTTTCCTCATCATCATCACTGTTCTCCAATATTTCTTGAGCTCTGGCAAACTCTTTTTGCATGTTCTCTTGCTGTTCTTTCAGATTCTGAATCTCTGCCCTCAAAGCTATCTGTTCAGCCTTCAATTTCTTCATCACGACATCCAAATCTTCAGTAACAGGTGCTGTAAATGATCCATTCTTCTGCAACATTTTCAGTTTCTGAACTCGACTTCTGATTCTTTTCAGCCAATCCTTTTTCCCCGGCCTAAACCATCGATTCTCATATTCATGCCTCTCGGAGTTAACTTTTCGAAACCCCTGCCATAACACACACAAACAGAATTTCAACAACTGATATTGAAAATTGAAATCCATTCCTACATGAATATATAATGCATACTTACATAGTTGTTGAGCTGATAGATGAAGCTTGCCAGATTGCTGTGCCTGAAGTACTTGGGAAGAAGCTCTGCAGCGAACCGGTTATGATCCCAGATCACAAAACTCTCCCCGTTTGAACTCCAGGATACGAGCGAATCCGTGTTTGGATCTTCCACCATGTCAAATATCTTCGACAAGAAACGAGGGGTAGCGAATAAACCAACTGGAATATTGGCATTGTCTCTGCATCCCAGAGGACTATCGATTTCAGTTTGCATTCTGACAAGCTCCATTTGCTTCTGCAACTTTGTTTCCAACTATATATGCAAGAAATCAAAAGCTATCACAAGTTCACAGCACTATTGTGCATGAAATTTAGGAGGATTATGTACAGTTCTGCCATGGTTTACTTGGAGGGATCCTAGCCTTCCATTTAATGGTTGTGGGTTTATGTCTGAATTGTACTTCTGGGCATCAAAAAGGGGCTTGGAAATGTGATTAGTATAGTAACATTTTTGCCCTTTTTTTGTTATTCTTGTTTTGTACACAAGGAACTTGGTGCATTCCTGAATTCATTCATATGGCTATAAGCCTATAATTGAACTTGAACTTAATTGGTGGATGGATGGGTTTTGTAAAATATTTCATACATCTTGTGGTGAGTTTTTATCTGAAAAGTAATGAATATTGAATTGAACAAGAACGTACGTAAACTTCATTTCCAATAGTTATGGTGAATAATGAATACAATCTGCAGCTTACACAATCGTTACAGCTCCGTGGGCCATACTATCAAATAATGTATATTTAGTACACAAATAATGTACTTTTAATATATTAAAATGTACATCGTATTCAAGAAAAATACATTATTTGAGTACTAAAAATATATTATTTTGTATAATGTACATTCAGTACACAAATAATAATATATTTTTAATATATTAAAAATGTACTTTTTCTTATAGTTCACGTAGCACTTTGTGGACCATAATTTTCCCAGCTCACAAGGTTGGACTTGAACCGCTCACACCCGATCCAAATTACATGGAGGGTAACTAGGTTATTGTACCTTGCGGGTTGCACTTAAGTTGGTCTATGCAGACTAAACCCAAGCCGGCCTATTTAGGCTAAGCTCAAACGTAACTAACCCGTAAACCTAACTCACATTACCATTTCTATTTTAATTTTGAGCCACACTCCAAGTTACATGGAGGGTAACCGGGTTACTGTAGCATTTGGGTTGTGCTTAAGCCCGTCTAGGCAGACTAGATCCAAGCAGGTCCATTTGGGCTAAGCTCATGCCGATAAACCTAATTCACATTGTCATCTCTACTTCTGAGTCACATGATTACCAGATGGGCTTACAAATGTTACTCCAAAGCTTATTTGAATCCTCAATCAACACTCCCTCTCTCTGCACAATTGTCTTCCTCTTCCTCACATAACCTCATCTATTTCACTTGTCACAAGATCCATCCATGGTGGAAAGCCAGTTAGATATGAATGTTTAAGGCTGCATGCATGTGATGTGTAGCTCTATTTACCTTCTGCAACTAATATGTCCTAATCATTCATAACTACTGCTACACTTATAAAAGAACACACTCCTTGCTTATTAATTGTTCATACATACAACATGGTCTTGTCAGATTAAGAGAACACAATCCTTAAAATCAGGCAAACTACTGAAAAACATATAATTTTAGCTATGCTGTCACAACTACTTGCTCTCGACTTTTTAACTCCAATAGAAACAAATTAAATATGAAGCCATCTATCGCGTCCAAAAACAATAAATAAAAACGAAAGATCCTCTTACTTTCCTAGTATATATATATATTGTTGAACTCAATCCAGAAATGGAAGAAAAATCAAATGATGATAATGTTGCTGACACTCCAAGAGCTCCAAGAGTCTAGGGTGTCTAAATCTTTGGCCACACCTTGCTTTGACAGCCCACAGAAGAAGGAAAGAAATTTCAACCAAAAGAAAAACAAGTTGCAATTATTTCAAAGAAAAAAAAAGAAGAAGGGATATGATGAGTGAAGAAGACTCCAGTCCTTCTATGTGATTAATTTTCTCATTCTTTTTATTTCTATATATTTTGTTCCGGTCCCCCTCGTAAGTTAGAGGAGAGAAAATTCAGCATTCTGGAAAACTAGAATGTTCAAAACTTCAAAACACCATGATGACAAGTTGAATAATGTTCAAGACAAGACAACGGTCCATATCATGACAAATACCAGCTAAACATATAATACATGAAGCATCTTGGAAATAAATGCACACGACATGGACGCCAAAAGCATATCTAACCATTAATAGCAAGTTAGCAACGACTTTGTAGAGATAATGTAATACATATAACCGAGTTCAGATTAAGAAAGGATTTCCAGCTGTTCATTTCATAATGAGAAAATTCTCGTGCTCTCAATAAATTTTGAAGAAAAGTAAAGCTGATTGGCATAAATTTCCAACCTGTTCACTTCATTTCTTGTGATTCTTCAAGAAATTCTAGGCTAAACCAATCATAATAATGTGCCACTATCACAGATTCCCCACATCATCAAGGAACGAAATTGCAAAGCACATAACAAAACATATCCTCCTTATACAGAGAGAAGATCAAACCATAGCTCGAAATTCAGACTCCACTGTCCATTACTATTTACTAATCACCTGCATCAGATTTTACTGTTCCATAATGCAGATATGTAATTGCATTATAAGATTATATCCACAAAGAGGATTAGAAATCAGGCTTGAAGCTCATATAGACATCGACAATATATTGTACCTATAGGCAAACAAAGATAAATAACACACAACATGAATTGCCAAATAGGAATCAATGACAGGCTAGGCCAAGCTATAAGAGATATGAGTAATGGTTTTCTGTCGCAGTTATTCCAAGAAAAGTAATACATGAAAAAGGACTACTAAGTACTAACCTCCTGTTCTAAGAAAACTGCTCGAGGAGGTTAGGTTTCAATTTATCAGAATAGCCTCAATGGTAGGAGTTATCTCTGATAGATGAAAAGATTCAGATATGGTCACGTTCACTATTGACATCATGATATGGATATATTAATGGCCAAAAGAAATGGTAATCAATTATCCATGGACATAAACTAGAAGTATTGGTAAAGACATTGTATAAGATTCATAAACTCTATAAGCATCATGACAAGCATAAATGGTTCTCTCTATACTATTCCCTGATGAAACAATCTCTCTCTAGTATACAAGCCACAAGGTGTAAAACATGACATAATATTCACTAAAAGAATATTACATAACCTACCAAGTTAGGTTCTCTCTGCTGGAGTAAGATGTCCCAACTGTTCAGCAAGGTTATTTACACTTTTAACATTCCACCAAAACTTCCCTTGGTCGACTGGTTTGCTTTCACTTTTTCTGCCATCAAGATTTTTCCTTTCTGACAATACGTCTGGCCCTGGGGCATCTGTTGAACCAGGATTCTCGGTAAGGAACTGTTCCCAGAATAAATCGTTTACTCCTGTTGGTACATTAGGGGCAACCCCTGCCTCTTCTGGTGGAGCAACCTCCAAAACAGGGTTTGCACTAGGCTCGGCGTTCAT
>CM008344.1:17094376-17107073 GCA_002525835.2 Ipomoea batatas
TACTACTCGTTTAGAATTTGCGGTTCGATATTAGTATCGTGTTATATATGATACAATCATACAAGTGTAATTGATTATACCGGATACTATTACTATCAGTGTTTGATAGTGTCTAGTACAACCAGTTATACTTGATTACTTATATAGGTGTACAAAGTGCAACATGACACCAGAAAATAAAATAAAACAAAAATAGTTATACCCGGTGAACATGACATTGAGCAAAATGGTAACTCCAATAACAAGGCCCGCAAGTTCGCCGACCTAGAATAACAAAGTACTATATTTGTTAGGGAGTTTTTATTCTCGAGAATATGATAGCACTATAAAATTATTTTCTTACTTACTGCTCGAGTATCAGTGGTAACACTTGAAATGACGAACATGAGGTAGAATGTTATTATGAACTCAATGATGAGAGATTGCAAATCCGACCCCGCTGGTGCTGTTCCGACGAAGTGATCATGTTCTCCGTTAAATAATAGCCGTAAGGTTCCACTTGCTGCGGTTGCTCCGATCATTTGAGCTAGTATATAAGCAGGTACCTTAAAACACACAAATTTAAACAACGTTTTCAGTTAGGACTATATAAAAGGTGACATTTAGCATGGCCAGCAAATTCTGAAAATTACTTCATGCAAGAAAATAACACTCTCTACCATTATATTGTGATATCCTAAACACTAGTGTTTTATCACACCTTTAATCTTGATTTACAAATTTTAGAAAATTTTCTTATACACAATTTTCATATTTCAAAGTAAAATGACACTTTTAATCTTGAATTATACAAAAATAACATTTTTCCTCCATCAGTTATACTGTCACCACTTTTAGTCTCTTAATAGCATGTAAAGTGACTTATTTGGTCCCTCATCAATGTTTATGAAATAACTTTTTTAGCACAAATCTAATACAATTCAAGGCTGGTAAAAGTCACTTTGTAGACAATTGATGAAGAATGACAAGTGACAACATGTATAGTGGAAGGACAAAAATTATGTTATTTCCTAATACTTTTTTTAAAGAAAATAATCATGATTCTTTACAAGGTAAACTATTCATTTTATACTTTCTATGGAGTTCGATCCTATAACCACCGCTATTTAGAAATAGATGCTATCACACCAATTGTTATACCGTGGACCATAGTCCACAATTGTCACAAAACGATGTTGTTTCAATAAGTGGTGGAAACGGCTCCTGTAAATTTCCGTAACTGATACTACAGTTCATCTCCAATGATACTACAGTTGTGTTGAACTAATATATACTGCAGTTGTGTTGAAAAAGAATTGTAGTTGCGCGGAACAGAGGTCGTTTCACCCGTCTGTTTTTATTAATCAAAACGACGTCGTTTTAATTTGCGGTCCACAATAAAATTTGCGCTATCACACTACATAGTAGTTGACTTATTTCCTAATAATTTAGAAACCAAAAAAAAAAAAGTAACTTTCCCTATTAGGAAACGAACCCATTTCTTATTTCTTACTTGTACACAGGGGAATCTTCTGCAGGTAGCAAAAGCAATGGTGACGGCGGGGTTGAAATGCGCGCCGGAGACATGGCCGACGGAGTAGATCATGGCAACCGCCGCCAGCCCCCACACGATGGCTACTCCGGGGAACGTCACCGTCCCCTTGTCGGCGTTCGCCGCCGCCGCCCCACACCCCGCGAACATCAAGAAATACGTCCCAAATATCTCCGCAATCACCTGCACACACAAATTAAACACACAAACAATTAGCAAACCACAAAAACCAAAGCTACAGTATACCCAGAAATCTGAGGAAGATATATATAAATTAAACCTTCTGGATAAAGGGCAGAGTAAAAATGAAGTTATTATTGCAGGAGGTTTCAGATGCATCTGCAGTTTGATGATCATCGCTGATATCCAAAGCCACTGAATGGTCTACATGATTCCCTGCCATCTCTGATCTCGATCTCCTATACATCTAATTCAAAAAATTATCTAAATCTGATAGAGGGAATTGATATGATAGTTGGTGAGTGAATAATGAAGTTAGTTGTAGGAAATATATGGGTATTTATAGAGGCACAAGTTAATTAAGGTTTTCCTGGAAATGGAGTGTGTTGAACCGGGCAAACTTGATGAACACCTGCCATGCATATACTGTACAAGTATACAGTGGACTTGACTTAGCTACGCTTAGCTAAACTATATTTTCTTACTATATTTTAATTCAGAGTCGCAATCATATTAATTAGGAAGTTATATATCGCTAGCTATGCCATACATGATACATTGTAACGCATATATAGCTCAACAAATATTTGTGTGAGAGCAAGAATCTTTATTTGTGAGACATATAGGCACAAGTTAAGGATTTCCTGGAAATGGAGTGTGTTGAACTGGGCAAACTTGATGAACACCTGCCATGCATATACTATATATATATATATATATAGTATATGCCCGTAAGGGCTGTTCGAGTGGCAGAGCGGGCTTGGCTCTGGCCGTGAGGCCAGGGATCGAATCCCCCTGCTAACTTGGGCATTCCGGCCAGCTATGGGAAACCTAGGCTGATTTACATCCCTGTGGGCCTTTGCCGGTAGGTTCATGGGGCGAGTGTTTGCCTGAAACTCATTACTGAGCGGTAGGGATTTGACTCGATAAACCCAATATATATATAGTATACATAAGTCAAGCCAAGAATAATAATAATAATGACTTAAGGAATATTCCTCTTTCAAAAAACACTTAAAAAGAATATTCCGTTATCAATGTTTATACATAAAGGGAAAAAAAATAAAAATTTTATATTTAAAATATCTTATCACTATACAAGAAATAAATCAAAATATACAACTTATTAATATACATAATTACACCAACATACTTTATATTCCCATTATAACCTTACCTACATTGACTCTTATTATATTTATTATATTTATATTATATTACTAGTTTTTCTTATGCGCGATGCGCAAAAAATAGGTGCCCAATATTAGTATTTTGTATTAAAATTTTAAATTTATTTAAATTTTAATATAGTAAATAATAATAATAACAATGTAAAATATTTTTATAAATTGGATATTTAGATTTTAAAAAATAACTAACATATAACTCTAATATTTAATGTGTATATTATTATTATTATTATTATTATTATTATTATTATTATTATTATTATTATTATTATTGAAGAAGATTAGAAAATATCTGATGGATGCATGTGTATAGTAACAATAGTGGAAAAGATAACGGAAGTTATAACGGTAGGGGTATATTTGTCCAAAATATTATGTAGTACAATTTTTATAGCATAATGTACAAAACAATTTAACGGAAAAAACGGACATAAATATAAATGAGGGGTATAACCTTCATTCACATTTATTATGATTTTAGATATTATATATTATTTATATTATATTTATTTTTATTTTTATATTTATATTTATATTTATTATACTATATTATACGGAGTATTTAGTAGATAATATATTGTATATACAGATAATATTTATTAATGTGTGTGTGTGTGTGTGTGTGTATATGCAAATTCTATAAAATAATTTGTGCAGTTATAATTTATATTGATATATTTATAATTAAAATAATTACATTTAGAAATTTAAAAAATTAGTATTTTTATTTTGTATGATTAATATAGTACATAAGTATATAAATTTTATAACATCTAAATTTGGTATTTAAAATAATATTTGTAAATTAAATAATCCTTTCAATATTTTAAAAATAATATGAATTTTACAATATACGGAGTACTATATATCTCTTCTGAATTTGTTATTTATACAACATCTAAATTTCATATTACTTTTTTTTTTAAATTATTTTAATATAATCATAATTTTAACATTAAGCACTAATATATACTAAACACTTATTTTTACTCATCACAACTACGAATACTATTATATATATACACACTAAATTTAATTATGTTAGATAGACACAGAGATATTATATATTCAGACAAATTTCTCCTCAAGTAGTCCACTCCAAATAAGAGATTCAGTCTCCAAAGTAGAAGTTGCCACCAATACACTTGACTCCACATTATATTGCTTGACTTCAACTCTTCAAGTATAGCATATATAATAGCATCTAATCTTATATTTCAGCCCTTAGTTCATCTACACAATATGCTAACCAAATAACAAAATCTATAGTTAAATAGAGACCCGAACAATATACAAAACCCTAAAAATTTAAATTAAGTTGCAACTAAATATATCAACTCATCAATATATCTAGTAAACCTAAGATAGAACATGTTTAAAAATGATGACACGTCAGTTTTAATATATAACAAAATATGGGTATATTTGTAAATATTTTGTGTTTAAATATGTATAAATATTACTCATTCCGTCCCATTTTATGTATTTAGTTCGGCTAAGGATCTAGCTGTGGTTTCTAACATAGTAGTAAGTGATTGATCTTGATAGTTAATGAGAAATAATTGCCTTAAGTTATTTACAATTTAATTTTTCATAATATTAATTTTAGTATTAGTAGTATATAAAACATATATTTAGAAATTACATGAAAGATATAATTAAACACACACACACACAAAGCAATAATAAGGATACTAAAGAAAATAAACAAAGAAGTACGTGATAGTTTGACTAATGAATAGTAAACAAATTAAAATAAGTAAAATGAGACTGATGGAGTAATTGTTTATTAGTTTCTTTAGAAAAAAAAAACATTTTTATAATTTTTAAATTTGGACCAAAAAACGGCATTGGCCCTGCTTGGTAAATAATCAGCCTATCAACCAATTTTGGCTTATTTGACCACTATTAGTTGTTTGGTTAATAAGCTTTTTGTAACTCCAAAATGCTGAAATTCAAAATGCTACTCAAAGTAGCCTTTTTAATTAGCTTTTTGAGAAAAGAAATTATGCCAAACAGCTATCAGATAACAGCTAATCTATCAAACAACTTTCTACAATCAGCTAATGTTATCAACAAATCATACTTTCTAACCCAAACAGCCAACCCAATCAGCTAACAATCATTTACGCCATTGAAACATTTTATAAAGTTTCAGTAAATTTGTGAGAGGCCGGAAACATTTCCAGTGAATACACTAACCATTAAAATTTTGTGTGCAACATATTTCTACACATACTCCTAATTAATTTTTACCACATTGACATGACATGCTCTAATTAATATAATTTTAAACAAGGAGTTATTCATTTCTTTTTTTTTTCTTTTTTTTTTTCCGTAGACCTAATAAAACTATAACATTGCATGTGCCGTGGGGCTTACTTCTTGAGAACACACTTATCATTTTTTTAAAAGATATCATTAATAAATTAGAGAGTTAATTCCACCCGTGGTCCCTTGTCTTTGGTACCACGACAATTCTAAATTTAGTCTTAGATTATCGTTTTTGTCATTTAACATCACAGACTATTATTTTTTGTACACTTTCAGTTATTCTCATAACTTTTCCTATTTTTAGTAAGAGAATGATGGATAAATTATACTCGGACCCGCCACGGAGTTAGCACGAAGCACGGGTCAAGAGTCAGTCGACCCGGGAGCACGACCCGGGCCCATTCGGTCCAGGGCCGACCTCTGGGCTCGGCATAGGACTCCCGGGTCGTGGTTTGACGCGGTCTTTTCGGCGTAGGATGTGGTCCAGGCCCGCTCGAGGGGTTTTCTCTGGGTTGTTAGGCCTACAGCTAGTATATAAACATGTAATATTGTCCAAACAAGACATCTTGTACTGCTTTGTCCTAATACTATCCTGTCTTATCATTACACAACTTTGTAACAACCTTATCATTTATTCAATATATACAATACTTCCGAGGTACATTGTGATCCGTTACTTGTCATACCACCTATAATCTTATCGGGTTATTGATTCGGGCTACCCGGGTTAATTAAATCCATCAGAGAATTTTTTTCTTTTCATATTTTTCTTTTGTTATTTTTCCGGTTTCAATCGGTTTAATTGGTTTAGGACTTTAGGTAATCTCTGATTTTTAATAACCATATTTTTCAACCGGCTTTTAATAAAGTCCTAAACCAATTAAACCGGAAAAATAACAAAAGAAAAATATGAAGAGACAAAATTATATTGCCTTTACTAAAAATAGGAAAAGTCATGAAAACTAAAAGGAGAAAATGTCATTTTTAGTCCCTCAACTATAATACATGTATCAATTTTGGTCCTTGACAATTAAAAATTTCAAATTAAGTCAATGACTATTCAATTTGTATCACTTTTGTTCCTTGACTATTATCATTTTCAAATTAGGTGCATGACTATTCATTTTGTATCACATTTGGTCCTGCCGTTAAATTTTCCGGCGAAGTCATCGAGGGTGACCGGTGTTTTCTATTTTTTTATTATTATTTTTTACTTTTAAGTTTTTTTTTTATTTAAAAGTTACGGAGTATTAAAATAATTTTTAAAATAAAAATTAAATAAATTAGTTGGTCACCGGTGATTTCGCTAGAAATATGGCCGGAAAATTTAACGGCAGGACCAAATGTGATACAAAATGAATGGTCATGCACCTAATTTGAAAATGTTAATAGTCAAGGACCAAATGTGATACAAATTGAATAGTCATGCACCTAATTTGAAATTTTTAATAGTCAAGGACCAAAATTGATACATATATTATAGTTGAGGGACTAAAAATGATATTTGCTCAACTAAAAGTGTCAAAAAATAATAATCTAGGATGTTAAATGACAAAATGATAGCCTGTGCTAAATTTGAAATTGCCACCAAAGACGATAAATCGCAGGTGGAATTAACTATAAATTAAATATTCCCACTTATTATTTAAAAAAAAAAAAAAAAAAACCTTTTTCAACTTTACCATTCTTGCCAAAAGTGATAGCTCGCAAGTTGCATGGCTAAACATAGTACGTATATTTTAATTAAATTGGGTGGAGTTAATGAATATTTGGAATGAGTAAACAAAAGTATGTGATGGGGTCAAGTTATTAGAAAACTTCTTTACATATATGAATTAATTACACTTTTGGTCCTGTGACTATTGAGGTCCTACTAATTTGAGTACGCGACTTTAAAAAGCAACAATTAAGTCTCCTGACTATCGATTTTTTAACGGATTTGGTCCTTCCGGCCAAATCACCGGTCAATTCTTGCCGGAAAAATGAAATTGTCTCTAAAATGTTTATTGTTGGGGGTAAAATGGTCAATTCAAATCACTTTCTTCTTCTTCCTTGCACTTGCTCGCCGGAAAAACATCTTCTTCCTTGCATCCACAAAATCTAAAACTCATAATCGAAAAAAAAAAAACCCAGAAATACGAAAGCTATCAAAATGGGGAAAAATGATCTATTACCCTTTAATTTTTAGGTCAATTTAGGCTTCTGTTCTTTCTCTCTTTTGTTTTTTTGGCCATAAATTACACAATTAATTAATTAACTTTATCACAGGAGATCTGAGCACTCCGGCACGTTGATCCCATGCTGCAGCCCCGCCTCGCCGAATGTTCTTTCGTTGAGACCTTGTTCTCGTTCGGAACCCAAAGCTGCATCCCGCCGCCGGCTCTTCGAATTGAAATCAGTGTTTAAGGATACTTAAATTGGATTAATAGTTTGCTAAATCTTTGGAAACAATGACCTTTATATATGGATTAAGCTTTGAGCCAATGTTCCAGTGGCTAATTGAGTTTAGTAGACAACCGGAGGAATAAGAAGAAAAGGGCGGTGGCGGGGATAACAAGAGGAAGAAGAAGAAATTAATTGACCGTTTTACCCCTATGAATAACAATTTAAAAACATTTATATTTTTCCGGCAAGAATTGACCGGCGATTTGGCCGGCAGGACCTAATGCGTTAAAAAATCGATAGTCAAGGTACTAATTTGTTGCTTTTTAAAGTCGAATAGTCAAATTAATAGGACCCTAATAGTCACAGGGCCAAAAGTGTAATTAATTCTTACATATATGTATCCAAATAGTCAATAGACCAATTCACACATGTCACTTTTATCACATTAAATACTACACCCCTAACCAATCGTCCATAAGCCTTGTTTTGAGGGAAACCCTCTTAGACGACGACAAAGATATTTTATGAAGTAGTCCATCATCCATGCATAATGCACTGCATGGTGGCCGGCGGTGATGACGGCGTCCTTAATAGGTTGTTCAACCCTTGGCTTAAGTACCATTGTCTATGCCATGGTCATCTAAGTCAAATGCATTGACACCTCCAAGCTAAGTCAAATTAAGTGGATCCCACTAATTTTACTTTTTTTTTTTTTTTAATATTCGGGTTACAAGATGAGTCACATTCGAGGATATATAGCTCTCCTAAAGGTGTTGTTGGCACATTTTACTGTGGGTCATCGTCTATGTAGCATCATGGATGGACCATGAAGTATGTATCATTTTAATTACACAGTTACACTTCAGTTTAGTTGGACAATATTGTTATATTTTTTAGTTTTATTTTCCTTTCACAGTAATTTCATTATAGCAATATTAAAGTATCATTTTAATTCTACTATAGTTTCATTTGATAATAATATACATTATTGCTTGAGCTCTATTTTTTGTTTCATTTTCCACATACATTAGTTTAATTATATATAGTAATGTTGGAGTATTATTTTAATCCCACTTCAGGTCATTTGACAATATATGTTATTATATGGCTATATGAATCTCGTAGGGACACAACTCGAGAGTTTAGATCAACTACATTTATTACAATTTTTCCATTTTTTTTTGGTTGGCTTCTATTTTTTTCTCAAGTTTTTTCATTATTAAAAAATAAAAAATTTCAGTTAATAATAATCACACCCCTTACTTTTTTACTTTTAACATCATAACAAATTATTAGTGGCTAAAATATTTACTACTAAATATGTTAGGATCAAACATCAGTAGCGGAAGCACACCTGCCAAAAGTTATAGCTGGTAACGAAATTGTTTTTTTAATTCAATTATCAAATCAACCGTTTATCATTACACCAAAATTTATATATAACTAGTAATGAAAATATAATTTTATTTCATTATAGTTGTGTAGTAACTGTTACGTTTCGATGATATATGATGAACTTGACTCTTCAGGCTAACGTCCAACAAAATATTATAAAAATTGAATTGAATAATAAATAGCTTGAGTCAAACATAAATAATAAAATTTTACACATAAAATGGCCGGATGCATGGACAAAATATTTTGCATAAAGTCACCAATTAACCAAGACCGTTTGGTTGAGAAAATTTGTTGTTATATAGTGAGCTATGCGAAAGTCACCAAGTAAGACCATTTGGTATAGAAAATTTGTTGTTATAGTGAGCTATGCGTGACAATATATCTCATAGCTAGCGATATATAACTTCCTAATTAATATGAATACTCCTTTTTTTTTTTTGGGTAGTCCGGGTTTTCACCATAGGATACAGTTACTAGGCACCTATATGTATTGAGTGAGACAACTGACATGAAAATTTAAAGTTGCTTCATATTTACATACATCCATATATATATATATATATATATATATAAAGGGTGGGGTGAGGGAGGGATGACACTAACATCACTTTGAATCTTAGCTTGTAAGGACACAACTCAAGATTTTAGATCAACTACATTATTTTGAAAAAAAAAAATTTTTGAGGTTTTTTTTTTTTTTTTTTGGTTGGCTTCTCCTATTAGTGAAAGCACACCAGTCAAAAGTTATAGCCAATAACAAAAAAAAAAACAATTTAATTCAATTGTCAAATCAATAATTTATCATTACACCAAAATTTATATATAGCTAGTAATGAAAATACAATTTTATTTTCTTATAATTGCGTAGTAACTATTACGTTTCGATAATATGATGCTGAACTTGACTCTTCAAACTAACGCCCAACAAAATATTATAAAAATCAAATAATAAATAGCTTGAGTCAAACATAAATAATAAAATTTTACACATAAAATCACCGGATGGACAAAATATTTTGCATAAAGTCACCAAGTGAGACCATTTGGTAGAGAAAAATTGTTGTTATTATAGATTTATAGTGAGCTAAGCGTGACAATAATATAATGTATGGCATAGGTAGCGATATATAACCTCCTAATTAATATGAATACTGTAATGATTGCGACTCTGATCTGAATTAAAATATAGTAAGAAAATAGAATTTAGCTTAGCGTAGCTAAGTCAAGTCCACTGTATACTTGTACAGTATATGCATGGCAGGTGTTCATCAAGTTTGCCCCGTTCAACACTCTCCATTTCCAGGAAAACCTTAATTAACTTGTGCCTCTATAAATACCCATATTTCCTACAACTAACTTCATTCATAATCACTCAACAACTATCAATTCCCTCTATCAGATTTATATAATTTTTTGAATTGGATATATAGGAGAGAGATCAGAGATGGCAGGGAATCATGGAGTCCATTCAGTGGCTTTGGATATTAGCGATGATCAAACTGCAGAAGCATCTGAAACCTCCTGCAATAATAACTTCATTTTTACTCTGCCCTTTATCCAGAAGGTTTAATTTATATCTATCTTCTTGAGATTTCTGGGTATTTTGAGGTTTGGTTTTTGTGGTTTAATTTGCTAATTGTTTGTGTGTTTGTGTGTGCAGGTGATTGCGGAGATTTTTGGGACGTATTTCTTGATGTTCGCGGGGTGTGGGGCGGCGGCCGTGAACGCAGACAAGGGGACGGTGACGTTCCCCGGAGTAGCCATCGTCTGGGGGCTGGCGGCGGTTGCCATGATTTACTCCGTCGGACATATCTCCGGCGCGCATTTCAACCCCGCCGTCACCATTGCTTTTGCTACCTGCAGAAGGTTCCCCTGTGTACAAGTAAGAAATAAGAAATGGGTTCATTTCCTAATAGGGAAAGTTACATTTTTTTTTTTGGTTTCTAAATTATTAGGAAATATGACAACTACTATGAAGTAACACTTTTCGTCCTTTAACTATACATGTTGTTAGTTGTCATTCCTCATCAATTGTCTACAAAATGACTTTTACGAGCCTTGAGTTCTATTAGGATTGTGCTTAAAAAGTTATTTTATAAACGTTGATGAGGGACCACCAAATATTAAAAAGTTATTTTATAAACGTTGATGAGGGAGCACCAAATAAGTCACTTTACAGACTATTAAGGGACGAAAAGTGGTGACAGTATAACGGGCTTTTTATAGAGTACTAATTGAAAGTGTTGTTTAATTTTGTGTGTTTTAAGGTACCTGCCTATATACTAGCTCAGATGATCGGAGCAACCGCAGCAAGTGGAACCTTACGGCTATTATTTAACGGAGAACATTATCACTTCGTCGGAACAACTCCGGCGGGATCAGATTTGCAATCTCTCGTCATCGAGTTCATAATAACATTCTATCTCGTGTTCGTCATTTCAAGTGTTGCCACTGATAGTCGAGCGGTAAGTAAGAAATTATTTTATAGTGTCATCATATTCTCGAGAATAAAAATTCTCTAACAAATATAGTACTTTGTTATTCCAGGTCGGAGAACTTGCGGGCCTCGCTATTGGAGCTACCATTTTGCTCAATGTCATGTTCACCGGGTACAACTATTTTTGTTTTATTTTATTTTCTGGTGTCACGCTACACTTTGTACACCTATATAAGTAATCAAGTATAACTAGTTGTACTAGACTACTAGACACTATCAAATACTAATACTAATATTATCCGGTATAATCAATTACACTTGTATTATTGTATCATATATAACACGATACTGATATCGAACCACAAATTCTAAACGAGTAGTATTCCTTGGTGCAGGCCAATAACAGGGGCATCAATGAATCCAGCAAGGAGTTTGGGTCCAGCAATAGTATCAAATAGATACAGAGGAATATGGATATATATGTTGGGTCCAACTGCAGGGGCCATTGCAGGTGCATGGGTCTACAACATCCTCAGGCTCAAAAACAAACCATGATATATTATTGTTATGGGGAAGTTTTATGGTGTGTCAATATTCTTTAAAAATAAATAAATACAATTGCAGCTTCTCTTTGTAGAGCCCAATGTAGCATAGAAGTTGCTATTTTTTTGTACTCCCTTCTAGAAATGAATTAATATTTGAGCAAAAAAAATGTTTGTTTCCATTACAGGCCATTTGGTGAATGAAATTCCTAAAATAATTCTGCATGTATTTGCTGGACACAGAAAATAACAAGGAAATTCTATCTTGCGGGGCAAATTATTCCGTGGAACCAAATCCAAAATACACAATTTACATACAGAATGTTCACAATTTATATACTGAATGTTCATAATTTACATACTGAATGTTTACAATTCAAATTGTGAACATTCAGTATATAAATTATGTATTTTGGATACTGGTTCACCTTATAAGGTGAACCCAAGTCCATGGTATAACTATTGATCTTGCGGATCAACCGACAAAGCATACTACAAACAAAATTGTTTCCACTAGACATGATTGTACCTAAAAACATTTTCAATAATATCAGGTCCAAAATCAGGTAATAGTACTAGGAAAAATATGGCAAATTATGCTGTGGACCCAGGTCCACCTTGCAAGGTGGACCTGGGTCCAAAACTACTTCGTTTTTGTTGTTTTTGTCTTTTTTTTTTAATTAGTAAACATATTGCTGAATATAGAGTTAGTCCAAAAATATGTGAATGTAGAGGTTTCAAAGTGTGAATGTAGAGTTGT
>CM008344.1:17134361-17150019 GCA_002525835.2 Ipomoea batatas
TTTTTACAACATCTAAATTTGGTATTTAAAATAATATTTGTAAATTAAATAATTCTTTCAATATTTTAAAAGTAATATGAATTTTACAATAATGTAGTACTATATATCTCTTCTGAATTTGGTATTTATACAACATCTAAATTTGGGATTAATTTTTTTTCAAATTATTTTAATATAATCATAATTTTAACAATAAGCACTGTACTAATATATACTAAACACTTATGTTTAATCATCACAACTATGATTACTATTATATATATACACACTAAATTTAATTATGTTACACATATACAGAGATATATTCAGAAAAATTTATCCTCAAGCAAGGTTGCAAAAATCGCTAGGCGCGATTAATCGGCGCCTAGGCGGGCGCCTAGGTTTTTTTTTTTTTTTTTTTTTAATTTAAAAAAAATAAAAAAAAATATTTTAAGAGTTAATAATTGTAAAGTGTTTAACATTGTTAGCCTTTACACTTTAATAGTTAAATATTTAATACTTATTAAGTTATTTCTTATTAGTTATTATTTATTAATTATTAGTTCATTACTTATTAGTTTAATTTAATTATTACTTATTATTTTATTAAGTTATTACTTATTAGTTATTACTTATTATTAGACTATTAGAGTATTAGTTAATACATTATAACATTAATAGTTTAAATGTTTCAGATTTATAATTTTTTAATTAAAAAAAAAAAATCAGCCGGTCGGCCAGCCTAGGCGGCACAGGCGGGCTAGGCGGCCTAGGCGCCGCCTAGTCGGCCGGCTAGGCGCCCGGCCGCGGAGGAGGCCGATTTCGGCCTTCCTCGACGCGGCCGGGCGCCGCCTAGCTCCTAGGCGCTATTTTTGCAACATTGTCTTCAAGTAGTCCACTCCAATTCTCCAAATAAGAGATTTAGTCTCCAAAGTAGAAGTTGGCACCAACACACTCCACATTATATTGCTTGACTTCAAGTATATCATGTATATAATAGCATTATATTTCAGCCCTTACTTCATCTACACAATATGGTAACCAAATAACAAAATCTATACTCAAATAGAGCCCCGAACATTATACAAAAATTAAGCCCTTAAAATTTAAATTAAGTTGCAACTAAATATATCAACTCATCAATTTGATGTAATTAAATTGATAAGTTTTGAACTTCTTACAATTACATTAACTATATATCTAGTAAACTTGCTAAAGACCTTGTGGTCAAGTTGCATTGTTATGGCCTTCTCAAGTGAGAGGTCATAGGTTTGATCCCCAGTGGAGACGATATTGGCTCTTTTGTGCTTCAGTTTTAATATATAACAAAATATGGGTATATTTGTAAATATTTTGTTTTTAAATATGTATAAATATTACTCATTCCGTCTAATTTTATGTATTTAGTTTGGTTAAGGATCTAGCTATGATTTTTGGTAAGCGACTGATCTTGATAGTTAATTAATGAGAAATAATTGCCTTAAGTTATTTACAATTTAATTTTTCATAATATTAATTTTAGTAGTATTAGTATATAAAAACTTATATATTTAGAAATTACATGAAAGATACTATTAAACACACACAAAAAAACAATAATAAGAAAATAAACAAAGAAGAACGTGATGATTTGACAAATGAATAGTAAACAAAACAAGTAAAATGAGACAGATGGAGTAATTGTTTTAGTTTTTTGTTAGAAAAAAAAAACATTTTTTTAATTTTTAAATTAGGGCCAAAAAACGACATTGAAACCTTTTATAGAGTTTTAAAAAATTTGTGAGAGGAAACATTTCCAAAATGTGAATGCACTAATAACCATTGAGATTTTGTTGCGCAACATATTTCTACAGATACTCCTACTTAATTTTTACCACATTGACATGACATGCTCTAATTAATTAATATAATTTTAAACAAGGAGTTATTCATTTCTTCTTCTTCTTTTCCCCTACATATAATAAAATCAATATTGCAGAAGGCGCTAGGCGCTAGGTGCTAGTCGGGCGCTCGAGGGGCGCCTAGGGGTCAAGTAATTCGACTATATCGTCTTTAAATTTCCCGTTCAAGATTTTGAGTTATTAGACTATTATAATCTTACATACAAGTCAACTACATATGTTAGATGGTTAGTTGAGTACATGGCTGGAGGAATACAGAAGAGGAGCAACCGAGCAGGGGAAAAAAAAAACTCAATCGAGTTGAGCGTTGACTCAGTCAAGTTGGGCACCAACTCGACCGATTTGGGCGCCTACTCAGCCGAGTTCGACGCCAACTTGGCCAAGTTAGGCGCCCAACTCGATGCCTTGGGCACCTAGTTATCGGACCGACTAAAAACCGCCTCGGCTTTAGGGGTACCTAGGCAGCCACCTAGGTCGATTTTTACAACACTGAATAAAACCATAACATTGTATGTGCCGTGGGGTTTACTTCTTGAAAACAAACTTATCATTTTTTATTTTTTTTTTTTAAATTTTAGATATCATTAATAAATTAAATTAAATATATATCCCCACTTATTTTTTTTAAAAGAAAAAGAAAAAAAAAAACCTTTTCAACTTTAGAATTCTTGCCAAAGTGATGGCTCGCAAGTTGCATGGCTAAACATAGTACGGAGTATATTTTAATTAAATTGGGTGGAGTTAATGAATATTTGGAATGAGTAAACAAAAGTATGTAATGGGGTCAAGTTATAGAAAATTTCTTCACATATATGTATCCAAATAGACCAATTCACACATGTCACTTTTATCGCATTAAATACTACACCCCTAACCAATCGTCCATAAGCCTTGTTTTGAGGGAAACCCTCTTAGACGACGACAAGATATTTTATGAAGTAGTCCATGCATAATGCACTGCATGGTGGCCGGCGGTGATGACGGCGTCCTTAATAGGTTGTTCAACCCTTGGCTTATGTACCATTATCTATGCCATGGTCATCTAAGTCAAATGCATTGACACCTCCGAGCTAAGTCCAATTAAGTGGATCCCACTAATTTTACTTTTTTTTTTTTCTAAATATTCTGCGTACACATTCGAGAATATCAGTAGTTGTACAGTGGACCATGGTCCACAATGCATTGTGGATGCATTGTGGACCTAGGTCATGATTGATACTGCAGTTGTGTTAAACTGATAGTGCAGTTGTGCTGAACGGATACTCCNAGGCCCGCAAGTTCTCCGACCTGAAATAACAAAGTACTATATTTGTTAGGGAGTTCTTATTCTCGAGAATATGATGGCACTATAAAATTATTTTCTTACTTACCGCTCGACTATCAGTGGTAACACTTGAAATGACGAACATGAGGTAGAATGTTATTATGAACTCAATGATGAGAGATTGTAAATCCGATCCCGCTGGTGCTGTTCCGACGAAGTGATCATGTTCTCCGTTAAATAATAGCCGTAAGGTTCCACTTGCTGCGGTTGCTCCGATCATTTGAGCTAGTATATAAACAGGTACCTTAAAACACACAAATTTAAACAACGTTTTCAGTTAGGACTATATAAAAGGTGACATTTAGCATGGCCAGCAAATTCTGAAAATTACTTCATGCAAGAAAATAACACTCTCTACCATTATATTGTGATATCCTAAACACTAGTGTTTTATCACACCTTTAATCTTGATTTACAAATTTTAGAAAATTTTCTTATACACAATTTTCATTTCAAAGTAAAATGACACTTTTAATCTTGAATTATACAAAAATAACATTTTTCCTCCATCAGTTGTACTGTCACCACTTTTAGTCCCTTAATAGCATGTAAAGTGACTTATTTGGTCCCTCATCAATGTTTATGAAATAACTTTTTTAGCACAAATTTAATAAAATTTGGCTGGTAAAAGTCACTTTGTAGACAATTGATGAAGAATAACAAGTGACAACATGTATAGTGGAAGGACAAAAATTATGTTATTTCCTAATACTTTTTTTAAAGAAAATAATCATGATTCTTTACAAGGTAAACTATTCATTTTATACTTTCTATGGAGTTCGATCCTATAACCACCGCTATTTAGAAATAGATGCTATCACACCAGTTGTTATACCGTGGACCATAGTCCACAATTGTCACAAAACGATGTTGTTTCAATAAGTGGTGGAAACGGCTCCTGTAAATTTCCATAACTGATACTACAGTTCATCTCCAATGATACTACAGTTGTGTTGAACTAATATATACTGCAGTTGTGTTGAAAAAGAATTGTAGTTGCGCGGAACAGAGGTCGTTTCACCCGTCTGTTTTTATTAATCAAAACGATGTCGTTTTAATTTGCAATCCACAATAAAATTTGCGCTATCACACTACATAGTAGTTGAGTTATTTCCTAATAATTTAGAAACCAAAAAAAAAAAAAAAAGTAACTTTCCCTATTAGGAAATGAACCCATTTCTTATTTCTTACTTGTACACAGGGGAACCTTCTGCAGGTAGCAAAAGCAATGGTGACGGCGGGGTTGAAATGGGCGCCGGAGATATGGCCGACGGAGTAAATCATGGCGACCGCCGCCAGCCCCCAGACGATGGCTACTCCGGGGAACGTCACCGTCCCCTTGTCGGCGTTCGCCGCCGCCGCCCCACACCCGGCGAACATCAAGAAATACGTCCCAAAAATCTCCGCAATCACCTGCACACACAAACACACAAACAATTAGCAAACCACAAAAACCAAAGCTACAGTATACATACCCAGAAATCTGAGGAAGATATATATAAATTAAACCTTCTGGATAAAGGGCAGAGTGAAAATGAAGTTATTATTATTGCAGGAGGTTTCAGATGCATCTGCAGTGTGATCATCGCTGATATCTAAAGCCACTGAATGGTCTACATGATTCCCTGCCGCCATCTCTGATCTCGATCTCCTATACATCTAATTCAAAAAATTATCTAAATCTGATAGAGGGAATTGATATGATAGTTGGTGAGTGAATATAATGAAGTTAGGTGTAGGAAATATGGGTATTTATAGAGGCACAAGTTAATTAAGGTTTTCCTGGAAATGGAGTGTGTTGAACTGGGCAAACTTGATGAACACCTGCCATGCATATACTGTACAAGTATACAGTGGACTTGACCTAGCTAAGCTTAGCTAAACTATATTTTCTTACTATATTTTAATTCAGAGTCGCAATCATTACATTATTCATATTAATTAGGAAGTTATACATCGCTAGCTATGCGAATGCTATTCATTGTCACGCATATATAGCTCAACAAAAATTTGTGTGACATCATAGATCTTGATCATTGAGTCATATAGGCACAAGTTAAGGTTTTCTTGGAAATGGAGTGCGTTTAACTAGGCAAACTTGATGAACACCTGCCCCCTAGCTCCATGCATATACTATATAGTGTACATAAGTCACGTAAAGAATAATAATAATGACTTAAGGAATATTCTTCTTTCAAAAAAAAAACGCTTAAGAAATATCCCGTTATATATCAATGTTTGTACGTAAAAGGAAAAAAAAAAAAAAAGACGGTATATTTAGAAATGAGTTAATACCCAAAATTGTCTTCGACTATAGTGGTTTTTCTCAATTTTGTCCTAAACGACTTTGGTCTCATAAAGTGGTCCCAGACTTTAGTGTTATCACCCAAATTTGTCCTCCGTTAGTAAAGCTGTCAATCTGCAAAATAGTCATTTCATCTTTATGCAGCCAATTGAACAGCGAAATTGAACAACTTCACCGGATTGAAAGCAAAAACCACTATTTTGCCTACCCTAGCCAATTGAACAGCAAAATATCCACACCCTAGCCAATTGAACAGCAAAATATCCAAGCAAAAGTTGTCAATCTGGTTTTTTTTTTGCCTACCCTAGTCCCTAGCCAATTGAACAACAAAATTAAGCAGAAAACAGATATTGAAGTTACGAGCTTGTGCGTGGATTCGAGTATTTTCTCAATGACATTTCGAACGCGGTGGCTCTGGTGGAAGCGGTCCTTGTTGGTGGCCGGCTCGGTCTGGAGATCCTTCACGATGAGGAGCTCGAGTCGTTCTATCTTCTCGTGCGATGCCCGCGTCACCTCCAGCAGCATCGACGACATTCTTCTCCGTCTTTGTTTCGTCTTCTGTCCGGTGGGGGACGGCGAGACCGACGGGACGATAGGGCTTCGAACTATCGGTCTCCGTCTCACTCTTCTTCCGAAGTTCCCATGTGAGGTGGCAGAGGTTTTAGAGGAATTATGCAGGAGCCATGGAACGGTGACGTTTAACATTTAATATGCATATTTTGGGAGCTTAAAGATGAAATGACTATTTTGCCCCTGAACTTAACACCGGATTGACAGCTTCACTAACGGAGGGCAAATTTGGGTGATAACACTAAAGTCTGGGACCACTTTATGAGACCAAAGTCGTTTAGGACAAAATTGAGAAAAACCACTATAGTCGAGGACAATTTTGGGTATTAACTCATTTAGAAATATCTTATCACTATACAAGAAATAAATCAAAATATACAACTTATTAATATACATAATTACAGCAACGTAATTTGTATTCCCATTATAACCTTAATTACCTACATTGACTACTCTTATTATATTTTTATTTATTTTTATTATATTATATTATATGTAGTAGATAATACATTGTATATACAAATAATATTTATTGATAAAGTAAATTCATCCATTTATATAATGGGTATGAAAATTGTATGAACAATAGAGAAAAGACCCTTCAATTAGTTCTCAATTCCTCTCTTATATTGATGGTTCTTGAATAACTTAGAGAGAAGAGAGAGCATACTTGGTATTTTAGAGAGAGAGAGTCAAGAGAGGCAAAAGTCCCTTAGCTTTCTTGTGAGTCCACCGACCCTTATATAGGCCTAAGTCATTTTGACTTTGATTAAAGACTTTGACCCGATCACACGACCTTGACCTGAATCTTGACCGACGTAGGATCGTATAACGTATAGTAGATCGTATACTCGGGATATAATCTCTATCATTTATTAATATGTATATATATGCAAATTCTATAAAATAATTTATTTAGTTATAATTTATATTGATATATTTATAATTAAATAATTACATTTAGAAATTTAAAATTAGTATTTTTTATTTTGTATGATTAATATAGTGCATAAGTATATGGNGATTTATAATTTTTTTAATTAAAAAAAAAAATCAGCCGGCCGGCCGGCCTAGGCGGGCTAGGCGCCGCCTAGTCGGCCGGCTAGGCGCCCGGCCGCGGAGGAGGCCGATTTCGGCCTTCCTCGACGCGGCCGGGCGCCGCCTAGCTCCTAGGCGCGATTTTTGCAACATTGTCCTCAAGTAGTCCACTCCAATTCTCCAAATAAGAGATTTAGTCTCCAAAGTAGAAGTTGGCACCAACACACTCCACATTATATTGCTTGACTTCAAGTATATCATGTATATAATAGCATTATATTTCAGCCCTTACTTCATCTACACAATATGGTAACCAAATAACAAAATCTATACTCAAATAGAGCCCCGAACATTATACAAAAATTAAGCCCTTAAAATTTAAATTAAGTTGCAACTAAATATATCAACTCATCAATTTGATGTAATTAAATTGATAAATTTTGAACTTCTTACAATTACATTAACTATATATCTAGTAAACTTGCTAAAGACCTTGTGGTCAAGTTGCATTGTTGTGGCCTCTCCAGTGAGAGGTCACAGGTTTGATCCCCAGTGGGGACGACATTGGCTCTTTTGTGCTTCAGTTTTAATATATAACAAAATATGGGTATATTTGTAAATATTTTGTTTTTAAATATGTATAAATATTACTCATTCCGTCCAATTTTATGTATTTAGTTTGGTTAAGGATCTAGCTATGATTTTTGCCATAGTAAGCGATTGATCTTGATAGTTAATTAATGAGAAATAATTGCCTTAAGTTATTTACAATTTAATTTTTCATAATATTAATTTTAGTAGTATTAGAATATAAAAACTTATATATTTAGAAATTACATGAAAGATACTATTAAACACACACAAAAAAACAATAATAAGAAAATAAACAAAGAAGAACGTGATGATTTGACAAATGAATAGTAAACAAAACAAGTAAAATGAGACAGATGGAGTAATTGTTTTAGTTTTTTGTTAGAAATTTTTTTTTTAATTTTTAAATTAGGGCCAAAAAACGACATTGAAACCTTTTATAGAGTTTTAAAAAATTTGTGAGAGGAAACATTTCCAAAATGTGAATGCACTAATAACCATTGAGATTTTGTTGCGCCACATATTTCTACAGATACTCCTAATTAATTTTTACCACATTGACATGACATGCTCTAATTAATTAATATAATTTTAAACAAGGAGTTATTCATTTCTTCTTCTTTTTTTCCCCTACATATAATAAAATCAATATTGCAGAAGACGCTAGGCGCTAGGTGCTAGTCGGGCGCTCGAGGGGCGCCTAGGGGTCAAGTAATTCGACTATATCATCTTTAAATTTCCCGTTCAAGATTTTGAGTTATTAGACTATTATAATCTTACATACAAGTCAACTACATATGTTAGATGGTTAGTTGAGTACATGGCTGGAGGAATACAGAAGAGGAGCAACCGAGCAGGGGGAAAAAAAAAAAAACTCAATCGAGTTGAGCGTTGACGCAGTCAAGTTGGGCACCAACTCGACCGATTTGGGCGCCTACTCAGCCGAGTTCGACGCCAACTTGGCCAAGTTAGGCGCCCAACTCGATGCCTTGGGCGCCTAGTTATCGGACCGACTAAAAACTGCCTCGGCTTTAGGGGTACCTAGGCGGCCACGCCTAGGTCGATTTTTACAACACTGAATAAAACCATAACATTGTATGTGCCGTGGGGTTTACTTCTTGAAAACAAACTTATCATTTTTATTTTTTTTAAATTTTAGATATCATTAATAAATTAAATTAAATATATATCCCCACTTATTTTTTTTTAAAGAAAAAAAAAAAAACCTTTTCAACTTTAGAATTCTTGCCAAAGTGATGGCTCGCAAGTTGCATGGCTAAACATAGTACGGAGTATATTTTAATTAAATTGGGTGGAGTTAATGAATATTTGGAATGAGTAAACAAAAGTATGTAATGGGGTCAAGTTATAGAAAATTTCTTCACATATATGTATCCAAATAGACCAATTCACACATGTCACTTTTATCGCATTAAATACTACACCCCTAAGGCCCTAACCAATCGTCCATAAGCCTTGTTTTGAGGGAAACCCTCTTAGACGACGACAAGATATTTTATGAAGTAGTCCATGCATAATGCACTGCATGGTGGCCGGCGGTGATGACGGCGTCCTTAATAGGTTGTTCAACCCTTGGCTTATGTACCATTATCTATGCCATGGTCATCTAAGTCAAATGCATTGACACCTCCGAGCTAAGTCCAATTAAGTGGATCCCACTAATTTTACTTTTTTTTTTTTCTAAATATTCTGCGTACACATTCGAGAATATCAGTAGTTGTACAGTGGACCATGGTCCACAATGCATTGTGGACCTAGGTCATGATTGATACTGCAGTTGTGTTAAACTGATAGTGCAGTTGTGCTGAACGGATACTGCAGTTGTGTACTTGTGTTGAAAGGGAACTGCAGTCGTGCAGAACAGAGGCCGTTTCATCCATCTGGAACTGTAGTTGTGTTGAACTGATACTGCAGTTGTGTTGAACGGATGAACGACCTCTGTTCCGCGCAACTGCAGTTTCATTTCAACACAACTGCAGTATCTTTTCAACACAACTGCTGTATCAACCTGACCATGGTCCACAGTATAATTTGCACGAGAATATATAGGTCTCCTAAAGGTGTTGTTGGCAAATTTTATTGTGGACCAAAGTCTATGTACTATGTAGCATCATAGACCATGAAAATATATATATATATATATATATATATATATATATATATATAATTTTAATTAATTATACTTCAGTTTCATTTGACATTAATATTGCTATGCTTTTTAGTTTTATTTTTCTTCCATACTAGTTTCATTATAGCAATACTAAAATATCATTTTAATTCCACTATAGTTTCATTTGATAATATACATTATTGTTTGAGCCTTGAGTTCTATTTTTTGTTTTATTTTCCATACACACTAGTTTAATTATATATATAGTAATGTTGAAGCATAATTTGAATTGCACTTCAGGTCATTTGACAATATATACTATTATATGACTCTGAATTTTAGTTTCATTTTTTTCATACACACTAATTTCATTATAGTAACACAAGTATCATTTAAATTCTACTACAGTTTCATTTGACGATCATGGTCACACATCGATGTATAACAACTGGGTGTTGTTGCATGTGCATGCATGTTTGAACTCTGTCTGACCTAATAGCACTAACTTTACTTTGAAGACACAACTCGAGAGTTTAGATCAACTACATTCATTTCAATTTTTCCATATATTTTTGTTGGCTTCTCCTATTTTTTTTTTCTCAAGTTTTTTCATTTATTAAAAAAATAAAAAATTCCAGTTAATAATAATCACACCCCTTACTTTTTTACTTTTAACAGCATAACAAATTATTAGTGGCTAAAATATTTACTACTAAATATGTTAGGATCAAACATCAGTAGCGAAAGCACACTGGCCAAAAGTCATAGCTGGTAACGAAATTATTTTTTAATTCAATTGTCAAATCAAACATTTATCATTATTACACCAAAATTTATATATAGCTAGTAACGAAAATACAATTTTATTTCATTATAGTTGCGTAGTAACTGTTACGTTTCGATGATATGATGATGAACTTGACTCTTCAAGCTAACGTCCAACAAAATATTATAAATATTGAATAATAAATAGCTTGAGTCAAACATAAATAATACTCCGTAAAATTTTACACATAAAATGGCCGGATGCATGGACAAAATATTTTGCATAAAGTCACCAATCAAGACCATTTGGTTGAGAAAATTTGTTGTTGTAGTGAGCTATGCGAAAGTCACCAAGTAAGACCATTTGGTAGAGAAAATTTGTTGTTATAGTGAGCTATGCGTGACAATATATCTCATAGCTAGCGATATATAACTTCCTAATTAATATGAATACTCCTCTTTTGGATGTAGTCCAGGAATCTCACCGTAGAATACAGTGACTACACACCTATATTGAATGAGGACAACTGACCTAAAAGTTTAAGACTATTTCTTACCTACATACATACATATATATAAAAAGGTGGGGTGGGCTGTCCCTATAATAGCTCCGCCCCTGACTATATATACTAACTTTACTTTTAATCATGTAAGGACCAATCGTTATACCCTGCACCACGGTGCACATAGCAATGTGCACCACGTACGTAAAACGACGTCGTTTTGGTGTTAGTAGACGCGGACGCGAATGACTTAGGGAATTCATATCTATAATACACATAATCATTATCTATAATACACAGAACGTTTGCCTAGAATACACAGAATGTTTGTCCAGAATACACAGAATATTGACACAAAATACACAGATGTTAGTGGACGCGAATGACTCCAGGGAATTCATTATCTATAATACACATAATCATTATATAGAATACACAGAAGGTTTGCCTAGAATACACAGAATGTTTGCCCATAATACACAGAATATTGATGCTCATAATACACAGAACTCATCCTCCTAACATTCGAATGCACAAACACATCACAATTTGTGTTAATAACATGAATACACATAATATTTACACAAAATACACAGAACCCATCCTCCTAAACATTCGAATGCACAAACACATCACAACATATGTTACTAACATGAAATCACAACATGTGTTACTAACATGAATACACATAACGGTTGCCTATAATACACAGAATGGTTGCCTATAATACACAGAATGATTGCCTGAAATACACAGAATATTAACATAAATACAGAGACCAGCCGAAACGGGAAACGTGATTTCCAAAAAAAAACGGACGATTAGTTTACAATTCTCAAAACGACGTCGTTTAGGTACGTGGTGCACATTGCTATGTGCACCGTGGTGCACAGTATAATTTGCCTGTAAGGACACAACTCAATATTTTAGATCAACTACATTTATTTTAATTTTTCAGGTTTTCTTTTTTGGTTGGCTTCTCCTATTTTTTTCTCAAGTTTTTTTTTATTTATTAAAAAAATAAAAAATTTCAGTTACTAATAATCACACCCCTTACCTTTTTTACTTTTGACATCATAACAAATTACTAGTGGCTAAAATATTTACTACTAAATGTGTGGATCAAACACCAGTAGCGAAAGCACATAGGTCAAAAGTTATAGCCAATAAACAATTTAATTCAATTGTCAGATCAAATATTTATCATTACACCAAAATTTATATATAGCTAGTAATGAAAATACAATTTTATTTTCTTATAATTGCGTAGTAACTATTACGTTTCGATAATATGATGCTGAACTTGACTCTTCAAACTAACGCCCAACAAAATATTATAAAAATCAAATAATAAATAGCTTGAGTCAAACATAAATAATAAAATTTTACACATAAAATCACCGGATGGACAAAATATTTTGCATAAAGTCACCAAGTGAGACCATTTGGTAGAGAAAAATTGTTGTTATTATAGATTTATAGTGAGCTAAGCGTGACAATAATATAATGTATGGCATAGGTAGCGATATATAACCTCCTAATTAATATGAATACTGTAATGATTGCGACTCTGATCTGAATTAAAATATAGTAAGAAAATAGAATTTAGCTTAGCGTAGCTAAGTCAAGTCCACTGTATACTTGTACAGTATATGCATGGCAGGTGTTCATCAAGTTTGCCCCGTTCAACACACTCCATTTCCAGGAAAACCTTAATTAACTTGTGCCTCTATAAATACCCATATATTTCCTACAACTAACTTCATTCATAATCACTCAACAACTATCAATTCCCTCTATCAGATTTATATAATTTTTTGAATTGGATATATATAGGAGAGATTAGAGATGGCAGGGAATCATGGAGTCCATTCAGTGGCTTTGGATATCAGCGATGATCATCAAACTTCAGATGCATCTGAAACCTCCTGCAATAATAACTTCATTTTTACTCTGCCCTTTATCCAGAAGGTTTAATTTATATCTATCTTCTTGAGATTTCTGGGTATTTTGAGGTTTGGTTTTTGTGGTTTAATTTGCTAATTGTTTGTGTGTTTTTGTGTGAAGGTGATTGCGGAGATATTTGGGACGTATTTCTTGATGTTCGCGGGGTGTGGGGCGGCGGCGGTGAACGCCGACAAGGGGACGGTGACGTTCCCCGGAGTAGCCATCGTGTGGGGGCTGGCGGCGGTTGCTATGATCTACTCCGTCGGACATATCTCCGGCGCGCATTTCAACCCCGCTGTCACCATTGCTTTTGCCACCTGCAGAAGGTTCCCCTGTGTACAAGTAAGAAATAAGAAATGGGTTCATTTCCTAATAGGGAAAGTTACATTTTTTTTTGGTTTCTAAATTATTAGGAAATATGACAACTACTATATATTATTAGGAAATAACACTTTTAGTCCTTTAACTATACATGTCACTTGTCATTCCTCATCAATTGTCTACAAAGTGACTTTTACGGGCCTTGAGTTCTATTAGGATTGTGCTAAAAAAGTTATTTCATAAACGTTGATGAGGGACCAAATAAGTCACTTTACAGACTATTAAGGGACGAAAAGTGGTGACAGTATAACGGACCTTTTATAGAGTACTAATTGAAAGTGTTGTTTAATTTTGTGTGTTTTAAGGTACCTGCCTATATACTAGCTCAAATGATCGGAGCAACCGCAGCAAGTGGAACCTTACGGCTATTATTTAACAGAGAACATTATCACTTCGTCGGAACAACTCCGGCGGGATCGGATTTGCAATCTCTCGTCATCGAGTTCATAATAACATTTTATCTCGTGTTTGTCATTTCAAGTGTTGCCACTGATAGTCGAGCGGTAAGTAGAAATTATTTTATAGTGTCATCATATTCTCAAGAATAAAAATTCTCTAACAAATATAGTACTTTGTTATTCCAGGTCGGAGAACTTGCGGGCCTCGCTATTGGAGCTACCATTTTGCTCAATGTCATGTTCACCGGGTATAACTATTTTTGTTTTATTTTGTTTTCTGGTGTCATGCTGCACTTTGTACACTTATACAAGTAATCAAGTATAACTAGTTGTTCTAGACACTATCAAACACTGATACTAATAGTATCCGGTATAATCAATTACACTTGTATGATTGTATCATATATAACACGATACTGATATCGAACCACAAATTCTAAACGAGTAGTATACCTTGGTGCAGGCCAATAACAGGGGCATCAATGAATCCAGCAAGGAGTTTGGGTCCAGCAATAGTATCAAATAGATACAGAGGAATATGGATATATATGTTGGGTCCAACTGCAGGGGCCATTGCAGGTGCATGGGTCTACAACATCCTCAGGCTCAAAAACAAACCATGATATATTATTGTTATGGGGAAGTTTTATGGTGTATCAATATTCTTTAAAAATAAATAAATACAATTGCAGCTTCTCTTTGTAGAGCCCAATGTAGCATAGAAGTTGCTATTTTTTTGTACTCCCTTCTAGAAATGAATTAATATTTGAGCAAAAAAAATGTTTGTTTCCATTACAGGCCATTTGGTGAATGAAATTCCTAAAATAATTCTGCATGTATTTGCTGGACACAGAAAATAACAAGGAAATTCTATCTTGCGGGGCAAATTATTCCGTGGAACCAAATCCAAAATACACAATTTACATACAGAATGTTCACAATTTATACACTGAATGTTCATAATTTACATACTGAATGTTTACAATTCAAATTGTGAACATTCAGTATATAAATTATGTATTTTGGATACAGATCCACCTTACAAGGTGAACCCAAGTCCATGGTATAACTATTGATCTTGCGGATCAACCGACAAAGCATACTACAAACAAAATTGTTTCCACTAGACATGATTGTACCTAAAAACATTTTCAATAATATCAGGTCCAAAATCAGGTAATAGTACTAGGAAAAATATGGCAAATTATGCTGTGGACCCAGGTCCACCTTTCAAGGTGGACCTGGGTCTAAAACTACTTCGTTTTTGTTGTTTTTGTCTTTTTTTTAATTAGTAAACATATTGCTGAATATAGAGTTGTCCAAAAATATGTGAATGTAGAGGTTTCAAAGTGTGAATGTAGAGTTGCCCAGAAATGTGTGAATGTGGAGGTTTCAAATTGTGAATATGGAATATAGAAATCGTGAATGTAGAGTTATGCATGTGTGAATCTGTAATAGAGTTAAGAAGTTCTAGCAACTTGTAGCCCTGTAATGTGTGAATGTAAAGTTCTCAAATTATGAATGTGGAGTATAGAACCTGTGAATATAGAGTTTTGAATGTGTGAATGTGGAGTTTACAAATTGTGAATGTAGAGTATAGTGTATGTGAATGTTGAGTATAGTTACTAAACATATAATCCTGTAATGTGTGAATGTAGAGTATAACGTATGTGAATGTAGACCCAGGTCCACCTTGCAAGGTGGACCTGGGTCCACTGCATAACAACCCGAAAAATATAAAATGGGTTTAATAATATCAGGTACAATAATAAATTATAGTATTATTGAAACTTCAAATAATACAATGGGAAAACGGCGTTTTTGA
>CM008344.1:17179078-17195513 GCA_002525835.2 Ipomoea batatas
AAAAAAATATGAATTTTCATAATCTGTGAATCTGTTAATTCATACCTTTTGTATTTGGACTTACTACGGATACTTATGTTTGATGATGTTGAATTTTCCATTGTGTATAAAATCAGGGTACATTATTGGACGGTACAGTTATTGCTGTGAAGCAACTCTCATCCAAATCAAGTCAAGGCAATCGTGAATTTTTGAATGAAATAAGCTTAATATCTTGTTTGCAACACCCTAATCTTGTGAAACTTTATGGGTGTTGTGCCGAGGGAAAGCATTTGCTGCTGGTGTATGAGTACTTGGAAAACAATAGTCTAGCCCATGCTCTTTTTGGTAGGTTTGAAATCTTAATAGTTTTGCTCGCTAGTCGGAATAAAAAAGAAAAAACCATATGCTAATAAACTAAACAAAGGAAATCATTTTTTGTACCTAGAAAAGTGAGGATTCAGTTTATTTTATCATGTTTGACATGAGAATTCTGATTTAAGAGTTAATTACAGGTCGAGAAGATTGTCCGTTGAAACTAGATTGGACTACTAGACAAAGAATTTGTGTCGGTATTGCAAAAGGCTTAGCTTTCCTGCATGAAGAATCAGAAATAAAGATTGTTCATAGAGACATTAAATCGACCAATGTGCTTCTTGATAAAGAACTTAATCCGAAAATTTCTGACTTTGGTCTAGCTAAACATGATGATAATGATGATGACGAGAAGACACACATTAGCACAAGGGTTGCTGGGACAATGTAAGATGTTATAACAACGTCTCATCCATTTTGTATTTCCAAATTGAGCATATAGTTGAAGGAAATAGTTACTCTTCTTTCTTTAATTTTATGTTGTCAACAGAGGATACATGGCTCCTGAATATGCATTGTGGGGCTACTTAACATTCAAAGCTGATGTCTATAGTTTCGGGGTGGTGACTCTAGAAATTGTTGTGGGGAAGAACAACGTGAAGTATCGTTCCGATGATGAGAACTGCGTTTGCCTCCTTGATTGGGTGAGATATCAATATTACCAAACTCATAATTCATAGATGGCATACATACATGTCAAACTAATTGGCCTGCTCTGATCTAATTATATTTTATTGTATTTAATGAACAATTTTAAGGCACTTGATCTTCAAAAGAAAGGAAACCTAATAGAGCTAATGGATCCAAGACTGGGTTCTAATTATGACAAAGAAGGAGCACTCAGAATGATCAAAGTGGCTTTACTTTGTACTAATCCTTCTCCAGTCCTTAGGCCATCCATGTCTACAGTAGTCAAAATGCTTGAAGGCCATGATGATATTCTTGAGTACAAATCCGATCTACATGAATTTAATTTTCAAGCAATGAGAGATCGTTATGATGAAATGACAGTTCGCTCAAGTGATTCTTCTAGCAAAGTAGGTTTTTCTTCATCATATGTAAATTAAATAGTAGAAATATATTAGGGTGTGTTTGGTTGGTGGGTTTAACCATAAGGAATGGATATGAAAGTAATTGTTTGTGTTTGGTTGATAGGTTTTGTGAATGCTACTATGAGTTTGGAATACGCCATTAATGACAAAATCCATACCCTTATTAAATAAGGGTTTCATCCCCTTTCCTCCTTTCTTCCTCAATTATTAATAATCATTCCCATTCCACCCAATTACCAAACATGTTAAATACTTTCACCAAAACCCATTACCATTACCAAGTATTTGATACCTATTCCGATTCCGATTCCCATGCGCGAACCAAACGCACCCTTAATGCATCCAAAAAATACAAGAAATTGTACTTTAAATTGACTGAATAAACTGGTTGTGCTGCCAAGTATCATGGACCAACATCTCAGAGTGAAGATAACCTACAAAACGATTACACTATTCCATGACCCTTCAAGGTTTATATGGCTTGATCTGCCAAAGGATTATGTAAACTAAAAGTGCTTGCAGATTATGCAAAAGGTTTGATATTGTGTGGAAACAAACAAACAGAAAAGAATACCAATTGTCCATTATTTTAGGGAGACAAATACATTATCTATATTGAAAAAATGATAGACCGGATACTAGCTAACTGATATGGAGTTTTTTATTCCCAAACTAGGTACTTTCATATCTTATGTATCAAAGTATGGTAGTTTTAAACTTATTTCCTAAACTAGGATATACCATATCGATGCTATCACATGCTTTGTCTCTTTATCATTCTCACAAGTCACATCACACACTTTATAATATTGTACACATGCAATATAATGTCCAATAGTTATACCATGGACCCGGATCTACCTTTCAAAGTGGATCCACCACAATTTACATACTGAATGTTCACAAATGTTCACAATTTGAATTGTGAACATTCAGTATGTAAATTGTGTATTTTAGACCCGAGTCCACCGAATAATTTGCCTCAAACAATGTCATAATCTTTAAAAATTATATTAAGTAAAAATAATTCTTTTTCCCTCTTGAATTATATGTTTATAACATTTTTTCCACTGAGTTATTCATGTATCCACATTATCCTCAATTATTTTGAAAGTAACAATTTCCTCCCTATATATATATGTTAAATGAACATTGATACCTATAAAATAAAAGTAAAATCCGTATTTCAAGTCACTTTTCTTTTTTAACAAATTATTGTTTATATTTGGGGATCAAAATAAATGCAAAAAATAACAAACACCATTTGCAAATATTATAATTATACTTTTAAGCTAATGCTAGTAACATAATTAAGGCTTAATTAATACAAAATTAGCATTACTGCATTAGTTTAAAATTGTAATTTCAAGTGCGGTTTACCTCGATCTCTTATTTGGTTTGCGGGTTATTGCACATAAACAATGTTTACTAGTATACACTCTAAGATAGTAATTGTGAGTTTTCCTCGTCACAGAAAAAAATAATATACTAATTTTTGTGAGTTTATTTTATTTTGGGAAAAGGGTTAAATAGACCCTCGATCTTTACCTAAAAAATCAATTAGGCCACTAAACTTTTTAAAGTAGCAATTAAACCCATCAACATTGTATTTTGGTGCTATAAAATCTAAAAACCGATTAGCGACATGCGATAGTAGGTCACTAGGGTTCTGGTAACCTATGGCGACACTCCAACGCTATTTTCGACGACGAATTGACCACCCACTTGTCGGCTTCAATGGCTTCCGATATGGGTTCGCTGGTCCCCAATCGTTTAAAAAGTTTATGGACCTAATTGATTCTTTAGGTAAAGTTTGAGTGTCTATTTGACATTTTTCCCTTTTGTTTTTGGTCTATGGGACTATAGTGTTATTTTCATTTTTTTTAAAAAAAAAAATTGATTTATTTCATTTTTAATCTTTTACCTTAAAATTGGCGGATGTTACCCTATCATTATCGACAATAATTTATACCATGGACCAAGGTCCACATACCATTATGGACCATGGATTCAAATAATGAGGTACAAACTTCATACTCAGCTCGCTCGTAAGGTACAAAATTTCATAACATAAAACACAAAAATTCACAACACAAGACACACATCATAACATTATGGACCCAGCTGGATTGAAAAGACGAGGTACAGAATTCATAATCGTAAGATATAGAATTTCATAACACAAGACATAAAAAATCATAACACAAGACACATACACATATTATATATTTACATATTTTTCAAATCTAATTTAGTTACATAATTTGTGTTCATAGGCACAAAATTTTACAACACAAACACAAAATTTCATAACATACGACACAATTACTAATTTGTTCCAGGTACAAAATTTTTATCGGTACAGAATTTCATAACTCACAACACAAAAAATTATAACAAAAGAATTGTCTTATGTTATGCATTTTTGTGTCTCATGTTATGTAATTCTATACCATAAGCATATGGATTTTGTACATGAAATAAAGTAAATATAACATATGCTTTTGTGTCTTGTGCTATTCATTTTTGTGTTTTGTGGTATGCATTTTTGTGTCTTTTGTTATGCAATTCTGTATCTTAAGAATATTGATTATGCATCTAAACTAAAGTTAATATAAAACATGTGTATGTGTTTTGTGTTATGCGTTTTTGTGTATGGATTTTGTACTTGAAATAGATTAGTATTTGTGTCACACACAACATATTGTGTCTCTTATTTTACAAATTTATGTCAAGTTTGTATTATGAAATTATGTGCTTATAGGACATATATTATCTACATAAATCATATTTAAGAATAAGTAAATATATAATATGTATATGTGTCTTTGTGTTGTGAGTTTTTGTGTCTCATGTTATGAAATTCTGTACCGAGTATTGATTCTTTACCTAGAATAATAAATAAAAATGACAATGCTTAATTACTCCATCTATTCAAGTCTCTAGCAATGTATGTAATAATATAAAGTATATCAACAAAGTAGCTCTCAATTCATCCTTTGTACTGAAGGTTCTTGAATAATTTAGAGAGAAGGGAGAGCTTAGCATGGTGTTCTCCTCTAAAGAGGGGAAGAGAAGGGACCAAAAGCCCTTAACTTGAAGAATTAGGGTCCTTTAATTTTTATAGGCCCATACCCATATAGTATATTGAACATATGTATAAAATATTTACCCGGGGTATATTCCCTATCAAAAAATTTGTGTTGAAACATGAGAAACGGGAACTACATAATCTGTTAAAGCTTAAATATCAAAATAACGTGTTTTTATCTAGGGTCCATAATGCTATGTGAAACTTGGTGAACAATATAAATTGCCCCGAACATCACGTAAATGTTTCATTCTATCTTGCCCCAAGGGTTACGGCAGTAGCTGAAAACTCGCTGTCAAGCGGATAATAATAAAGCCAAAACTCATTGACTCATAGTCAACTGCTATTTTCTTTCTTTCTATTTTTTTTTATTGGCAAAGGCTGTTTTATTCTTTCTATGATTCTTTTATTTATTATGTACAATGAAGGTATAAAATAATACACGTATTGCAGCTGATCTTCCCCAGAGCTCAGCCATGTCAACTTCCAGGTTAATCATCCTCGTAGTAATTATACTCTTCTTTAATGCAACATTTCTTGAAGCACAGAGTGGGCATCTTCCTCCAAATGAATGTGAGCCCCCTCAGCTCTCTACTGTTTTCTTCATCATATATTATGAATTAATTTCAATAGTGCTAGCTAGCTCTGTCATTACATGCAAATTAACATCTAGCTTTAATTTGTTGAATGTATATGAAAGTAAATGCACTGAAGGAAATAGCAGATCAACTGGGGAAGAAGGATTGGGATTTAAGATTAAATCCTTGTGACAACAACTCTAACTGGATGACACCAAAAAGGAATGATACGCCTCAGTACAATAATACTCTCACTTGCGATTGTAGCTTCCCCGGTGGCATTTGCCATGTTCAAAGCATGTAAGCTTTTCCTTCTACCCAATTTTTGTTGTTATGCTTTTGATACTTTTGTGAGATCAAATAATATGAAGTATATAGGATTTAAACTCGGGACATAGTTGATGTTTGTTGTTCCCTGAATATTTTGTCCCTCACTTCTACTGAATGTTCTGAGCAGTGAGAGGTAGAGGACCTTAAATAGCTTAAGAGCATCAATGCAACAATCCAAACATTTCCTATTGTTTTGTTCTTCCTAAAGGGGTTGAATCTCCAACCTTCCTACTGTTTTATTGTTTACACCAATAGGTTTCATCTCCTAATGAAGGTGATAGGTTTGAAATTGTCGGATGATGAAACCTTTCATTGGGTTTCAGATGAAACCTTTCATTCTTCCATTTGGTACTAACACCAAACTCAAAGTACAGGATAGCCACCAATTATAATATAATGATATGTTCTCATTAGTGCGAGTAGTATCCATTATGATCAAATGCAAACTACCTTCAAGCATTTAATTAGGAAACAAAAAACTTAATGAAATAAACCATATGTTTATTTCAAGATCAACTGAAGTATTTTCCCAATTAATTAAAGTGTACACACTTAAATGAGAAAATTTCTGAATGCAAAAGAATTTCATATTAGAACTAATCTAATGTATATATACAAATTATAAAGTGGGTGAAAGCTAAGTCCCATCTTTTTAGCAAGATCCTTGAATTTAAATGGAGGCATGCATTTAATTAGTCAAGGATCTGCTAACATCAATTCAATACTGATGTGCTCAATTACCACAATTTTTTCTTAAAACACACGCTCCCTAATAGCTAAGAACTTGATGTCGATGTGTTTATTTTGACTCTCACTTTTGTCGTTCTTAACTAAGAAGACTGCAATTGAGTTGTCACAATAGATTCTTAATGGCTTAGATATAGAATCCATAATTCTAAGCCTAGAGATGAAATTCTTAAGCCATACACCTTGTGAAGTAGCCTTGAAGCAAGAAACGAATTGAACTTGGCTTCCAATGGTAGAAGTAGTTACTAAAGACTGTTTAACACTTCTCCATGAGATAGCTCCACCGCCCATGATAAATACATACTCTGAAGTTGATTTTCGAGAATCAACACATCCAGCAAAGTCCACATCAAAATATCTAACATATAAGCTTATAGTCTTTAGTACCTCTAAGGTACCTTAGTACTTTTTTTTTTACAGCTTTCTAGGGGTCCATGCCTGGATTATGCAGGTATTGTCCTAGCATTCCGATAGCAAAACAATTAATGTCCGGTCTCGTACATAGTTGAATGTATCCAAGACACCCAACCGCTTCTACATATGAGATATCCTTCATAGACTCTTTCTCCAGGTTGCTATTAGGGCATTGGTCTAAATTGAATTTATCTCCTTTTGCTATTGGATCAACATTTGGTAAACAATTCTACATATGAAATCTTTCCAAAACATTATTTATATATGTTTCTTGCGAAAAACCTAGTATGCGCCAAGATCTATCCCTATGAATCTTTATGCCAATGACATAAAATGCATTACTCATATCCTTCATATCAAAGTTTTCAGAAATTAAAAAAAAAATTTCAGAAATGAATTATTTCACGCCGCAAGGCATCCCCATATCATTAGTGGCAAGTAAGATGTCAATCATGTCATCCACATATGAAATAAGAAAACAAATTTTACTCTGCTCGGAAATGAAGAAATAACCCCGTCAAACTTAATGTACCATTGGCGAGAGGCTTGTTTTAAACCATATATGAATTTCTTAGACTTACACACTAAATTCGCACCACCTTTAGAAGGAAGTCCTTCAGGTTGTTTCATATAAACTTCATCTTCTAGACCACTATTATGAAAAATAGTTTTCACATCCATTTGTTGCAACTCAAGATTAAAATGTGTAACTAAAGTGATAATCACTCGAAGAGAATCTTTCTTTAATACAAGAGAAAAAGTCTCCTTGTAATCGATACCTTATTTCTGAGTAAACTCCTTAGCAACAAGCATGGCCTTGTATCTCTCGATATTACCTAATAAATCTCTTTTGGTTTTAAAACACATTTACAGGCAATAGCCTTGGCCCATTAGGTAACTCAACAAGGTTCCAAACTCCTTTACTTTTCATGTATGGAATTCATTTCATCTTTCATGGTTTCTAACTACAAATCAGATTGTGTACAAGTCATGGCTTGTGAAAACGTTCCACGATCATTTTCGACTTCAATGTCAGATTCTTGTAGATACAATACATAGTAACTAAGTAATGCTGAATGTCTTGCCCGAGTAGACCATATTAATGTTGGACCACCAGTACCTTGAGAAGGTTGCGGGGCAACTAGCTCTTTAGGAATTAGGAATAGAAATCCTAGATTGCCTCATATTGGGAGTCATTGTTACCTTAGAATAATAAGCCCTAATCCTACTACATTAGGAATGATGAGCCCAATCATTACTACATACATTGTGAATTGTGAATATGCCAAAGTTGCTCATTCTTTCTTGGGCCTGTCCATGTGGCCTAGGCCCCTTTGGTTGACTATTCCGTCTGGTCAGTGTAATATGTCATCGGTAAATTATGCTATGGACTCGGGTCCACCTTGCAAGGTAGACCTGGGTCTATGTTCACAAATTTAGAACTCTATTTTTACAAATTTAGAACTATATGTTCACAAATTTAGAACTCTATGTTCACAATTTTAGATCGCAATATACAAAATTACATTACTCAATATTCACAAGTTTTGAACTCTATATTCACAATTTTGTTATATAGATTCAAAATTGTGTTATACTGTTAACATAAAGTTATGAAATTGTGAACATAGAGTTATAAAATTGTGAACGTAGAGTCATGAAATTGTGAACGTAGAGCTACGAAATTGTGAACATGAAATTATGAAATTATGAACATGAAGTTATGAAACTGTGAACATGAAGTTATGAAATTGTGAACATGGAGCTGTAAAATTATGAACATGGAGCTGTAAAATTATGAACATGCAGTTATGAAATTGTGAACATGGATCCGGGTTCACCTTGCAAGGTGGACCCGGGTCCATGGCATAACAACTGTCATCATCATCAGTTAACATATTATGCACCTTCAATTTATTTATATACATATAATTTTGATAAACTGAAGGCACACAATATGTTAATTCTAAACACCTAATTTGAATATTATTTTGAACTAGGGTCCACAATGCGAGGTAGACCCTGGTCCATGATATAATTTGTATTATTCAACCTCCTCCAATTATGTCCCTTTATTTATTTATTTATTTATTTATTTATTTATTTATTATTATTATTATTATTATTATTATTATATTAAGTTATAAGAGTTTAACTTTAAAATTTGTATTAAACAAAAATATTTGTGTTGTTATAACTCAATTCCTTTGTATCTTCTATTACTATTATAATACACTAATATACTATTATCATTTATTTTATACTTTTAAATTATATTTCATGTTAAAATTTATTTGAAATAATCACATTGCAATTGAATGTATACAATAATTAAATATTTATGAATGATAAACTATATATATTTATGTGTGTAAATACTATGGAGTAAATTTATGAAAATAGAAAGATAATTTTTAATCTGATAATAAGAATTTACCACTGCACTTTAGTCAATTTAAAATATAATATGAATTTAATTATTTAAAAAATAATTTTAAGGAAAGTCTACTAAGCCTGACTAAACCTTGTAGGCTGGTATAACTGTGTATATATTATAATGATTGTATCGAATATTATTGACAATGATTCTCAATTGTACTTAGAATAATCATATATGAAATATATGATGGTATGACACATTAGAATTTTCCATCACTTATATTGGATAAAAAAATTTTAAGTCTATATTGTTGTCTAAGCAGAATTTTGAAGGGACAGGATCTGCAAGGTGTTCTTCCTTCTGCCTTGGTGAAGTTACCCTTTCTTAAGATAATGTACTAACCTATACTTTCTACATTATGCATTAATCACCTTTTCTTGTTGATATTCTCTGCTTGATTATTAGTGTTATTTTGTGTAGTGATTTCACCCGCAACTACTTAAGTGGTACAATTCCCCCTGGATGGGCTTCTATGAAATTGGAACTTCTGTAAGTTGTGTTTAATTTGTATTATAACCTAAGATATTCAAGTGTAAACCATCTTCTTGTCCACGGTAAAGAAGTGAAAATTTTCAGATGTGTTAGTGTGAATCGATTGTCTGGACCAATTCCAAAATACTTGGGAAACATAACAACTCTTATATATTTGTAGGTTCTCTTGCTCTTACAATCACTTTTGTTCAACTCTTTTATGGGGAACTAATTGTGTGGGTTTTGTTCTAACACAAATTAAATGAATTTACAGAAGCTTAGAGAACAATATGTTCAATGGAAGTGTTCCACCCGAGCTTGGGAAACTTATGAACTTACAAAATCTGTAAGCCTTAGCTTTGTTAATCATATCATCAGCCAGCCTGATATATGTTTTAACTTTTTGTTCTCACTTGTTTGATGCTTTCTTTATTTTTGCTTTCTGTAGCATTCTTAGTGCTAATTATATCATTGGTAAATTGCCAAAAGAAGTACTTAATGGTCTCACAAATTTGACAGAATTGTAAGTGGATCATCATCCATATTACTAATTTATGAACCTCTTTAATTTTTTTTTCCCCCTTAAATACAACTGACCCTATTACATTGTAGTATCTATTGAACCTCTTTAATTTTATTGTTTCTTCAATACTTTATGTATACGCTCACGTGTTACTGTCCTTGTCTCTTGCGAAATAACTGCAGTAGGCTCAGCAGTAATAACTTCACTGGAAAATTGCCTAGATTTCAAACTTTCAAAAACCTTCAAAAATTGTAAGCATTCAAATCTAACGCTCTAAATTAAAATTCAAATCATTTCTTATGGACAAGAGAAACATGATTGGCAGAGAGCTTCAAGCAAGTGGTTTTGAAGGACCCATATCTCAAAATATTTTTGTACCAACAAGCTTGATAGAACTGTAAGTTAAGATTTCTGATCCTTTGAAGATTTGATTAATACTCATGTTTTCATTATAGCAAAAAATTATATTTACAATGGTTAACATAAGATCAACAAACTAAAATGTAATTGTGAACATACAATTACATGAATTTGCAGTAGAATCAGTGACCTAAATGGAGGAGGTGTCTCTGGATTTCCTACATTTACCAACTTGACAGGCATGAGATTTTTGTGAGTAATGCATTTTCTTTCCAAAAATATGAACTTTAAGTTTCATAATTCGAATATGAATTGAAATTATTAATTTGCGTAAAAAAGAATAATTTTGGGTGCAGGATGTTGAGAAGGTGTAATATTTCTGGGAAGATACCTGAATATATAGCTAATATGACAAGCTTGAGACAACTGTAATCTCTGCAACCTGAAATTTATATATTTTGATCTTTCTCATCAGATGTTAATTAATGAACTTTTAGATCTGCTCCTATCATAAATGGAATAGCCAATTCCATGGTTTTTAAAATGAACCAAACTGTTACGACCTATCCTAGATAGGACTGTAACGGATGGGAAACCTTTCGAGGAGACTTTTGGCTCCAAACTGAATTCGAGTCACAGCAAACTCCAAATTCACACTTCGAGCGTGTGAGAGCTTCAAGAAACGACTATGAAGAATACAATATCAATATATTTATTGTGTTCGTAGTTCTCAATATTCATATACAATAGACCTATTTATACTAAAATACTAATAAGTATACTAATTAATAAAACTACATACCAAAATTATCCTAACTATAGAAGATAATGATCGATATTATATGAATTTATGATATACCTAATTTTCTCCTATTGATCTATAATCAATCATCTTCTCTTTCCTTTCAAGCTCTCCTAATTAAGTCACCAATTGATTCATGCATATCACAAACAAAGGAATATACATGCATGTTCCATATAATACTAGCTGGGTATAGGCTGAGAATATATTAAACTTGATATACTTCTTTGCTTTATTGTTTTATTAACACATTGAATTTGCAGAGATTTGAGTTTTAATCATCTGGAAGGAGGGATTCTTGTGCTTCAAGGTCTTAATAAACTGCAGTACATGTGAGTAACAAATCAATTTAGATATTAACAACAAAGCATAAGAAAATTCCTTTCTATTTGGGCATTTTAATTTGTTTTAATACAAAGCTAATCAGCAATCTATTTGGATTTATGAAGAATTCAATATTATTCCCATGTAACCACTATTAAATTGATTACTTAATTGCCTACATGTTCTTAGGTATCTAACGAACAATTTTCTTACTGGGCAAGTTCCTCAATGGATTCTAAATCGAGGTTCCTTATAGTAAGTTCAGTCTTATATATTATTTGTAGTTCATGTGCAAGAAAGTTTCGTGTCTGAAGTTTTGATGAATTTTATTGAAGTTCTGTTGTATTGTACATGAGTTTTTTTTTTTTCAACTACTCTTGTCATAAAAACTACTAACAGAAATTAAAAGATGGTGTGCAGTTACATAGATCTTTCTTACAATAATTTCAAGGAGAGCTCTGTGTCACCAATTTGCAATCAGGAAACTCTGTAAGATTCTGCCTCTTATATGCATCTATTATATTCTTTCAATTGTTCCTTCAAAAATGGATCATTTTAGCTTTCTCATTTTCTTATTAGGAATTTGTTCAAAAGCTATAATGGAGGAGAAAATGAGTAAGTTTTACTCTAAGGGTTCAATCTGAATGTAATTTAGTCTCCATTTATTTCTAACTTTACCCCCTTTTGGCTTTGTATAGAGAAACTGATAAGTGTCTAAAGAATTGCACAAAAGGTAAGCACACCATATATCACAATACTTGCATCACGTATCTTTCACAAAGAATTCATCTATTCAGGGTCGATTTTTAAATTTTTGTTTCCCCGTTCTTGTAAATAAATAAGGCCCTACCAAAAGCGAAATCTTTAAAATCAATACCGTAATTTTTCACTTGACCTCCAATATGAAAACACTATAGACACACATTTCTACCATTTCTCCATTGGAGTCTTTTAAGATTAATTACAAATATTTTATTTTTTAATTTCTTAACTAGCTAGGTAAAAATTAAATATTGAGCCCTATAAAATTTGAGGCCTTGTGCTATTGGGCAGTTTTCACAGCCCAAAATCTGGACCTGCACGCATCAATGTTTTTTTAAGTTCATTTTGATCATTTTTTTTTTCTGCAGATTGGTATTCATTTCACATCAATTGTGGTGGAGGCAATGTTTTGGTTGGTGACACTACATATGACGCAGATGATGATTCTACTGGCCTTGCAAAATTTGTTCACAAAAAAGAGAATTGGGTAACGAGTAATACCGGGTACTTTTGGGATAAAAAAGTAATAGTATCTGACTATACGGCAACAAATATATCTGTAATCAAAGGAGAGGACCTTGAAATCTACAAGACAGCTCGTTTGTCTCCTTTATCTCTAACATATTACGGACGTTGTCTAGCAAATGGAAACTATACAGTGAAACTTCATTTTGCAGAGATAGTTATGAGAGATAATAAATCTTTTCAAAGCCTTGGAAGACGCATATTTGATGTTTATATACAGGTGAACTAAGAAGTTTACCATTTAAATTGAGGACTTCAATGGTTAAGGGAGTGTATTTGACTTTAGTGATTTTATTGGCTACAGGGCGAAAGGAAATTAAAGGATTTTGATATTAGAACTGAAGCACAAGGTGTTGATAAGGCCTTGGTTAAACAATTTCAAGCAGTTGTCATAGATAAAACTCTAGAGGTGCGCTTTGAGTATGCTGGAAAAGGAACAACAGCATCTCCACGTAGAGGAACATATGGACCGTTAATATCTGCCATTTCTGTGGAATCTGGTAAAATTAGTGATGACTCTCATATAATAAATCAATTAGAGTTTTAATAAATAGCATATATATTTGATATATTTTGGCTTTCTAAATTTTAAATGTGGTTATTATTTAGTTATGTTTAGCCAATTTTGCATATTACTTGTTCTTTGTTTCTGTTTAGTTGCACATAAATAAAAGATATCTAATTCACTTTCATTCCTTTAACTACTAACGTAACCTGCAGATTTCAAACCTCCCAAGAACAGAAAGACTTTAATCATAGTTGTTGCTATAGCTTCTTCTTCGTTCCTTATTTTCACAATCCTTTGTTTTGCTGGGTGGAAGATCTACATTAAAAACAAGACCTCACAGGAAAAAGGTAATATTTGCATCTACTTTTAATTACTTTCTAATTTTGTATGGCAAACTTGGACGTTGAGACAATTTGTGCATGCATTCATATGCGTTCAAAGAAATATCTGCACATGCTCAAGGTTGGCTTGGCATCACAAAACAATCATAAGCTTGTTCAATTGTCTTGGTGCAGAATTACAAGGCCTTGACCTAAAAACTGGTCTATTTACCTTTAGACAAATTAAAGCCGCTACGAACAACTTTAATGTTGCAAATAAGATTGGGGAAGGTGGTTTTGGACCTGTATACAAGGTATAGAGAAATACAAATATCCATAATATGTCAATGTGTTAATTTATAACTTTTGTTTCAGACTTACGATAGATGTTTGAACTGATGATCTTGGATTTTCCCTTGTGTATAAAATTAGGGTACATTATTGGATGGTACAGTTATTGCTGTAAAACAACTCTCGACCAAATCAAGACAGGGATACCGGGAATTTTTGAATGAAATTGGCATGATTTCTTGTCAACAGCATCCTAATCTTGTGAAACTCTACGGGTGTTGTGTTGAGAGAAAGCCATTATTGTTGGTGTATGAGTACATGGAAAACAACAGCCTTGCCCATGCTCTCTTTGGTAAATTATAAACCATATATTTCAATTCGTTGTCTATATATAAGGTATATATGATACTAGAAAAGTGAGGATTTAGTTTTTTTTTTTATCAACATTAACATTAGTATTCTAAGTTAATAGTTAATAACAGGTCCAGAAGAGCTTGGCCTGAAAATCGACTGGCCTACCAGACAAAACATTTGTGTTGGTATTGCAAAAGGTTTAGCTTTTTTGCATGAAGAATCAGCAATAAAAGTTGTTCATAGAGACATTAAAACAACCAATGTGCTTCTTGACAAAGAACTCAATCCTAAAATTTCTGATTTTGGTTTAGCTAAACTCTATGATGATGAGAAGTCGCACATTAGCACAAGAGTTGCTGGAACATTGTAAGCTGCGATGTTATAACAAATTCTTGTACATTTTGTATTTCTAGATTCATCATATAGTTGAGAAAGAAAATATTACTCTCTCCATTTTCTCTGTAGGGGATACACAGCTCCAGAATATGCATTGTGGGGCTACTTAACATTCAAAGCTGATGTCTATAGTTTTGGGGTGGTGGCATTGGAAATTGTTGCTGGGAAGAACAACATGAAGTATCGCCATGATGAGGAGTGTGTTTGCCTTCTTGATTGGGTGAGATTTCAAGACTACCAAGCTCATAGATTGCAAACCTTCAAACTAATTTAAGTGGCTTATTAGGCTTATAATCTACTATATATGTTTTGTTGTGTCTATGCACATTTTTAGGCACTTGTTCTTCAAGAAAAAGGAAACCTAATGGAGCTAATTGATCCAAGATTACATTCTGATTATGACAAAGAACAAGCACTCAGAATGATCAAAGTGGCTTTGCTTTGCACTAATCCTTCCCCTGTGCTTAGGCCATCCATGTCTGCAGTAGTCAACATGCTTGAAGGTCATGATGATATTCTCAAATGCAATTCTAATCTACATGAATCCAATTTTCAAGAAATAAGAGATCATTATGATGAAATGCCGGCCGACTTAAGCGATATGATTCTCCCTACAGAGTAAATTTTTGTTTGAATGCAAAATTAGCCATCCTTATATTTGTGGTAGCTAGTCGTGATAGACTGATAGATACTACTTTTACTATTTTTCTAGTTTTTGTATTCTCACTACTATTTTTGTTTTGGGCTACTTAACATTTGTCTAGTTTTTCATTCTCCATTCCCTAGTTTCAAAGTTAGAAAGAAAGGAGAAGAAAAGTTAGAAACAATATATATAAGTAAACATATTTTTTTGTTTTGGGCTATCCTATTTTCCATATCTCTAAAAAAAATGGAAAATGTGTCTAGTTATTAATAAACTCTTCCGGTTTCCTACCTTCCAAAGTTGAGGACCCTTAGCAATGAGTCTATTACCAAGAAAATTGGAATAATATCAATAAAATAAAATAAAAAAAACAATTCACACAACAAACTCTACAATACCAATCAATTCCCTTTCTGGCTTTATGCAATAATACAAATCAAACAGGCATCAATAAAAAGAAATCAAATAAAATTCAAGCCCTAAAAAACTTAGTCACTCAAAATATCACAATAAACACACAATATTAAGGAAGTAATTAAAGCCATAAGTGCAAAGTAATAAAATATATGAAATAAGAAAACTTATATATTGAAGCTGAAATCCATGATTACAATGTTATTGAGCTTGAAATTAAAGATGAAAAAGAAATCTACACTAATATGAACTTAACGTACTAATGCTAAAATTAAATAGATAATTAAAAGAAATTTAAATAGAATAAAAGAGTACAGTGGGATTTTCAAAAAAAAAAAGAAAAAAAAGAGTACAGTGGAGAGTTCTCCTTTTTAAAAAATAGGTCAAAATTCCTTTAAAAGTTTCAGGGGTTGGGTACCGGCACGGGCGATGCCATGGCTAAACATATGCCAAGGGAAGAGTACATACTGGAATGTAGGCACGACCACACTTGTGTATGTGCCTACAGGGTATAATGAGGACAAATTGATTTTGTGATCAAAGCATAAGTTTGCCTTTTACTTGTAATTTGTGTGGCGAACAAAGTTACTAATGAAAAAAAAAAAAAAAAGTGAAGTAGAGAAATTATACCATTTTCGAATCACTATAAAAAAGAATTTATTTTTCTTCATATATTTACCATTTAGCACTTTATTACATGCTTCTTTTTTTCTTTTTTCTTTTTTTTTTTTACAAT
>CM008344.1:17208460-17219302 GCA_002525835.2 Ipomoea batatas
TAGCATAAACAGTTTGTTTTAAAAAATTTCATTGCCATTGTGAAAGTGATGAAAAACAGACTATGGGATGGCCAACCAGTTATCATGAGTCAATTTGTCAATTTTTTTTTATTTTTTATTTTAGAATAGTGAAGGTCTACACATATAGCTTGTTAGGAACTTCGGTATCAAGAAGAAAACAATAAAACACTTTGATCAAGATTTCCAGATAAGTGAGACACACTGAACCAATTACTAACAATTATTATTATTACTATTATTTTTCTATAGGGGATACATGGCTCCTGAATATGCATTGTGGGGCTACTTAACATTTAAAGCTGATGTCTATAGTTTCGGAATAGTGACACTGGAAATTCTTGCCGGGAAGAACAATGTGAAGCGTCATTCTAATGAGAACTACTTTTGCCTCCTTGATTGGGTGAGATATGAGTACTACCAAACTCGTAATTCTCAGATTGCAAACATTAAAAACTAATAAGTAACACATTCTTATACTTACTCCACTATGTTTGTTGTATTTATGCACAATTTTCAGGCACTTGTTCTTCAAAGAAAAGGAAACTTAATGGAGTTAATAGATTCAAGATTGGGTTCTAATTTTGACAAAGATCAAGCACTCAGAATGGTTAAAGTGGCTTTGCTCTGTACTAATACTTCACCCGTGCTTAGGCCATCCATGTCTGCAGTAGTTAGCATGCTTGAAGGTCATGATGATATTCTTGAATATGATCCCAATCTAGATGAATACAATTTCAAGCAATGAAAGATCATTATGATGAAATGGCAATCCGCTCAGGTGATTCTCCCAACAAAGTAGATTTTTCATCATAAGCAAATTACCATGCTAAAAATCTTTTATAAATGTAAGATATTAGACTCTCGCACTATTGCACTTCTTTATCAAAATATCTGGTACGTAGTTAAAGTTTTTCATATGTAATCTGGATTGTAATTTGATCTACTGCATATATTATCTTCTACTGCATATATTATCTTTGTGCGTATATTCTTTCAATATATAAGTATACAATAAAGCTAAGCAATCACAATATACAAGTTATCACAACAACTAACTTATGATATATATCAAACACATTTTCTATTATTTTTAAATCTTATTAACGCTAAGCAATCACAATATACAAGTTATTACAACAACTTATGATATATATCAAACACATTTTCTATTATTTTTAAAATCTTTGTCATTATTAAATCTTATTATAAACTTTTTAAATTTGCTATTTTCTATTATTTTTAAATCTTATTAACGCTAAGCAATCACAATATACAAGTTATTACAACAACTTATGATATATATCACACATTTTCTATTATTTTTAAAATCTTTGTCATTATTAAATCTTATTATAAACTTTTTAAATTTGCTATGATAATCACGAAGAATAGTCAAACTCTGTAAACACAAAATCAAGAATGTTATTTTCTACTATTGACTCTATTATAATAGAGTGTCTGTTTAGCCATGCACAAAGAACCAACGCCCTCACTGGGGATTAAACTTATGACCTCTCACTTAGGAAGGTCATAGCTATGCTGCTCAACCACAAGGTCTTTAGCTTTTCTATTATTTAGAAGATAGTTAACAAGTATACATGGGTCAAATTGATCTTTATTTCTTTGCTTATTTTTTAACACTTTTTTAATAGAGTTAGTAGTATTAAAAAAAAAACACTTTTTTTTTAAATTTTCAAATTCGACTTTTTTTGTATGTAACATGGCGTTTAATATAGTTTTTTGATATATAAACTTTATTAACTAATACTATATTAAATATGTAGGAAGAATAAGTTGATAAAAACAAATTTATTTATATAAAATAAATAATAAACGGGATTTTAATTTTTAGAAAATAATCGCAAATGAAAATTCAAGTCAGGTGTACTACTCACTCTTTTTAAAATTGATTCGTTACCTCGCGAGAGTGTTAAGAGCATTATAGCACTAGTCTTTTAGGATAAAATATATTACAACACTATATTTGAGCACTCAAATATAATGCTTTCAGCAAACTTAAATACTGTGAGCACTTCGTAATTTTTAATATCAAAGTGTTACCAGAAATTTACGAAGAAGAAATTAGATTTTTCAGGGGAGGAAAATCAAAGTTTTTGAAGTTCTTCTAAAAAAAATATCCAAAACATTTTGCCCAGCACACGTTTATATGAATAAATGAAATTTAAAGTACAATTTGTAACCCCCAAACACTTCATTCCTAATGGTTCTAGTAAATACACAAGTTTTGAGCACTTAAATATAATGCTTTCGATCGACAAACTTAAACAAAGTAAGCACACTTCATAATTTTTAATATCGAAGTGTTGGCAGCAATTTACAAAAAATTTCAATAGAAATTCTGCATGTAAAAGAAACCGTCTAAACTATACAATTCAAACTCCTCTAAAAAGAGAATTATATATATACTAGTACAAACCCATATTCTTTTTCCAATGTGGGACAAATACTCATTCAAAGCCTTCCCAATTCAGTTTTTCCAATTCTAATGGGCACACTTTGAGAAGCAATTACTCATTCACTCATTATTCATTTTGTGTATAGAATATATCAAATTAAATTTCTCGCTAAGGAGAACTTGAAAAACCAAATCGGAAGTGCGTGAACCCCACTAAAAATTATACCACAAAATGACAACTTTAAACCCAAAAATATTAGCTAATATTTCCAACAAAATATTACCCAAAAAAATTGAATTGTAAATAACTTTACATAAGTATTATTATACAATTTGGTCTTATAAAAAAATAAAAATGGTTCAAATGGAGGAAAATAAAATTAAAAAATAATATACATTATTTTTCTTGCACACCCCAAGTTTTTATTTGACCTTTTTGAATAAATAGATGGAATAGTGTTGCTGTCTTGTTCTCTTTTCCTTTATTTGATTTCATTTAGACTTGGCCTTCCTTCTTCAACTACCATGCATTGTATCCTACCACATATTTCTTATACAATTAATGTAATTTAATTGGATTGAGACTTTGAGGGAAGTTGAGGTAGAGGTCTATCAGGGAAAAGTATACCAAAATCTTAAAAACGTATTTTATTTTCTATATTTATTAAGTGAGTGTAATTTTTTTTTTTGAATACAAGTGTAATTTATTTATTAACTTTTTTTTTTGTTTGGTAAATAGTTATTCATTAACTTAGATAAGACAATAAGTGCCAAGCACCTTGTGCTCAATTGGCATGTAGTGGCCACCCTCAGATGGGAGGTCATGAGTTCGAGTCTCAGTGGAGGAGATCTCGAAATTGACTCTTTGTGCTTCAACAGGTTGAGAAAAGTATAGATGAACAGATACTACAATGTAATAGGGTCAGTTGTATTAAAAAAAAAAGATAAGACAATAAGTAAAATGATCAATTTTATTTATTATGTGTTATTTATTTGTTGAATGCATGTTAACTTATGTTAAACATAGAACCAAAAATTAAAGTAAACACAAATGCTTTTTTTCTGGATTTGGGTTGAGCCACTTGTGCAAAACTCATCGTAAACACAATATCTCTATCTCTATCTGCAATAAATATACACTATGACACACACAGACCCACCTAAATAAATGCTTGACAATTATATTTTCTCAAAATGAATAATAACATTATAATTAAGTACGGAGTAATTGAATATATGTGAAATAACTCATATTTCATCTTAATTGACTACTTGTAGTATGAAGACTAATCTAAGTTAATTTTAACTAAAAATATACTAATGCAAATATTGCACTAACAAAAGCTATCCAAAGTGAAATTGGGCTCTAGAAAAAGACTATCTGATGATACCAAGAAGAGTTCAGAGTATGAGTTGTCTAGAGTGAATCGCAGTGTACATTGATTAAAAGTGAACTGTCACTTATAATTTAGTACCAAAGAAATTAACTCTTATTTTAAATATTCAACATTTCGAGTGATATTATTCATGTTTTAACTCAAATCATATGAGTAACATCTAGAAATGACAATGGTTCATGTAATACATACTGAGTATTACCGATTGGTATCCGTAATAACTAATACGTAGTAACATCTAATTATAACTAATACGAAAATTTGGTAGCTCACAAATGGCGAAATTTTCTCATCCCAAGGTTGTTACATCCCGGCATGACAAGATAGCGATGGAGTAAATATCACATTTTTACTCATAACTATTACACTTTTTTTAATGAGTAATAATCATTCAATTTATTCGAGTTTAGTATTACATTTTTTCTTATAAATACATGATCAACTAACCACTAAATATTACATTTTGATTTAAAATATTATATTTTCTTTTATTATTCTTAATTAGTATTACATTTTTCAGTATAAATATTATATTTACATCTGACCAATCCTACAAGTAAAAATCCATGAGATTGTGATGAAGAAGAAAACATAGTGTTGAAAGGAAAATGTTATATGTACTCACATTTTCTACTGTCAACTTTTACTCTCACACAACAAATCTTAATGTAGGCACTTGTATTGGGACTCACATGGAAAAATTTACTTATCAGAGCCCGCCAAATGAGAGAGTAAATTGAAGAAGTAAGATTTGAGAATACATGTAGTTGTGTGGCTTTTTTTTTTTAGTGCTACTGACTCTGTTACAATGTAGTATGTAGTATGTGTTCAAGAATCAACAGCGACTGAGACTCGAACCCACTCCCAACACTCGAACCCACTCCCAACATTCATGTGAGGGTGTTTTCCAGGACACGGGGTGCCACTGGGCTTCATCTTTTCTTTGTATATGACTATATCTATCCTTCTATATATGTATAAAATAAATATGTTAAAGAATTGAATGTAAGAACAACGGCGCTGCAGCAGATTGGATCTTCCCCAGAATTGAAGCATGTCAGCCTCCATGTACAAAGCATGTAAGCATATTTTTTTAAAAAAAAAAATCACCCCTAGAGAACAATGATTCTATGGTGTAGGAAATATAATTTCAAGATACATAGTACATACAACACTTTTGGTATTAAAGTGATTATTCTACATGAATTGGTTGACTTAAATATGTTATTAGTGAAGTCTTTACATTAATTGTATATATTATGCTATGATTGACAAACTCAAGTCCCACATCGACAAAATATAGAAAGAGAGATTGGATTGTAAGTGGATACAATATTATATTGGGTAAGTGCTCAAAGATAAATTGGGGAACATTATCCTCAAGACAACATAATAATCTCTATTTTTTCTGTAAACAGAGCTATAAGAGGACAGGATCTACAAGGTGTCCTCCCTCCTTCCTTGGTGAAGTTACCCTTTCTCAAAACAATGTAACAAGACGACTTTCTATGTTTATGTCATAATCTGCTATACTTATATATATATAAATATATTCTTTGTTTGATTAATAGTATTATTTACTGCAGTGATCTGACGTACAACTATTTAAGTGGTTCAATTCCCCGTGAATGGGCTTCTACCAAGTGGGAATATATGTAAGTTGTGTTGTCTATTATAACCTATGCTATACAAGTTTATGCCATCTGCTCTTCCATGCTAAAGTTGTGAAATTTTGCAGCTCTGTTGGTGTGAATGGATTGTCTGGGCCGATTCCAAAATACTTAGGAAATATAACAACTCTTGTAATATTGTATGTTTCCTTGCTCCTTTCACTCTACTTGCATAAGTAAAACTGTTGTTACCTTTATATAAGGAACTTATTAATTGGGTTTTGTTGTAATAACAAATGAATTTATAGAAGCTTGAGGAACAATATGTTCAATGGAACTGTTCCACCAGAACTTGGAAATCTAGCCAACTTACAGATTCTGTAAGCTTTTGTTAATAAATATATGAATCATTCTCATCACTGGTTAAAATATAATATTGGTTAAATTTTAAAATTTTTTTATGACTTATTTGATGCTCTCTCTTTTTTTGTTGTTTGTAGCTATCTTAGTGGTAATTATTTCACAGGTGAATTGCCAAAAGAACTTAATGCTCTCACAAATTTGGGATATCTGTAAGTGCATATTATATTCTTCAGTTATACACCTCTTTAATTTGTCGTTCTTCTTTACTTTATGTTGACTTGTCATGTGTCTTGGGGAAATTTATGCAGTGGCCTCAGCAGTAATAACTTTACTGGGAAAATGCCTAGCTTTCAACATTTGAAAAGCCTTCTTGTGCTGTAAGCATTCATATCTAAAACTACAGAATTGAAATTTATGGATGAAATCATTTTTTTTTATTGAGAAGCATATACGATTGGCAGAGAGCTTGAAGCAAGTGGTTTTGAAGGACCCATACCTGAAAATAACTTTGTACCGACAGGCTTGGAGATACTGTGAGTTAAGATTTTCTTTACAAATTAATTAATACTAGTTCTGATTATAGCAGAATTTTCTACAGTCAAGATTAACAAACTAAAATATGATTGTCAACAACACAAACCTGCAGTAGAATCAGTGACCTAAATGGAGCTGTCTCGAGTTTTCCTACATTAAATGACATGACAAATATGACAGAGTTGTGAGTAATGCATTTTCTTTCCATAAATATGAACTTAAGTTTCATAATTATTCCACTATGGAGTGAAGTTATTTATGCAAATTAAAAATAATTTTTATGGTGCAGGGTTTTGAGGAGGTGTAACATTTCTGGAAATTTACCTGATTTACATCATATGACACGATTGGTAATGATGTCAGTAACTAAATTTCTGAACTACTTTTGTGAGGAAATTGATTTTTTTTTTTCCATATCTTAGGAATTGAATATAGTAGAAGTTTGATTTTTGTACTGAAAAATCATGTCAATAAATAAATTATCCAGTAATTATTTGAGAATTTTTTTCGTTTGTGTAATTTTTTTTTTTAATTAGATTAAGGTTGCTTTTTCTTATTGTCAGTGAATTGTGCATTATCATGTAATTCTTAAGTTGATATGCTTCTCTACTTTCCTGTTTTGTTATGATATTGAGTTTGCAGAGATTTGAGCTTTAATAATCTTGAAGGAGGGATTAGTGGTCTTCAAGGTCTTCAAGGGCTTAATGAGAGTGAGATTGAGGAGAAAATGCAGTACTTGTGAGTAACAAATTAATTATAATGTTAATGATTGTGCATAAGTAAATTCCTTTATATTTGGGCATTTTGTTATAATAGAAATCTAATCAGCATTCTAGTTATTTTTCTCATTGTTGTGATTCAGTTGAGGATAACTTCTCTCTGTTTTTTCTTGTGTGTGAATTCAAAATTACTAAATTGAATTTTGTGCAACCTGTTTTTAGGTCTCTAACGAACAACTCCCTTACTGGCAAAATTCCTAAATGGGTTCTCAATCTAAATTCTAGGTAGTAAGTTCAGTCTTGTGATGAGTTTTACTGTACCAGAAATAATTTAATTTGTAGTATAGTGCATGAGCTCTTTTCAACTACTCTCGTCATAAAAAGCACTAACAAAATTTAAATGGCCATGCAATGTGCAGATACATAGATCTTTCTTACAATAATTTTGAGGAGAGTTCTATGCCGCCAATTTGCAATCGGAAGAAACTGTGAGATTCTGTCTCTTATATGCATCTACTGTTTCAAGTCTTCCTTTCAGTATGGATCATTTTAGCACTCTCATTTTTAAATTCCTAGCAGAAACTTGTTCAAAAGCTATAATGGAGGAGAGGAAAATGAGTAAGTTTTAACATATATCCTCTAACAAACCATGAATATGTTACGTTGACTCATAATGTAATTTAGTTTCCAAAAATTTCTGACTTGATCCCCTTTTGGCTTTTTTATAGAGAAATTGGAAAATGTCTAAAGCAGTGCACGAAAGGTAAGCACATCATATCATTATACATTTGTGCATCAATGTTGCTGATAAGCAATGACATGCAATAGCCTTTTAACTTTATCTCTATATCGTTGTATGGATGATGTCTAGTTTGTTTTATTCATTTTACTGTAGATTGGTATTCATTTCACATCAATTGTGGTGGAGGAAACGTTTCAATTGGTGACACTACATATGACCCAGATAAAGATTCTGTTGGCCCTGCCAAATTTGTTTCCAATAAAGAGAACTGGATAGCCAGTAATACAGGGTACTTAGGGGAATCAATGCCAGATGACTATACACAATATATGGCAACAAATATATCTGTCATCCATGCAAAAGACCCTGAAATCTACAAGACTGCTCGTTTGTCTCCTTTATCGCTAACGTATTGCGGGCGTTGTTTGGCAAATGGAAACTATACAGTGAAACTTCATTTTGCAGAGATAGTTATTAGAGATAATCGATCTTTTCAAAGTTTTGGAAGACGCATATTTGATGTTTATATACAGGTTAACTCAAAACTTCAATTTAAATTGAGGACTTCAATAATTAAACGTTGTGTATTTGACTATAGTGCTTTTATTTAATACAGGGTGAAATGAAATTAAAGGATTTTGAAATTAAAACTGAAGCACAAGGAGTTGATAAAGCTTTGGTTAAACAATTTCAAACAATTGTAAAAGATAAAACTCTAGAGGTGCGCTTTGTGTATTCTGAGAAAAGAACTGCAGTCCCAGATATGATAACACCATCATATGGACCTCTAATATCTGCCATTTCTGTGGAATTTGGTAAAATTAGTTATGGCTTCCATATAATTAATTAATAGCACATAATTATATATTTTGGTTTTTATTAATATTTTTGTTTCTTTTTAATTAGCCAATTTTGTAGATTTCAAACCTCCCAAAAAGCGGAAGACTATAGTCATAGTTGGCGTAGTAACTTCTTCTTTGTTTCTTACTTTCACAATTCTCTGTTTTGCTTGGTGGAAAATCTACATTAGAAACAAGAACTCGCCGGGAAAAGGTAGTATATGCATTATTTAAATTCAATTACTTTCTAATTTTGTACAGTATGAGAAAGTTGGAAATTGTGACAATTTGTGCATGTAAACATATGTGCTACGCAGATTCAATCCCAAAACTCATTCTTTTTTGCACTAGAAATTATTCTTAAAGTAATTGTTCTTGTACAGAACTACGAGGTCTTGATTTACGAACAGGTCTGTTTACCTTCACACAAATTAAAGCGGCTACAAACAACTTTGATGCTACCAATAAGATTGGAGAAGGTGGCTTTGGGTCCGTCTACAAGGTATAGAGAATTATGAATATCCATAATGTGTCTCGGTAAATTCATTTTTTAACGCTTTTGCTTTTGGACTTATTATAGATGCTTTTGTAAATGAGCTTGGATTTTAGGGTACATTAATGGATGGTACAGTTATTGCTGTGAAGCAACTCTCATCCAAATCAAGTCAAGGAAATCGTGAATTTTTGAATGAAATAGGCATGATTTCGTGTTTGCAGCATCCTAATCTTGTGAAACTTTATGGGTGTTGTGTTGAGGGAAAGCAATTGCTGTTGGTGTACGAGTACTTGGAAAACAATAGCCTTGCTCAGGCTCTTTTTGGTAAATTTGAAATCATAAATAATTTTCATGCTAGTCACAATAAAAATAAAAATTTTCTTTATATATAAGATATGCAACTAGCTAGAATAGCTAGAGAGGGTTTGATTTATTTTATCAAGATAAATATAAGTGTTTTGAGTTAACAATTAATTTTAGGTTCAGAAGAGTGTCAACCAAAAATAGACTGGCCTTCCAGACAAAGAATCTGTCTTGGTATTGCAAAAGGTTTAGCTTTTCTACATGAAGAATCAGCAATAAAAATTGTTCATAGAGACATAAAAGCCACCAATGTGCTTCTTGACAAAGAACTCAATCCAAAAATTTCGGACTTTGGGCTAGCTAAACTTAACGATGATGGGAATACACATATTAGCACAAGAGTTGCTGGGACAATGTAAGTGTTTTCTTGTATAATTTCTTGTTCATTTGCATTTCCATATTCTTCATCATATAGTTGAAATTAAAGCAAGTGTAGGCTGCATCTGCTTCTCATTACTTATTCATATTCCAAATCTTTAACTACATACAGAATAAACAACTTTATTTTTAAAAAGTTGATTGCTAAAATTACATTTCAATTGAAAGAACTAATTACTTCATTCTGAAAAAAAAAAATGAATCTCTGACTTCTTTATACACTTCTCTACATTGAATCTTCCAAGAAAATAAACTATTACTCTTTCCTTATCTGTAGAGGATATATGGCTCCTGAATATGCAATGTGGGGCTACTTAACATACAAAGCTGATATCTATAGTTTCGGAGTAGTGGCACTAGAAATTGTTGCAGGGAAGAGCAACATGAAGTATCGTCCTGATGAGAACTTTATTTGCGTCCTTGATTGGGTGAGATATCAGTACTATCAAACTCGATTCATTGATTGTAGACCTTACAAACTAAGTGGCATATTCTTATATTCTACTATGTTTTGTTGTCTTTATTGCTCAATATTCAGGCACTTGATCTTCAAAAAAAGGGGAACCTAATGGAGTTAATAGATCCAAGATTAGGTTCTGATTTTGACAAAGAAGAGGCACTCAGAATGACCAAAGTGGCTTTGCTTTGTACTAATCCTTCACCAGCCCTAAGGCCATCCATGTCAGCAGTAGTGAACATGCTTGAAGGCCATGATGATATTCTTGAGTACAAATCCGATCAACATGAATTCAACTTTGAAGCAATGAGAGATCATTATGATGATGAAATGCTACCCAATTCAAGTGATTCTCCCAACATCTCAGATTGCACATATCTAAAGAAGGAATTACAATAGTCCTTAGTGTTATTTAATATTGGGTTTTGGTGTAAGAATACACCAAGAAAAACAAGAATCAACAATTTCAGGTGTGTATCAAACACACTTTCTACAAGTTTTTAATAA
>CM008344.1:17278436-17289923 GCA_002525835.2 Ipomoea batatas
CACCTCCAAAACCTTTGATTTAGCGTATCTGGTCTTCATCAAAGTTGTAGCCCTTCAAGTTAGCTTTCCGATGATATAAAAATTACTTGATTTGGACATTCCTACGCAGAGATATGACCAAAATACCAAACATTGGACGATTTGCACGAGAATTTTCAACTTCTTGTTCTTTTGCTCAACTTTTGCCTTTGTTTGTCCAAATGACCAAGACCATTGAAAACACCACAATTTGGCTCTATAAGAGGTTTTTCCCTCATCTTCATAGCTTCTCATTGGCTCCCATTGACTCTACATGCATCCGAAATGTTCCAAAAATCATTCAATTCATCTAAATCACCAACAATTACACCTAAACGCACAAATGGGGAACATTTTAGACAAAATTATATCAAATGACAAGCAGGGGCGGAGCCAGAAAACTCCAGTTGGAGGGGGCCAATATGCTAGAGAAAATTTGCCGTGTTAGTTGACATTATAATTAACCGTATAGTACTATATTATTATATATACTATACATTATTGTAATTATTATTGATAATGATTTTTAATTATACTCAATATAATAACATATGAAATATATAATTATATGAGTAGATTGACACGAGCGTCGATCATTAATTTAGATTTTTTTCATATAACACAAAATATCATAATAATAATAATAACAACAACAACAATAAGAACAACAACATTTATTTAAATATAAATTATCAATTTTTATCAAATAAAAAGTTTTGTCAATTATTTTGTCACCAAATTTTTTAATAATTAATTGATATTCATTTTACTGGTTAACAATATTTCAAAATTTGAGAGATAAAGACAAAAATCGATCAATATCACAAATTAAACAATCAATATTAATTTTTGACAATTTCGACACTAATTATTTAAACAAGCAAATGTACATCTTCAAAGTGTAAATAAATAATTAAAACACACAATAAATCATTAATTAATTAATCAACATAACTAATAAAACTAAAGCATATATCTCGAATTTAGAGATTTTTTAAAATAAAATGGATATTTGATGCCCTCCATTATTAAAATCTTGATAAAAGAAATAAGATAAAAAGAAAATGGTAACTTTAATTATTTGGTTTATTTCTTTCTATTTAATGAATTTAAACTTTAATATATATTTTGAGTTCACTTAATATAAACATAATAGATTATTTTTTAAAAAAAATTAGAGGGGGGCCAAAAATGTATTTATCCCTACTATATCAATATATACATACATATTTATTAAAATATTTTAAGGTGAGGTAGGGGTGGGGCGGGGGTTGGGGGGCCAGGGTCCCCCTACCCCAAAAGGTGCCTCCGCCCCTTATGACAAGGAAAATAAGCTTAAATGCAAGGTGAAAGTAACGAACATTTTGGCACTTATCAAGTCGCAAATTATATTGTGGACCATGGTTCACAATGCATTGTGGACCATGGTCATGGCTGATAGTGCAGTTGTGTTGAAAGGATACTGCAGTTGTGTTGAAAGGAAACTGAGTTGCGCGGAACAGAGGTCGTTCATCCGTTCAACACCACTGCAGTATCCGCTCAACACAACTGCAGTTCCAGACGGATGAAACTGTCTTTGTTCCTCGCAACTGCAGTTTCCTTTCAACACAACTGCAGTATCCGTTCAACACAACTGCAGTATCAGCCATGACCCATGGTCCACGTTATAACTACTACTTATCAAGTAGCGAATGAACAACTTTATTTCCTTACTAGTTTTTTCACGCGCGTTGCGCAAATAGGATAATGCCCAATATTTATTTTTAAATAAGTACTTCAAAGTATATCACTAGAGATGTTCATGCATATGTAATTGAATGTCAAATTTGTTTATTTTAATTGAATGTTGAATTTGTTTATTTAAATTGGTAATTCAAAGTATATGAATGCAAGATAATATATGAGAGATTGATTATAATTGTCACTAAAATAAATGTTTGCAATTTTGTAAAAACATTAGTCAAAATACTTAGCCTAAAAATGATTGTATAAATAAATACTACTTTTGGTATTAAAAATTTATACATTTTAAATTATATTAATAAATAAATACAATTTACCTTTAGAGTGAGCACTATGATGTAATCTAAAAAATATTACAGGGTAATTTCTCGCTTCAATTTATTGGGTTATTTGAATGTCTTCTTTGACAACAAATTCTCCATAAGTAGTTAATATGATTGGTTTCAAATTATTTTTTTTAAAACATTTTCTATGTTAATTATTAATAGAATACTTGGTAAATAAATATATAACATTATTTTGTATTATAACATTGATACAGAATATTTAATTACAAGATAGTGTAAAAAGAAAACAATGAATAATGTAGTGAATATAATTAATTAATGAATTTGAATGTAATGAATTTTTGCATTGTAGAAAATAAAGACAATATAAGTAATGAAATTATATCTCTTTTTAAAATTTTTTGATAATGAATAATTTTTATTGTAGAAAATAAAGACCATATAACTAATGAAATTATATCTCTTTTTTAATTTTTTTATCATGAATAATTTTTATTGTAGAAAATAAAGACAATATAACTAATTAAATTATATCTCTTTTTTAATTTTTTGATAATGAATATTTTTTTAATAAAGCCATTGTAAATATCTAAATTAAAGAAATGCATAATTTATTTAATTTAATAAGACTATAAAAGTAATAAAATGGGTACTTAATTTTCAATAATATACTCTAACATATTCTTACTATATTTTAACAATTATACCAACTCTGATTAGGATGAGATTCGAACCTAAGACCTGATAGAAATTTATGGGTAAGTTAAAAGTTAACGGAATATTCCGTTACTAAAGTTAAAAGTTAACCGAATGTGGGGTTATTTAAGGGAAGAAAATAATATAATAGAGGGTAAATAAAAAATATCATAAAAGATGTCTAAAATCAAAATAATATGAACCATTCGTTTAGGTAAATAATTACACCGACATTTTTTTTTCTTCCCATTAGAACACTAACATTATTGGCTCTTATTAAGGATGATGATGATACTTGCTTACAATCAATGTTACGTTTTGATAATAAAATATTGAACTAGACTTTCCAAACTACCACCCAACAATTTCATTCCGCATTTTAATGAGTTGGTTGGAAAGTAATTTTCGTCGAAATTTCTTATATTCCTCTGTTCATGCATGTCTGGGTATGCATATAGATTAGTGGCCCCTGCGCATTATTCAGATAATTCGAGTCGACATTTCAAACTTGAATAGAATTTTAAAGGGGAAATTATCATTTCATCTCTCAATTATTTTTCAATGGATAATAACTAATTTTCTTTTAGTACTACTCTGTTACAATGTAGTATCTGTTTATAGCTACTTTCTTAACCTACTGAAACACAAAGAGTCAACAGTTGCCTCCACTGAGTCTCGAACCCACTCCCTTTCATGTAAGATAATAACTAATTTGATCATTAAATTATTTAAAATTTCGTCAATTTAATTCTTTGAAGATCAAATTTAAATGTAATTTTGTTTTAAAAAAATTAAAATGAGTGGGAGCTTGGGGTTCAATCATGTTTTTTTTTTTTTTGGAGATCAGATTGATTCTTTAGATATTTGAAAGAAAAAAAGATGATAGAAAAATAAATTATTGATTTGTTGAATTGGAACTTTGAAAGAGTCACATTAATATGAGATTCCGAGAGATTTATTTTAGTATGGAGCATTCAATGGGGTAAAATGCTACTTATATATGCACATGAAAAATACTAGTTGAACTCTCAAATTCTACTCACAGTTTTTATTATTTAATTTAATTTTTTATGTTGACATTTTTTATGAGACTTATAAAATGAAAATAGTTTATCATTGCTTTACAAATCATATAGTAAAAGTGAGGAAGTAAAGATGAGTCAATGCAGTAGAATTCTTATATGAGAGTTTAGTACTGTAGCATGGCCCTATGACAATGACAAATCCATCCATCAATTGATATGAGAAAATGAAATTTCTCTTTCTTAATTATTAGTATTAATCAGTAAACCAACAACCAAGCCATAAAATCATAAATGTCTCATTATATATTGGTCTCAGATTGGGTCACCCCACTTGCTCTAAACTCGACAACCAAACAATAATGTTACAAATATCTCATTCTGCATGTCTCAACTTGCTCAAGATGGCAAGACTCATGTCAACTTTAGGGTGTCACCAAATAGTAATTTTTGAAACCCAATGGGTTAACTCAAATGGCAAGTGAACTTTCTTTGTTGGAAAGAATTTTAGGAGAACTTTAGTTCGATTTTCACAAGTGACGATTTCTCCTGGGCCAGCTCTCGTGCCTCCCGGAACAAATGCGGGTGTACCCACATCGTTATAGGGACGGAAAAAGACCCGCTGGATTTATTTAAAAAAAAAAATCTCCTTGCAAAAACTTTTCATTGAGACTCACCAAACTTTAGGAATTTTGCGCAGCACGCTAACACAAACTTTGGTTTTTCACTGAGGCTCACCAAAATTTAGGAATTTTAAATACTCCGTAATAATTTAGCGTCAACATTTTTTTTTCTTCTTCTTCTTTCCTTCTTCTCTTTTCCTCCTCTCTCTCCTAGTTGGCACGTTAAAAACCATCCAAAAAACCTCACCATTGAGAATGCCCTTATTATGTACCATAAATAAAAGATAAAATATTTGATGCTTTGTTAAAATCCATGACAAAAGATTTTTCTAATCTTTTTAATTTCGTTTATATCTTATGTGTGATTTGTGTACTATTACATAAGAGCGAATTTTATTCAATGCACACATTTAGATAATGATTGTGAGTTTCGCTCGTCATCCAACAAAAACTGATGTATCGTCAATAGTTAATCATATTAGGTTAATAAAAATAAATTCAATTTTGATTAAACATTTTTGTAAATGAAAAATTATTTTAACATAAATATATTTTCTTGTCTGGCCACAAGTTGTGTAAGTTAGGTTGTACTCAGACCCCACATATAGGGCCAATCAGGGTACTTACAACGAAAATGGGCCCTAAATTAAATAAGAAAAAAAAAATACTAATATCAAATAATTTGAAATAAAATTTATAAATTCTTAACATTTTTGCGTACACAATAATTATAATGAAAACAACTCTAGATTCTTTAGTAAATGCAAAATAATTAATAACAACATTGGTGTTTTCATAAATAAAGAATTATACTTTATAAAAATGAATAAACAATTTAAAACCAAGTAAGGTTATTTTTTTTTTTGAAATAAACCAAGTAAGGTTATAGACAATCACATTGTTATTATAGATTTATAGTAAATAATAAAGTAATTATTAATAAAAATTTACAAAATAAAACTTACAAATAAGAGCAGAGTATGACATCTTACTTATTGTGAGCAATAAATAAAACACATTAAAACGTGATAAATGATATTCATAACTAAAACATAATTAATTGGATAAAATTGTTCGAATAGAAAACACATTATAAATTAGACACTTCTCTATTGATATCATATTTATTTTTGAAGGGAAATAAATATGATATCAATAGAGAAGTGTCTAATTTATAATGTGTTTTCTATTCGAACAATATAAATAATAAATTACTCTATTGAAATGGATTCAAAATTTAATATGAAGCACAAATCAATCTGTATTATAAATATCACTATAATTATAGAAAGGTAAAAAATCACAAAGTTACAACTCAAAGAATACAATTAGAAATAGAAATAAATTTCATAACTCATAACTTACAATTTTAATAAGAGAAAATTTAATGGAGTTAAAACACTTGGGGATTTGACCCCATGACTTCAAGTAAATTAACCATAAGTACATCCAACTACACTAAGTCAGAACTTGTTAACTTTAACATATATTAAATACTTATACTGATATTCAATAGTATATATAAAAGTGATGGGCAAGGGTGGTGGGTCCCTTTGAAGCATGGGCCCAGGCAAGAGCCCAGCCCGCCCTTGCCCAGGGCCAGGCCTGGGGCCAATTCTATTCGTGAAAGTAAATGCAAAGCTAGTAAATATAATTAATGTTAGAGAAGTTGGAAGCATGCTGAAGAAAGCCATGAGAAGTGACGAGAGTTTCGACGTAACATGGTTGAAAGATGCAAAATTGTCCAAGAAAAGGCTAGAGAATATCATGGTTGAAAAAAATGCGCTCGGGGAACCTTGGCAGCGATTAATCGGCACGCCTAGGTGTCCGTGTAATTTTTTTAAAAAGAATTTAAAAATTTATTTAAAATTTTTAAGACCTTGATAATTATAAATTATTTAATACTTTAACAGTTAATACTAAAATATTAAATATTAACCTAAAAACATGACTTTGAATAATTTAGGATTATTTAGCTCAGAACGAATGTTATTTTGAGTGAAATAATTTTTTTTTAAATAAGAGAATTATAACTAATCGGCCAACTAGGCAGTCTAGTCGGTGCCTAAGAGGCCTAAGCGGTCAGCGCTTTGGCGGCCTAGTAGACAACCCGCCTAAATCACGGATTATAGTGATACACTAGGCGACCGGCTAGCGCCTAAACACCGATCCTAGGCGGGATTTTTGCAATACTAGAGAATATAAAACAAAGATTTTTCTGGGTAGAAAAATACTAAAAACCAAAATCTCATGCTCTCATTTACTAAAATACTACTTGGATGAATAACAAGATGTTAAAATACTTCTCAAAACCTAGAATTGAGATAAAGCAGCGGCTAACCCTAATTCTTTCAAAACCTCTGATCTCTATCTGACCCACTGCACGAAACTTTGATTATTCATTTGGTGTTCGCCGGCCTCTGGCCGAAGCTTTGAGCCTTTGACGGAATTTTTGGTCGGCGGTCTCCTATTTTCTTTTATTTCTTGTTTTTTAGATTCATAATAAATTTCACTGCCGAATTAGCCATCAACCATTCAAGGATGTTGCGATAGTTCCAAAGATCTAAAGTTTATGGATTTTGCCAGATCTGGATAAAGATGTGGTTTGATTCTAGTGAATCTACAAAATAAAGTTAAGAGGTGGTGTACTGTTGTTTCTCTTTTCTTTTGTGTTCTGTTTTTTTTTTTCTGTGTCTTTATCTCTTTTGTGTGACGAGTTTGTTTTTCTCGTTTCTTTTGGCGAGTTCTTTTTTCATAAGTGTGAAACATATAAGTTGGTCATGGCGTATGTTTACTTCATCTTGGGTGACAAAGATGACAATGAAAAAGAGCATCTGCAGCTTAGCTCGATGGATATATTGTCAATGAACGACATACCCGGGTGGTGTGCAAGACTTTTCAACCAAAGTTAGTCTTGACTACGTTTGATCGATTCTTCAATGATATTAAAGAAGTTTTAAGTTCATCCAACGAATTCAGATTCAAATTTGTGAAATAGTCTGCGATTCAAGTTCTTTGTAGCATTGCTAGGGAAGTTGTTTCTATGTCTGACTGTAAGGAATGGTATACCGTTCCATCGATTCTATTTGTAATGGCTTCAGCTTATGATTAAATGAACTTTTTTGTTTTCAAAAAAAAAAATAACAAGATGTTTGATTTGATATTTTTAATGCTTAAGAGCATTTCCAAGAAGAATTTTTTGGTGTGATTTTTTCATAAGCAAAAATTGGCTGAGGTTTTTTGATAGTTTGGGTGGGCTTTTTTTGCAATTTTGTTTTCTTGAAATACAACATTTTAATGGGACTCGTTGAATTGGGGAAAAAATAAAAGTTGTTGCAGAGCCTGGGCGTTGGGTATATAAGTATATTATCGCACCCAGTAATGCACACGCCAGTTAAGCGCGTAAAGTTAAGATAACTTTTTTTTTCGTCAAATTTTTTCTTCATTTTTCCTCTTCTCTCTTCACTGTCTATGGTACTTCGCATTGAAAAAAACATACAAAATATTGAACTTTTAGAGATGCTCAAAAAATTTAATTGGGTCGTGTTCCAAAGAAATGTGAGTTTGAGTTTATGATTCCACCCTTGCCCTCAACGAATTAGATTTAATTTTAAAATAATAAAATTTGTGTTGGGTAAAAATTTGGAAGGCCAAGTCTAATATCTGACAATCGAAACATGACGTTGATTGCTACAAATATACAAAATTAAAATAAAATTACTCATTCGCTACTAGTTATAACTTATAGTGTAGTGTTAAAATGAGTTAATACCACAAATGGTCCTCTGACTATTAGGGTAGTACTTCTTTTAGTCCTCGACTTTCAATTCGACCACAAATGGTCATCTGACTTTCATTTTTGACCACAAATAGTCCTCCATTAAAATTTCTGTTAAATAGGTGTTAAATCTAGGGATATTATTGTCAAATTGATATATATAATGGTCATAAAATAAAAATGTTTAAAATTTTTCACCAACAAGCATAATTGAAACAATTAACAAATATAAATACTCCTAAATAAAAAGACAATACACCTTATTTTCATAATTATGCGTATAAAATGAAGATTTAATTTTAGAGCTATCTATTTTAATTTAACCAACATATTAAAATGGAAGAATTTTTTTTTTTTTTTAAAAAAACCTTGCTTCCATCATTTTCATGATTGTTCGTACATGGCCGATTAATAATTTTCACTTTTCATTAATCGATCAAACATTTTGTTTGGGACATAACTGGAGGCTGCCCCCGTTAAATTAATATAATTAATCAAGTACAAATTGCGAACACTAATCATGAATTTTTATTTAATTTGTTCATTTATGTAATTTGTCACGTCCATTTTGTTTTTATATTTATTAACTTAATATTTATTAATGTTTGAAATTAATTATGTTGTCATATAATTCTAAAAAAGAAGTAATCATAACAATATTAATCAATTTGACGATATTACCCCTAGATTTAACACCTATTTAACAGAAATTTTAACAGAGGACTATTTGTGGTCAAAAATGAAAGTCAGGGGACCATTTGTGGTCGAATTGAAAGTCGATGACTAAAAGGAGTACTAGCCCAATAGTCAGAGGACCATTTGTGGTATTAACTCTGTTAAAATGTTTGATATGATAATTGGTTTCAGAGTTGATTCAAAGGCAGTTGAGGCTAGGGATGTAAACAAATCAAATAGTTTTGATTCGATTCGTGATTCGAATTCGAATATGCCGATTCGAATTCGAATATTTCGAATTCGAATTCGAATTCGAATACTTTTTTTCGATTCGAATTTATTCGAATTCGAATACGAATAAGAGGGTATTTGATTCGAATAGTATTCGAATTATTCGAATATATATATATATATATATATATATATATATATATATATATATATATAAAATATGTTATCAAACCCTAAATAGCAAATATTCATCTGTTGACTTCAGAGTTTAGACATCCCTGCCCTCCGCCTCCGCTTCCTTCCTTCCTCCAACGCCTCTGCACTCTGCCCTCTTCAGTCTTCATCGTCAGTTCGTACGTGCCTCAGATCGGAGAATTTATTAAAAAATTGAGTTAGGATTTTCGAATTCGAATATTCGAGTCGAATCGAATATATTCGAATAAATTGGTCGAATCGAATTCGAATCGAATTTAAGATTCGAATATTAAACGAATCCGAATTCGAATATGCATCAAATTAATCGAATTCGAATCGAATAGTCAGGTATTTGACTCGATTCGATTCGTTTACACCCCTAGTTGAGGCTGGTACATACTTTATACAAATATAAGGAAATAAAGTACTATCTATAAAGTTTAGTGCGGATATAAGCATTTTATCTAAATAATTTGTAAAATAGATTTTGTCAATATTGATTTTATTTTATTATGGAATAATGCAAAAAAGGCTACTGAACTACACATTAATTTGCAATTAAACGATCGAACTCAAAAACACTACAATTAGATTCATAAACTACCTAAAATTGTGCAATTAAACCAAAATCTCGGCTTATTTGATCGGTCATTGCTAATGTGATGGTTATTTTATTAAAAATTTATTTTTTACTAAAATAATTTTAAATTTGAATATTGTATATATTTTTTAAAAAGAAGGTCCCCTAGCTACCTTTGTTTGGCAAATTATATCATGGACTAGGTCTACTTTACATTGTGGACAGTAGTCCAAAAATAATTTTCAGATTTTGTACATGTAGTTGACATATCATGTACATGAAATTACTATTTCTGTATCTGTAAATAAATTGAAGGCATATTATGTAATGTACCTTCAATTTGTTTACGTGTACAGAATATTTTAACTGCAGACACTATTTTTCTACCAAAGTTTACAATATAATATGAACCATGTTTTATGGTATATCAATGGCCTTCAAATGTAAAATTATTTTTAAAAATAAGTTTTTTAATAAAGTAAAGGCCACATCATCAATGACTAGTTAAACATGTCAATTGTGATTTAATTACACAATTTGACGTGGATCATGAATTTAATTGTAAGAGGGGTTATTTAACGGTATAAGAGGAGTTTTTGTAGGTGTGATTAGGAAAGAGAAAATGGGAGGGAGTAAAAATAATAATAAACAAATCTGATTTCAAAAAAAAAAATTAAAAAAAAAAAATTAAAAATGAGGTTGTCAGGCGCGCCTGACGCGCGTGCCGTGCCCGCTGGGCGCGTTGCGCGGAACGCACCCAGCAAGTGAGTCTTTTAATTTTTTAAACTGCAAAATTACTGTACTATGATCCACCCCTTGCAGTTGCTTCCATTGCCTTCTCTCTCCCTCTCTCTTTCATGCCATGTGGCTATAAGATCTGACATTATCCATCTATGCTCCCCTGATGGGGATGCTCTAACTCTTTTTAGTTGATGATTTAATTGTATATTTATGTGTAGTTGAGTTATCTAGTTGAACAATGAAGTGACATGTTATGAAATGATTGATTGGCTCATTGCACTAGTGTACAACACTCATAATGACATACACAGTGAGGGTCTGAGGGACATATATAAGTTTGACAATTCAGTCGTCAATAAAAAAACACTGCAACGTAACTGATCTTCCCCAGAGTTTAACCATGTCAGCCTCCATGTTCACAATCCTCATACCAATTATACTCTTCTTCTATCCAATATTGCTTGAAGCACAGAGTGGGCACCTTCCTCCAGATGAATGTGAGCCTCATCTCTCTCTTGTTTTCAGGGTGACTATGAAATTACATATTTATTAACAAGTAGCTTTAATTTTGTTGAATGTATGTATGTATATGGAAGTAAATGCACTTAAGGAAATAGCTAATCAAATGGGGAAGAAGGATTGGGATTTTAGCCTAAATCCTTGTGGCAACAACTCAAACTGGTTGGCACCACAAAGCATAGATACACCTCTCTACACTAATAATCTCACTTGCGATTGTAACTTCCCTGCTCGTATTTGCCATGTGCTAAGGATGTAAGCTTTTCCTTCTATCCAACTCCATCTCTCATTATATCACTCTTTTTTTTTTTTTTTTTTTTTTTTTAAAAAAAAAAATTATTTCACTCAAAATAACATTCGTTCTGAGCTAAATAATCCT
>CM008344.1:17290068-17309776 GCA_002525835.2 Ipomoea batatas
TACTTTTAATTGCTCATTATATCACTCTTATGGTAACAAATTAAAAAAAAAAAAACACAAAACAAAACAAAAAGTGGGATGTTGGAACCCGGAGGGTGTGGTTGAGTGGAAGAGACTCATTCATCCTTAACTAAATTAAAGGTCAAGGCCAATGAATAGTAGACAAAGGAAGTACGGAGTAATATAAAAGTAATATGCTTTATTTTGAAAGTATTAATTTACTACATTAAAATTATTAATTTTTTTAATATATAAAAGTTATTATGGTGAGAAAAATAATACAAGAATGGGATTGATGAATTAAAGAACTCGTAACTATTCAAGTATGAGAATCAATTGGTTATGTTGTTGGCTTGGTAACCACTGATTTTGAGTGGAAACAGCTTATTAGCCTAAGACTTGATTTATCCATGCACACCTTACTATTATTATTGGATTGTCCAATTTTGGGACAACACACCCTGCATGGTTCTAATTAATAGTCTCTCTATATGGTTGTATAAATAGAAATTTGAAGGGACAGGATCTGCAAGGTGTCCTTCCTCCTGCGTTGGTGAAGTTACCCTTTCTCAAGACAATGTACCAACACTCACTTTCTACATTTATGCAATAATCACCTCTTCTTGTTGATATTCTTTTTTTGATTAATAGTTGTATTTTGTGCAGTGATCTCGCTCGCAACTACTTAAGTGGTACAATCCCTCCTGAATGGGCTTCTATGAAACTAGAACTTATGTAAGTTGTGTTGTGTATTATGGCAATTTATATCGTGGACCAGTTTGTTTTGATCATTTTAATTAACAGTTTGATCATTTTAATTAACAGTTTGTTTTTTTTTTAAAATCATATTTTCCGTTTCGGTCGGTCTGTGTATTTGTGTTAATATTCTGTGTATTCTTTGAAGGCATTTTGTGTATTGTAGACTACGATTCTGTGTATTCATGTTAGAGGTACATAAGCATATGTTGTGACGTGTTTTGTGTATTCGAATGTTAGGAGGATGATTTCTGTATATTCCCTTAAGTCATTCTGTGTATTCTAGACAATGATTCTGTGTATTCATATTGGTGGTACTTAAAAACATGGGTGATGTGTTTGTGTATTTGGTGTTTTCATTTTCTGGTGTATTCTTTGAAGGAATTCTGCGTATTATAGACTACGATTGTATGTATTCATGTTAGGGTACTTAAACATAAGTTGTGACGTGTTTTGTGTATTCGAATGTTAGGAGGTTGATTTCTGTGTAGTTGTGTCAATATTCTGTGTATTCCTCATGTCATTATGTGTATTCTAGACAAGGATTCTGTGTATTCTCTGAAGTCATTCGCATTCGCCGTCCACTAACATTCGAAACGACGTCATTTCGGACCATGGTTCACAGTCCTAGTCCACGATATAACGATTGATGTATTATAACCTAAGCTATATAAATGTAAGTCATCTGCTTGTCTGTGCTAAAGAAGTGAAAATTTGCAGATCTCTTACTGTGAATCGATTGTCTGGGCCTATTCCAATATACTTGGCAAATATAACAACTCTTACATATTTGTATGTTCTGTTGCTCCTATCACTCTACTTACACAACTAAATTAAACTTTTGCTTTAACTTTTTATTACGGGGAGCTTATTTCTTGTGTTTTGTTCTAACAACAAACTAAATAAACTTTCAGAAGCTTGGAGAACAATATGTTCAGCGGAAGTGTTCCACCTGAGCTTGGGAAACTTGTCAACTTACAACATTTGTAAGCCTTTGTTAATCAAATTAAATAAAAGAATCTTTCTCATCATATATGGGCTGAATTTTAATGTTTTGTTCAATTCTCACTTGTCTGATGTTTTCTTCATTTCTTCTTTTTGTAGCTTTCTTAGTGGTAATTATCTCACAGGTGAATTGCCAAAAGAACTTAATGCTCTCACAAAAATGATAGAATAGTAAGGGCATCATCATCCATATTCCTAATATATGAACCTATAATAACTTCTATACTTTATGCTCACGTGTCATGTGTTCATCATTGCAGTAGGATCAGCAGTAATAACTTCAGTGGGAAACTGCCTAGCTTTTCGAGTTTTAAAAACCTTCAAATTCTGTAAGCATTTGAATCTAACACTTTAAAATTGAAATCATTTCTGATTGACAAGCATATATGATTGGCAGAGAGCTTCAAGCAAGTGGTTTTGAAGGACCTATACCTCAAAATATTTCTGTATCGACAAGCCTGATACAACTGTGAGTTAAGATTTCCTTCCACGGTTTAGTTAATACTCACACACATTTTAATTTGTCTATAGCAGAACTTTATATGGTTACGATCCACAAACTAAAATGTAATTGTGAATAACATGAATCTGCAGTAGAATCAGTGACCTAAATGGAGGTGGTGTCTCTAGATTTCCTACATTTACCAACATGACAGCCATGGAAAAGTTGTGAGTGATGCATTTTCTTTCCAAAAAATGAACTTTAGTTTCATAATTCCACTATGAATTGAAAATTATTTATGTAAAAAAAATATTTTGGGTGCAGGATGTTGAGGGGGTGTAATATTTCCGGGAAGATACCTGATTTAGCTAATATGAAAAGCTTGCGGCAACTGTAATTTCTGCAACTTGAATTTTCTTTTCATCATTCTCAGCTGTTAATTAATGAACTATTTGATCTATTTTACTAATATGATATATATTCTCTGCTTTACTGATTTGTTATGATATTGAGTTTTCAGAGATTTGAGTTTCAACAATTTGGAAGGTGGGATTGATGGTCTTCAAAATGCTGATAAACTGCAGTACATGTGAGTAACAAGTCAATTTTGATGTTAACCATTATGCACAAGAAACTTCCACTCTAGACTAATAACGTCTCATTGTTTTTGTTTTGTTTTGTTTTTTTCCTTTTTTAATGATGAATTTAATATTACTCCCTTCTTAATTAGGTATCTAATGAACAACTCGCTTAATGGACAACTACCTCAATGGGTTCTAAGTCGAGGTTCCTCATAGTAAGTTCACTTTTTGAAGTTAGTTAAATATCCATAATTTGTGATGAGTTTTCAACTATTCTCATACATTGTAAAAAGCAGTAATAGAATTTAAATAATGGCGTGCAGTTACACTGATCTTTCGTACAATAATTTTGAGGAGAGTTCCGTGTCACTAACTTGCAATCGCGAAACCCTGTAAGATTCTCGATCTGTTCTATGCATTACTCTTTCAAGTGTTCCTTCAAATATGATTGATTTTAGCTTTCTCATTTTCTATCAGAAACTTGTTTAAAAGCTATAATGAAGGAGAAAACGGGTATGTTTTAACGTCCTCTAACAATTAAAGCATATAGTGTAACTCTTAAGGTCATTTAGTCTACTCCAAATTAAAGATTTCTAACTTTGTTCCCCTTTTGGCTTTATATAGAAAAATTGGAAAGTGTCTAAAGAATTGTACTAAAGGTAAGCACACCATATCACAATACTTGCATCATGTATCCCTTGCTTAGTTGAGTTGAACTTCTTTCACAGTGCATTTGTTTTTTCATTTTGTGCAGATTGGTATTCATTTCACATCAATTGTGGAGGAGGCGATGTTGTAATTGGTGGCACTACATATGACACAGATATAGATTCTACAGGTTATGCGCGATTTGTTTCTAACAAAGAGAACTGGGTAACTAGTAATTCGGGGTACTTCTGGGATAGAACTTTAAATTTATCTGACTATACAGCAACAAATATATCAGTCATCAAGGAAAAAGATTCTGAAATCTACCAGACGGCTCGTTTGTCTCCTTTATCTCTGACATATCACGGACGTTGTTTAGCAAATGGAAACTACAATGTGAAACTTCATTTTGCAGAGATAGTTTTGAGAGATAATAGATCTTTTCAAAGTCTTGGTAGACGCATATTTGATGTTTATATACAGGTCAAACAAAAACTTTACAATTTAAATTGATCACTTCAACAGTACAGTCGAGTGATGTGTTGTTGACTATAGTGATTTTATGACTATAGGGTGAAAGAAAATTAAAGGATTTTGATATTGAAACTGAAGCACACGGAGCTGATAAGGCCTTAGTTAAACAATTCCAGGCAGTTGTCAGAGATAAAACTCTCGAGGTGCGCTTTGAATATGCTGGAAAAGGAACAACAGCAGCCCCAATTAAAGGATCATATGGACCTTTAATATCTGCCATTTCTGTGGAAAATGGTAATATTAGTGATGACTTATCATGTTCAATTAATAGCATATATTTGCGGATTACTTTTCCATTCATTCTGTTTAGTTGTAGATAAATAAAAGATATCAAACTCACTTTCATGTTCTTTCTTCGAATCTGCAGATTCCAAGCCTCACAAAAAGAGAAAGACTTTGATCATACTTGCTGCAGTAGCGTCTTCATTGTTTCTTATTTTTGCAGTTCTCTTTGCTGGGTGGAAGATTTACATTAGAAACAACATGTCACAGGAAAAGGGTAATATACACATTCACTTTCAATTACTTTCTAGTTGTTGCACCCCTTAGATTCATCCAAAAACATTTTCTTTTAATGCACTAGCAATTTCTTTAAACTAATTGTCCTAATGCAGAGCTACATGGCCTTGATCTACGAACTCGGCTATTTACCATGAGACAAATTAAACTAGCTACAAATAACTTTGATGTTTCAAATAAGATCGGGGCAGGTGGATTTGGGTCTGTCTATAAGGTATAGATAAAAATAAATATGTTTATATTTTAGTTCATATATACCTTGACATTTTTTGTTTGTGGACATACATACTATAGATGCTTATGTTGATGATGTTAGATTTTCCATTGTTTATAAAATCAGGGTACATTATCAGATGGTACAGTTATTGCTGTGAAACAACTCTCATCTAAATCAAGACAAGGATACCGTGAATTTTTGAATGAAATAGGCATGATTTCATGTTTGCAGCACCCCAACCTTGTGAAACTTTATGGGTGTTGTGTGGAAGGAAAGCCATTGCTGTTAGTGTATGAGTATATGGAAAACAATAGCCTAGCCCATGCTCTTTTTGGTAAATTTTGAATCTTAATTATTTCAGCTGCTAGTCAAGATAAAAAATATCAGCAAACAAACTAAACAAAGACATTAATTTTCCTTATGTATATATGAGATATGCTACTAGAAACACGATGATTTAGTTTATTTTATCAAGATAAACATAAGTATTCTAAGTAAATAGTTAATATTACAGGTCCAGAAGATCGACAACTGACAATAGATTGGGCTACTAGACAAAGAATTTGTGTTGGTATTGCAAAAGGTTTAACTTTCTTGCATGAAGAATCAACAATAAAAGTTGTTCATAGAGACATTAAAACCGCCAATGTGCTTCTAGACAAGGAACTCAATCCAAAAATTTCTGACTTTGGTTTAGCTAAACTTGACGATGATGAGAAGACACACATCAGCACAAGAGTTGCTGGGACAATGTAAGATATTATTATCATATCTTATCCATTTTTTATTCCAAATTGAGCATATGGTTGAAAAAACATTTACTCTTCTTTTATTCCTCTGCAGAGGATACACGGCTCCTGAATATGCATTGTGGGGCTACTTAACATTCAAAGCTGATGTCTATAGTTTCGGGGTGGTGGCACTAGAAATTGTTGCTGGGAAAAACAACATTAAATTTCGCCCCGATGAGAACTACGTTTGCCTCCTTGATATGGTGAGATACAAATACTAACAAACTCATAATTCATAGATTGCATACATATCAAATTAAGTGGCCTATTCTTATACTCTCCTGTGCTTTGTTGTATTTATACAAAACTTTTAGGCACTTGTTCTTCAAGAAAAAGGAAACCTAATGGAGCTAATAGATCCAAGATTGGGTTCTGATTTTGACAAAGAACAGGCACTCAGAATGCTCGAAGTGGCTTTGCTATGTACTAATCATTCACCAGCTCTTAGGCCATCTATGTCTACAGTTGTTAGCATGCTTGAAGGGAATGGTGATATTCTGGAGTACAAATCCGATATACGTGAATTAAATTTCCAAGCAATGTGAGTTCATTATGAAGAAATGTCAATAGGCTCAAGTGAGATTCTCCCAACAAAGTAGACATTTGTTCATAAGAAAATTAATTGTGATAAGTTGTTGCATAAAAAAAATACAAGAAATTGTATTTTAAAGTTGTATGAATCATTAAGAAACTATGCAAACTAGTTCTATGAATCCTGCATTTGCATTACTACCCAGTATCAAGTATCAATTAAAAGAAGTATTTTGTCTTAACTAAAAGTCTAAATTATTGATAGTTGAATGTGTTAAATCTTTAATTAAAAGTCTAAATGAATAGTTAGACTATATATACATTTATGTTTTATATATATATATATTAACATCTCGCTGTGTAAAAAACTCACAAAAGAATTACTTGAGTTCATGGCCGTTCCAGGATTTAGTAACAATGTTTAATTTTGGCAAAAAATATTAATTTAAAAATTCACTTGGGGTAGATAATAGAATTAATATATAATACAATTGGCAGGAACGTAACACATAAGCCAGCAGATGAATGTTTGCGTTTGCGTTTGTATGTATGTCATATATTCTGACCAGTTGGAGGGATTAGGAAACACAAAGCCTTAGTACAACTCAAATTCTAGTCATATGAGCTATTACAGGATCGTATATACATTATAGTAAAATATTAATAAATATTCTAACAATATTTACTAAAATGACACCGACCATGAAATTAATGTTATTTAGGTAATCCAGGTCAAATTGGTTTGGTAACCACAAGTTTAGAAGTTCGATTCTTTATGGGAGGAGCTGTATATTGGCCTTCTTGATTTGAGCAATCAGTTATGAGAAATTCAAAATGATTTATCTGCTTGTAGTCCTTCACCGACTAGAGTCTCATGGTGAGCTTCACATAGAAAGCACCTTCATGTAGCGGTTGCAGGCTTTCTTGTGAATCAATGGTTATTTAGTTAAATTTATGTTCAAGTACACTAATTTTTTTTATTTATGGTGAAGTTATCATTCATGTCTTGCCAAGTTTTTTCCAATAGGATTGGACCTGAGTAGTTTTTGCCCTTGAAAAAGTCACTCAAAATTGTGAAGTCACTCAATTACTTTCCAACTGAAGGTTAGTAGTGTTCACAGGATGAAAATTACTAATTGTCATACCATGGACCAGGGTTCAAATTGCATTGTAAACCTTGAATAAAAAATTATGGCTCTAAAACTATGTCTTCTATTGCACATTATTGTGCCTTCTAGTGCATAATTAATTTTATGCCTTCCAATGCATATATTATCTGACTAATGAAACAAGTCTACATAGAACATATTTATTATATTGTTTTGGGAATGAACCCCCAAGTAAAAAATTTCTACACTTTTTTGCCAAATTGCAATTTTAATCTTTAAATTATTATAGAAAAAATATTTCTTTCTAATTATTCATTATGAGAAAGTCAAAACCAGAACATATTAAAAGTTCAAAAATTATTTATACATGTCATTAAACAGTTAGAAACTAAATTTATTATTTTATAATAGAGAAAATTCATCTTGTATTTTCATGTAATCAACATTCCAAACAAACCCAACATTCACTTGAAATCTGCTTCAATGTGAAAACTTATTTTGTTATACTTGAGAAAATTTTACAAAATGACAAATTTGTCCTCTAATAATTTGGTAAATCAAAACAAAATTTTAATTTTAACAAAATTTATATGTAATGGACTAAAACAACCATTTTCAACATAATTAAAAGGGAAATTTTTAACAATTTTTTTCCTTTTTTTTTTTTTTTTTTTGGGGTGTAGCCCAAGGTTTCCACCGTTGGACACAGTGACTAATCCCCTCGCTGAATTGTAGGCACCTCGATTGAGTGGGACAGCTGTTCTGGAGCAGGCTTAAATCTCCAGGCCAGCTGTCCCACCCAATCGAGGTGCCTACAATTCAGTGAGGGGATTAGTCACTGTGTCCGACGTTGGAAACCCTCGACTACACCAAAAAAAAAAAAAAAGTTGTATAAAACAATAATTTATGAACTGAGTCTACAATTTATGCATAATTAATGGACTAATTAAAATTGCTATTTTACCTTTTTGCTATGTATACTATCAAATTTTATTTCATCACCACTTTTACTTTTGATGTGACAAACGATAATAAAATATTTTCATTGTCATATGGGTCCCTAAAAAATTGTCCATATCAAGAATTTAAGAATGTGAGTAAAAAATATAATCTACATAATATTTTCCCAAGATATAAGCATGCAAGTCATGATTTAATTATATATAAACTATAAGCGTGAGTGAAATATACCTAAAAAAATTGTAAAGTTTAGTGAATAATGAGTCAAGATTTTCTCTACATCAGTTCTCTATTTTTATTTTCCTCTAAATTGTTAATTACTTGGACAATTGAACTAACAAAAAAAAAAAAGAAACAATTTATACGAGAGTGTAGTACTGTAGCATGACCGTATGACTGACAAATTCATCAACAACCATGCCATAAAATCATAAATGTCTCATTATATATTGGCCTGGTCTCAGATTGGGTCACCCCACTTGCTCAAAACTCCACAACCAAACAATAATGTTACAAATATCTCATTCTGCATGTCTCAATCAACTTGCTCAAGACGGCAAGCATGTCTACTTTATTTTGTACAATAAATATATAAAAGAGAAAATATTTGATGCTTTGATCGACTTTGTCGCACATAATTTTTTTGATCTTTTTAGTATTGTTTATATGTTATTTGTAGTTTAGAAGTTATTACATAAGATCGATGGAGTTTGCACAATGCACATTTTTAGTTAATGATTACAAATTTCACTACTCATCAAAAAACAAAAATTGATGTATCGTCAATTGTAAATCATAACGTAGTGTTAGGTTAATAAAAATAAAATAAATTTTGCGGACTCAATTACAGTGTAGTATCTGTTCATATGGAAAAGCCACTACATGCCATATGGACACAAGGTGCTTGGCAAATATTCACAGTATATATTCTTACATTACATTTTATTCATCCCAACCCATTGATACCAAATTCTACACCAACTTTTATTCCTACACTAAAATAAACTATATTATCATAAATTAAAAATTTATATTAATACTTTAATTGTTTTAATATAAAATATAATTGTAATGAAAATAATATTTTTATTCACAATTTTAATTTTGTTGATCTATATTCAATATTAGTTTAATTTTAATTAATCTATATTCAAAATTAGTCTTGTTTTGATCGTCTGGATGAGATATTTCAAATGATAGAATTTATTTTTGATAATATAAAATTTATGTTTAAGTGTTTAACAAAATATATAAATACATGAAAATAAAATAAATGATATAAAAATAATTAACAAATAAAAGCAGGGACAAAACATAAATAAATAATCAACACCAATAATGGTTCTGGATGAACAATACTACGCTATATTTTTCACAACACTATTCACCAACGGCAAAAAAATTACCCTTTTTGCATTCCGTTGGAGTTCAAATGCATTGTCAATTTTTTGGCAACATTTTGTTTTGCTGTCTCTTGAAGATGGTCTAATTTTTTATTTTTCATTCTTTGTTTTTTATTCTCTATTTTCTACTTAATTAGAAAACTTGTTTACCGCTCATTTTTAACAAGTTAAATTTTGAGTGATTGTTAGACCTTATATTTTTTGATATTTTTTGTTTAAATGGAATAAATATAATTTTTTACTCTTAAATGTAATATACGTAAGATTTTTACATTTGATATCCAGACCAAATTTCTATCTAGATATAACATAATTAAAAATATATATGAAACAATAAACTATTAAGTTCATCAAAAATTTAGCTTTGATAATATTCATTATTTTTTTGAGCTAATAATTAAAATATTTTTTGATATATTGATTTGAGTGAAACGTATATTATATTGTACAATTTTTACTTTGAAGTCTAATATATGTAAAAGTTTAATATCTGATTTATGGAGCAAACTTATATTAGGATATGATATAACTAAAAATATTTGAACCAGTAATCTTTTGAGTTCAATCAAAATCTAAAACTTGGTTTAGAGTTCAAATTTTAATTGTGATAATGTGAATAATGTCTAACTTCAAGCGTAAGCAAATAAATTATGTTTATATAATAAATAACTGCACATAGAAAAAAAATAGAAGATGATAATAAATGTAATCATAGTAATGGATAAATATGTAAGTAGATAATGATGAGAATGTGATTGTACTGATATATGACCAAACAAATGATAGAGACTATGTTTTTCATTTAAAAAACATAAAACAATAATTCTCCTCTTTTCTAATGTTTCTAAATTTCAAAATGAAAAATTGTGATAGTAAACATGTTTTATCTAATTCTCCAATTGTCTAGATGAGAAATTCTCCAATTAGTAAATGAGTATACGACTTTCCTGGGTAGAATAAACTAAAAACCAAAATCTCTTGCTCTCATTTGACAAAAACAGTACTTGGATGATGACAAGATGTTTAATCTGATCTTCTGTGCTTAAAAGTTCAATTGAATTGTGTTCCAAAGAAATATGAGTTTGATTTTATGATTCCACCCTTGTTCATTGATTTAGATTTCAGAAATTTTAAAATAATAAAATTTGTGTTGGAGGAAGATTTGGAGGATTCCAGCTTATAATCAAGTAATTAAGGTTGTGCAATTGAGGCTGAAAGGTCCTTTATATATTTGTATAAAGAAATAAAGTACTCCTTTTTCTTTTTCGAGTGAGATGACGAGAGAAACTCGTCTTGTGATCAAGTCGGCAGACCGACTCAAACCAAGAAGGTCAATGGACTTCTTCCACTGAGAATCGAACTTGGAATCTTGTGGTTACCAAAGTGAAAATTCAATCACTAAAGCATCCATAACAAGATAGTTTATTCCAAATCCCAATGGAGGATTTAGCTATCCATATTGTCAATTGAGAAGCACAAGCAAACTGAAAAGGAATTCATTTGAAAGATAATTGAAGTGAAATAGAAACACAGAACACATAGCTTGATAAAAGATAAATTGAAGATGAAAACTAAGGGAAAAATGAATAATCCTCTAAAAATAATTGCTCCTCTCTATTTATAATTATAGTTCGTGCCAAAATGGAACAATTTTAAATTTCCTAGATGCACGTGTTCACAATTGACATCAGGACGGTGAAATTGGTCGTGAGCTCTAGGGGAGGCTCGTGACTTCTAGACCTCACAACGAACATCATGGTCATGAGCTCCTAGCCCAGTTTGCGGATGTTTGAGGTCATGCTAATGCTCATAAGCGTAAGCATTAGTGTGAGTCCAAACATCCGCAAGATGGTCTAGGACCTCACAACCGTGAGGTTTGTCGTGAGGGCCAAAACCAACTCTATGGTTCCTAGCCTTACGCTGATATGCACAGGTGCGACTGTCAGCGTGAGCGCGAGATTCAGAGAGTTCTCAACTCCTAAACATGCACACGACGACAGTCATAGTTGTGACTGCGACCATGAGTGCCCTCCATTTTCTCCTTTGTTCTTTTTAGCCCCTCAACTTGCATTGTGCCCTTGTGCCTTGATCTGGGTTGTCAATCAACCGCGGCCTTTTCTCCTCAAAATGTGTTATCCTTTGCGGGTTCTCGTGCTTAGCTTGCCCCCTTTTTTCTTACGAATGGTTAAAAGGTAAATTTCTACAAGTTTATCCTACAAAGCAGGATATCAACAACCACTACACCATGATTAGAGACACACCCCATTGAGCTCGAAATACACATGCAAAATCGATACTTGTTGCGTAAACAAGAGAAATTGTATTTAATTCAACAAATGAATCAAATGAGGATCTTTTAAACATAATATCTACATTATTTAAAGCATGAAATAAAGGTTAAACATGCAGCAATACTAGATAAAATATGAACTTATCACAAAGTTAATAGTTCGACTAACCAAATATTTTTCCTTCCAGTCTTATTTCATGTGTTTGGTTTGGTTAACGAGTCCTGAAGTTATTTTTAATTCTAATTTTCATAATATTAAATTTAGTATTAGAGTATCCTTAATAGTGAGATTTTTTTTTTTGGAGTTTTTGACGAATTTTTGTAAGTGTGATTAGGAAAGAGAAAATGGAAGGTGATGAGGAAAAAAAATAAAACAAATTTATAAAAAAAATTAAAAAATGTATCTGTCAGGTACGCCTGACGTGCCCAGCAGGCGCCATTGTTGTAGAGACCATCTGTATCACTCATAACTACAACTCTAACTTGATTATTTCCCAATAATTGCTTTACCTCGCAAGTCACATTCGTTTGTTCATTGCCTCGCCCTTGAACTACCAGAGCATTATAAATATTAGGCATCTTTTCGGGAGGAAAAGCTACATCTAATAACGGACCAATGATTTTGACGATACGCCCCAGGTTTTTTTTTTCAACCGCATAAACTTCAAAAGTACGTAGTAGGATTGATTCTCATAACAATAATAAAAATCTTTTTTCTTTCTTTTTTAAAATGAAACCCTTTAGAGATGAATTCCGTCTATTTTCACATCTAGGATTTACACATACAACATATATCATTTTCAAGAGGAAATTTCTTATTTTTCTTATTTTTAGGTTAGTTAGGTATTTCCATTTCAAAAAAAGGTTAAAAATCAAAATTGGGTTGCCCTATATATATGAAAGAGTATACAATAATGATGTATTTGGAAAGCGCACGCTTGGCTTTGGGATTCGTATTGTTCCTTTATTGTTCCAATGAGGGACCAATTTCTTCTCTCTTCAACTCTCTGTCATCCATGTGTATAGCTATTGTTCCAAAAACCTTTCTATAACCACCTGCTATAGATGCTCTTAGTATACAAAATTTATATATTTAAAAAAATACAAAGTACTATTAAACACAAAAATTAAAATCAAATTTAAAAATAAGTAAAAAAAATACTATAAAAAAAAGAATTAATTTGACCAATAAATAATAAACATGACATATAAAATGAGACATATGAAGTACTAGTTACTCCGTATAACTTTTCACATAAAAGTATTTGATCCTTATAATTTGTAAAACAAATTTTGTCAATATTGATTTTATGTTATTTTTAAATGAAGTGACGCGTTATGCTATGATTCAATGCACTAGTGTACAAGACTCATAATGACACACACAGTGAGGCACATGTATACAAATTGAGCTCTAGTACATGAACTCCCTCATTTCTACTCTTTCACTTCTATTCTCTAACCTCATAAAATATGATAAGTTTCTTCACTCTATGGGTCACAAAGTAAAATGTCAACATCAAAGGGAGTAAAAGTTGGAGTAGAATTTAAGAGTAGAAGTAGTATTTTGCATATAAGTTCGACAAGTCAGTCTATTAAGAAAACACTGCAACTGATCTTCCCCAGAATTCAAGCATGTCAGCCTCCATAATGTTCACAATCCTCATACCAATTATACTCTTCTTCTATCCTATATTTGTTGAAGCACAGAGTGGGCAACTTCCTCAAGATGAATGTGAGCCTCATCTCTCTGTTGTTTTTTGGGTGTCTATGAAATTACATGCAAATTACATATTTAATTTATTAACAAGTAGCTTTAATTTTGTTGAATGTATGTATATGGAAGTAAATGCACTTAAGGAAATAGCTAATCAAATGGGGAAGAAGGATTGGGATTTTAGCCTAAATCCTTGTGGCAACAACTCCAATTGGTTGGCACCACAAAGCATAGATACACCTCTCTACACTAATAATCTCACTTGCGATTGTAACTTCCCTGCTGGTATTTGCCATGTGCGACTCATGTAAGCTTTTCCTCCTCAACTCCATCCATCTCTCATTAAGTTACTATTTTTTTCCCCAATTTTGTTGGAATGATTTTGGGACTTTTTTATTTTTATTTTTATTTTTATTTTTACACCTCACTACCTGAAGAAGTGAAGAGTTTGGAATGTGATTGTGTTAAGTGTTATTACTTATTAGTGTTCAAAAAGTTATTGTTAACTTGATTATTAACCAGTTGTTCTGTCTTCTCTTTCGCCGGAGGCAACCAAATGACTCCGACGATCTTTTCGTTGGTGCTGTTGGTCAGAATATAGTAGGAGACCCGTCAAAGATTCGTCGGAATACCTGTAATATGATTAAGAGTTTAATTGCAAACTTTGACAGTTTAAGGCCTAATTGATTAAAGTTCAATGACATATTTGACAATTTTACCTAAAAGTTAATATGGTGAGAAAAATGATAGTACAAGAATGGGATTAATGAATTTAAAGAACCCCATTAAAATTAAAAGCCGATGGTTTTGACCCACTCTTGGGAAAGTAATAATTTTTTTTTTGGCATTTACCAACCACTCCTCTACAAACAATTGTCAAATTATGTAACATAATCATGATTAAGCTAATTGCCAAACAACTCCAATACTTTATGTTGTATAAAGATGAAGTTACTTAAGGTTACTAGTGCACCCTCATGGTTCTAATACTCTCTATGGTTGTGTAAGGAGAAATTTGAGAGGACAAGATCTGCAAGGTGTCCTCCCTCCTGCCTTGGTGAAATTGCCATTTCTCAAGAGAATGTACAAATTAAACACTTTCTACATTTATGCAATAATCACCTCTTCTTATACATATTCTTTGCTTGATTATTAGTATTATTTTCTGTAGTGACCTCAACCGCAATTACTTAAGTGGTACAATTCCCCCGGAATGGGCTTCTATGAAGCTGGAACTTATGTAAGTTGTGTTGTGTATTATAACCTAAACTATATAAATGTAAGCCATCTGCGCGCTAGTCCATGCTAAAGAAGCGAAAATTTGCAGATCTGTTGCTGTGAATCGATTGTCAGGGCCAATTCCAAAATATTTGGGAAATATTAAAACTCTTACGTATTTGTATGCTCTCTTGCTCCTATATATCATTGTACCTACACAAGTAAAACTTTTGTTTAACTTTATATTATGGGGAACTTATTGTTTGTTTTGTTCTAACAACAAATTAAATAAACTTTCAGAAACTTGAAGTACAATATGTTCAATGGAAGTGTTCCACCTGAGCTTGGGAAACTTGTCAACTTACAAAATTTGTAAGCCTTTGTTAATCAAATTAAATAAAAGAATCTTTCTCATTATATATGGGCTGAATTTTTATTTTATTTTTTTTGTTCTCACTTGTTTGATGCTTTCATCTTTTTCGCTGTTTGTAGCTTTCTTAGTGGTAATTATCTCACAGGTGAATTGCCAAAAGAACTTAATGCTCTCACAAAATTGATAGAATTGTAAGGGCATCATCATTCTCACTTGTTTATTCCTAATTTATGAACCTCTTTTCTTGTTTCCTCTACACTTTTTCCTCACTTGTCATGTGTTCATCTATACAGTAGGCTCAGCAGTAATAACTTCACTGGGAGGCTGCCTAGTTTTCAAAGTTTCAAAAACCTTCAAAAACTGTAAGCATTCAAATCTAACGCTCTAAAATTGAAATCATTTCTTATTGACAAGCATATATGATTGGCAGAGAGGTTCAAGCAAGTGGTTTTGAAGGACCCATACCTCAAAATATTTCTGTATCGACAAGCTTTACAGAACTGTGAGTTAAGATTTCCTTTGACGATTTAGTTAATATTCACACACGCTTTGTTTATAGCATAACTTTCTATCATTACAATCCACAAACTAAAATGTAGTTGTCAATTACATGAATCTGCAGTAGAATCAGTGACCTAAATGGAGGTGGTGTCTCTAGATTTCCAACATTTACCAATATGACAGCCATGACAAAATTGTGAGTGATGCATTTTTTTTTTTTTTCCAAAAAATGAAGTTTAGTTTCATAATTCCACTTGAATTGAAAATTATTTATGTGAAGAAAATAATATTGGGTGCAGGATGTTGAGGAGGTGTAATATTTCGGGGAAGATACATGATTTAGCTAATATGAAAAGCTTGGAGCAACTGTAATTTCTGCAACTAGAATTTTCTCTTCATCCTTCTCAGCTGTTAATTAATGAACTATTAGATCTATTTTTCTAATATCATATCATATATTCTCTGCTTTACTGTTTTGTTATGATATTGAGTTTGCAGAGATTTGAGTTTCAATAATTTGGAAGGAGGGATTGATGATCTTCAAAATGCTGATAAACTGCAGTACATGTGAGTAACAATTCAATTTGATGTTAACCATTATGCACAAGAAACTTCCATTCTAGACTAATAACCTTCCTTTGTTGTTTTTTTATTTTTATTTTTTAATTTAAATGATGAATTCAATATTACTCACTTCTTAGGTATCTAACGAGCAACTCATTTAGTGGGCAAATACCTCAATGGATTCTAAATCGAGGTTCCACGTAGTAAGTTCAGTCTTTAAAGTTAGTTATATATCCAGTATTGTACATGAACTCTTTTCAACTATGACGTACAGTTATACAGATCTTTCTTACAATAATTTTGAGGAGAACTCTTTGTCGCCAACTTGCAATCGGGAAACCCTGTAAGATTTGTCTCTTCCATGCATTACTCTTTCAAGTGTGCCTTCAAATATGGTTGATTTTAGCTTTCTCATTTTGCTTCAGAAACTTGTTCAAAAGCTATAATGGAGGAGAAAATGAGTAAGTTTTAACATCCTCTAACAAATTAAAGCATGAATATAGTGTAACTCTTAAGGTAATTTACTCTCCAAATTAAAGATCTCTAACTTTACTTCTCTTTTGGCTTTATATAGAAAAATTGGAAAGTGTCTAAAGAATTGCACTAAAGGTTAGCACATCATATCACAATACTTGCATCATGTATCTTTTGCTTAGTTGAGTTGAACTTCTTTCACAGTGCATTTGTTTTTTCATTTTGTGCAGATTGGTATTCATTTCACATTAATTGTGGAGGAGGCAATGTTGTAATTGGTGGCATTACATATGAGGCAGATAAAGATTCTTCGGGCTATGCGAGATTTGTTTATGACAAAGAGAACTGGGTAACTAGTAATACGGGGTACTTTTGGGATAGAACCTTAAATTTATCTGACTATACAACAACAAATATATCAGTCATCAAGGGAAAAGACTCTGAAATCTACCAGACGGCTCGTTTGTCTCCTTTATCTCTGACATATTTGGGACGTTGTTTAGCTAATGGAAACTACAATGTGAAACTTCATTTTGCAGAGATAATTTTGAGAGATAGTAGATCTTTTCAGAGTCTTGGTAGACGCATATTTGATGTTTATATACAGGTCGAATACGAACTTTAATTTACTTTTTAAACTAATCACTTCAACGTTCGAGTGTTGTGCAGTTGACCATAGTGATTTTATGGCTACAGGGTGAAAGGAAATTAAAGGATTTTGATATTAAAAGTGAAGCACAAGGAGCTGATAAGGTCTTGGTTAAACAATTTCAAACAATAGTCAGAGATAAAACTCTCGAGGTGCGCTTTGAATATGTTGGAAAAGGAATAACAACAGCCCCAATTAAAGGAGCATATGGACCTTTAATATCTGCCATTTCTGTGGAATCTGGTAATATTAGTGATGACTCCTATATAGTGCATATTACTTTTCCATTGATTTTGTTTAGCTGTGGATAAATAAAAGATATCAAGCTCACTTTCATGCCCTTTCTTCAAACCTACAGATTTCAAGTCTCCCAAAGAGAGGAAGGCTTTGATCATAGGTGTTGCAGTAGCTTCTTCTTTGTTTCTTATTTTTGCAATTCTCTATTTTGCTGGGTGGAAGATTTACATTAGAAAAAAGGTCTCACAAGAAAAGGGTAATATATGTATTCACTTTCAATTACTTTCTAATTTTTTATGGAAAACTTGAACACTCTTTTGCTTGACAATGCACCCTTTAGATTCATCCCAAAACATTTTCTTTTCATGCACTTGCAATTTCTTTAAAGTAATTGTCCTTGTGCAGAGCTACAAGGTCTTGATTTACAAACTCGTCTATTTACCATGAGACAAATTAAAGTTGCTACAAATAACTTTAATGTTGCAAATAAGATTGGAGAAGGTGGTTTTGGGCCTGTCTACAAGGTATAGAGAAATATAAATATTTATAATATGTTAATGTGTTAGTTCATACCTTGACATTTTTGTTTTTGGACTTACTATAAATCGTTATGTTGATGATCTTGGATTTCCACTTGTTTATAAAACCAGGGTACTTTATCCGATGGTACAATTATTGCTGTGAAACAACTCTCATCCAAATCGAAACAAGGATACCGTGAATTTTTGAATGAAATAGGCATGATTTCGTGTTTGCAACATCCTAACCTTGTGAAACTTTATGGGTGTTGTGTTGAAGGAAAGCCGTTGCTGTTGGTGTATGAGTTCTTGGAAAACAATAGCCTTGCCCATGCTCTTTTTGGTAAATTTTGAATCTTAATTATTTCAATTGTTAGTCACAATAAAAAAACATCAGCCAAAAAAAAAAAGACTTCCATTTTCCTTGTGTATGTATAAGATATGCTACTAGAAACATGTTGATTTAGTTTATTTTTATCAAGACAAATATAAGTATTCTGAGCAAACATTTAATTACAGGTCCAGAAGATAGACAACTGAAAATAGATTGGGTTACTAGGCAAAGAATTTGTGTCGGTATTGCAAAAGGTTTAGCTTTTCTGCATGAAGAATCCGCAATAAAAGTTGTTCATAGAGACATTAAAACTGCCAATGTGCTCCTTGACAAGGAACTCAATCCAAAAATTTCTGACTTTGGTTTAGCTAAACTTGACGATGATGAGAAGACACATATCAGCACAAGAGTTGCTGGGACAATGTATGTTATTACAATGTCTCGCCCATTTTACATTCCAAATTGAGTATATATATAGTTGAAAGAACATTTACTCTTCTCTTATTCCTTTACAGAGGATACACTGCTCCTGAATATGCATTGTGGGGCTACTTAACATTCAAAGCTGATGTTTATAGTTTCGGGGTGGTGGCACTAGAAATTGTTGCTGGGAAGAACAACATGAAATTTCGCCTCGATGAGAACTGCGTTTGCCTCCTTGATTGGGTGAGATACAAATACTACCAAACTTATAATTCATAGATTGCATACATATCAAATTAAGTGGCCTATTCTTATACTCTCCTTTGCTTTGTTGTATTTATACAAAACGTTTAGGCACTTGTTCTTCAAGAAAAAGGAAACCTAATGGAGCTAATAGATCCAAGATTGGGTTCTGATTTTGACAAAGAACAGGCACTCAGATTGCTCGAAGTGGCTTTGCTATGTACTAATCCTTCACCAATCCTTAGACCATCTATGTCTACAGTTGTTAGCATGCTTGAAGTTAAAGGTGATATTCTTGAGGACAATTCCGATATAGGTGAATTCAATTTCCAAGAAATGTGAGTTCATTATATTATGAAGAAATGTCTAATAGGCTTAAGTCGTTCTCCCAACAAAGTGGACATTTCTTCAATTCATAAGCAAATTAGTTGTTGAAGAGTTGTAGTTTTCGCGGTGGATGGAAAGGAATAGGTGTTAAAACGGAAAGATTTTCGAGTATCGTTCTCAAAGGATGGCAAGGAGGGAATTCAAGCGGTAAGGGGATTAAGCACAAGAGTGTTTAGTGTTTGAAAGCTAACCCAAACATAGGTAAGAAAGGTGCACGAAACATAATGAAAATAAGGAACAAAGAAAGGAAACAACCAATTGGAAAGGAGGATTTGGACCTTGCA
>CM008344.1:17320070-17330409 GCA_002525835.2 Ipomoea batatas
AGATGTATAATCACGTTTGTAATGAGTTTTATCAGATTTTGTTTTCAACTACTCTTGTCGAGAAAAGCACTAACAGAATTTAAAAGATGGTGTGCAGTTATACAGATCTTTCCTACAATAATTTTACGAAGAGCTCTGTGCCACCAATTTGCAATCGGGAAAGCCTGTAAGATTCTATATCTTATATGCATATACTATTTCAAGTGTTCTTTCAAATATGGATCATTTTAGCTTTCTCATTTTTGTATCAGAAACTTGTTCAAAAGCTATAATAATGGAGGACAAAACGAGTAAGTTTTAACATCTTTTGAGAAAGCATGAATATATAAACACTCTTAATGTAATTTAGTTTCCAAAGGATTTTTTATTTGACCTCCTATTGGCTTTTTATAGAGAAGCTGCAAAGTGTTTACAACAATGTACGAAGGGTAAGCACATCATTATATCACAAAGGATTGATGATAAGCTATTAGAATACATTTGCAAGCAGTATAGCCATTTTCGGTACATCATTGTATTTTTTATTTTTCTGCAGATTGGTATTCATTTCACATCAATTGTGGTGGAGGCAATGTTTCAATTGGTGACATTACATATGACGCAGATGATGGTTTTACTGGCCTTGCGAAATTTGTTTCCAATAGAGAGAACTGGGTAACCAGTAATACAGGGTACTTTTTGGATAGACAGATAACACTATCGGACTTTACAACAACAAATATATCTGTCATCAAGGGAAAAGACTCTGAAATCTACAAGACGGCTCGTTTGTCTCCTTTATCTCTAACGTATCAAGGACGCTGTTTAGCAAATGGAATCTATAGTGTGAAACTTCATTTTGCAGAGATAGTTTTGAGAGATAATAGATCTTTTCAAAGTCTTGGAAGACGCTTATTTGATGTTTATATACAGGTCAATTGAGAATTTTACTGTTTAAACTGAGGAGTTCAATGGTTAAGTGATGCACATTTTAACTATAGTGATTTTATTGGCTATAGGGAGAGAGGAAATTGAAGGATTTTGATATTAAAACCGAAGCACAAGGAGTTGATAAACCATTGGTTACAGAATTTCAAGCAGTTGTTAGTGACAAAACTCTAGAGGTGCGCTTTGAGTATGCTGAAAAAGGAACAACAATAGTTCCACTTGCTGGAAAATATGGGCCTTTAGTATCAGCAATTTCTGTACAATCTGGTAATATTAGTGATAACTCATTTATTGAGGTTAATTAGATTTTAATTAATAGCATATATAGTTTAAATGAGTTAATATTAGTTACTGTTACTCTGTTAGCCAATTTTGCAGATTATTTTTTTTCTAACTCTCATGCCTTTCCTACAAACTTGCAGATTTCAAGCCTCCCAAAAGTAGAAAGAAATTAATCATAGTTGTTGCAGCAGTTTCTTCTTTGTTTCTTATTTCTGCAATTATCTATTTCGCTGGGTGGAAGATCATTTTAAGCATCTTGGATTTAATTAGAAAAAAGGGATCACAGGAAAACGGTAATATATGCATTCACAAATCACATTTTCATCTACTCTCTAATTTTAAATGGGAAGCTTGGACTTTATGACCACTTGTGTATGCCCTCACATCATATAGAAACAAATATCTACAAATTCAAGGTTATTTGGATTGGTATTAGAAAACAATCTTAAGCTTGTTGAAAATATATATATATATATATGCCCTGCAGATTCATTCTGAAACATTTTTTTGCATGCTCTAGCAAAATTTTTATAATGAGTGTCCTTGCAGAACTAGGAGGCCTTGATATACAAACTGGTCTATTTACCTTTCAACAAATTAAAGCCGCTACTAATAACTTTGATGCTGCAAATAAGATTGGGGAAGGTGGTTTTGGGTCTGTTTACAAGGTATAAAAAATATATTCATAATCTGTTAATTCATACCTTTTGTATTTCGACTTACTACGGATGCTTATGTTTGATGATTTTGAATTTTCTCTTGTGTATAAAATCAGGGTACATTATTGGATGGTACAATTATTGCCGTGAAGCAACTCTCATCCAAATCAAGTCAAGGCAATCGTGAATTTCTGAATGAAATAAGCATAATATCTTGTTTGCAACATCCTAATCTTGTGAAACTTTATGGGTGTTGTGCCGAGGGAAAGCATTTGCTACTGGTGTATGAGTACTTGGAAAACAATAGTCTTGCCCATGCTCTTTTTGGTAGGTTTGAAATCTTAATAGTTTTGCTCGCTAGTCGGAATAAAAAAGAAAAAACCATATGCTAATAAACTAAACAAAGGAAATCATGTTTTGTACCTAGAAAAGTGAGGATTCAGTTTATTTTATCATGTTTGACATGAGAATTCTGATTTAAGAGTTAATTACAGGTCGAGAAGATTGTCCGTTGAAACTAGATTGGGCTACTAGACAAAGAATTTGTGTCGGTATTGCAAAAGGCTTAGCTTTCCTGCATGAAGAATCGGAAATAAAGATTGTTCATAGAGACATTAAATCGACCAATGTGCTTCTTGATAAAGAACTTAATCCGAAAATTTCTGACTTTGGTCTAGCTAAACATGATGATAATGATGATGACGAGAAGACACACATTAGCACAAGGGTTGCTGGGACAATGTAAGATGTTATTACAACGTCTCATCCATTTTGTATTTCCAAATTGAGCATGCATATAGTTGAAGGAAATAGTTACTCTTCTTTCTTTTATGTTGTCAACAGAGGATACATGGCTCCTGAATATGCATTGTGGGGCTACTTAACATTCAAAGCTGATGTCTATAGTTTTGGAGTGGTTACTCTAGAAATTGTTGTGGGGAAGAACAACGTGAAGTATCGTTCCGATGATGAGAACTGCGTTTGCCTCCTTGATTGGGTGAGATATCAATATTACCAAACTCATAATTCATAGATGGCATACATACTTGTCAAACTAATTGACCTGTTCTAATTATATTTTATTGTATTTAATGAACAATTTTAAGGCACTTGATCTTCAAAAGAAAGGAAACCTAATAGAGCTAATGGATCCAAGACTGGGTTCTAATTATGACAAAAAAGGAGCACTCAGAATGATCAAAGTGGCTTTACTTTGTACTAATCCTTCTCCGGTCCTTAGGCCATCCATGTCTGCAGTAGTCAAAATGCTTGAAGGCCAGGATGACATTATTGAGTACAAATCCGATCTACATGAATTTAATTTTCAAGCAATGAGAGATCGTTATGATGAAATGACAGTTCGCTCAAGTGATTCTTCTAGCAAAGTAGGTTTTTCTTCATCATATGCAAATTAATAGTAGAAATATATTAAGAAATTGTACTTTAAATTGTCTGAATCACTGGTTGTGCTGCCAAGTATCATGGACCAACATCTCAGAGTGCAGATAGCCTAAAAAACGATTACACTATTCCATGACCCTTCAAGGTTTATATGGCTTGATCTGCCAAAGGATTATATGCTTGCAGATTATGCAAAAGGTTTGATAATTGTGTGGAAACAAACAAACAGAAAAGGATACCAATTGTCCATTATTTTAGGGAGATAAATACATTATCTATATTGAAAAAATGATAGACCGGATACTAGCTAACTGATATGGAGTTTTTTATTCCCAAACTAGGTACTATACTTATATCTTATGTATCAAAGTATGGTAGTTTTAAACTTATTTCCTAAACTAGGATATACCATATCGATGCTATCACATATTCACATACTTTGTCTCTTTATCATTCTCACATCACACACTTTGTCATATTGTACACATGCAATATAATGTCCAGACAGTCCAGTTATACCATGGATCCGGATCTACCTCTCAAGGTGAATCCATCACAACTTACATACTGAATGTTCACAATTTGAATTGTGAACATTCAGTATGTAAATTGTGTATTTTAGACCCGAGTCCACCGAGTAATTTGCCTCAAACAATGTCATAATCTTTAAAAATTACAGTATATTAATTAAAAATAATTCTTTTCCCCTTAAGTTATTCATGTATCCACATTATCCTCTTCAATTATTTTGAAAGTAACAATTTCCTCCCTATATGTTAAATGAACATTGATATATACCTATAAAATAAAAGTAAAATAGGTATTTCAAGTCACTTTTCTTTTCTAACAAATTATTGCTTATATTTGGCGACCAGAATAAATACAAAGAATAACAAACACCATTTGCAAATATTATAATTATAATTTTAAGCTAATGCTAGTAACATAATTAAGACTTAATTAATACAAAACTAGCATTATTGAATTATTTGTGTTTAAGTCTTAATTCTGTTACTAGCATTAGTTTAAACTTGTAATTATGATAATAAAATTTACAAATGGTGTTTGTCCTTCATCGCATTTATTTTGATTTCCACATATAAGCAATAATTTGTTGAAAAAGAAAAATAATTAAAATACTTATTTTGGCCTTATTTTTAAGGGTACAAATGTCCATTTAACATAAACGGAGAAAAATCGCATAATAAAGTTTGTGAACGGGTTTACCTAGCTAGCACATATTCTTAGGTAGTGGTTGTGAGTTTCACTTATCACCCAAATAATATACTCTAAATTTTGTGAACGGGTGGAGCAGGATTCTAATACCTAAATAATGGTCATGAGTTCGGTTCCTGTAAACACCCTCTCGGTCGAGCCCGTCGCAATGATATTTCTAGTGCGGTTTACCTCGATCTCTTATTTGGTTTGCGGGTTATTGCATATAAACAATGTTTACTAGTATACACTCTAAGATAGTGATTTTGAGTTTTCCTCGTCACCCAAAAAAATAATATACTAATTTTTGTGAGTTTATTTTATTTTGGGAAAAGGGTTAAATAGACCCTCGATCTTTAACTAAAAAATCAATTAGGCCAGTAAACTTTTTAAAGTAGCAATTAAACCCATCAACATTGTATTTTGGTGGAATAAAATATAAAAATCGATTAGTGACATGCGATAGCAGGTCACTAGGGTTCTGATAACCTCTGGCAACACTCTGGAGCTATTTTCGACAACAAATTGACAAGCCACTGGTCGGCTTCAATGGCTTCCAATAAGGGTTCGCTGATCCCGGCCCAATCGTTTAAAAATTTTACGGACCTAATTGATTTTTTAGGTAAACTTTGAGCGTCTATATATTTGACATTTTTCCCTTTAGTTTTTGGTCATAGGACTATAGTGTTATTTTCTTTCATTTTTTTTAAATTAATTTATTTCATTTTTAATCTTTTACCTTAAAAGTGGAGGATTTTACGTACGCTACCATTATCGATAATTTATACCATGGACCAAGGTCCACATAATATTATGGACCATGGATTGAAATAACGAGGTACAAAATTCATACTCAGCTCACTCGTAAGGTACATCATTTCACAACACAAAACACAAAAAGTCACAACACAAGACGCATAGCATAACATTATGGACCCAGCTGGATTGAAAAGACAAGGTACAGAATTCATACTCGTAAGATACAGAATTTCATAACACAAGACACAAAAAATCATAACACAAGACACATACGCATGTTATATATTTACTTATTTTTAAAATCTAATTTAGGTACATAATTTATGTTCCTAGGCACAAAATTTTACAACACAAACACAAAAATTCATAATATACGACACAGTTACTAATTTGTTCCACGTACAGAATTTTTACCGGTACAGAATTTCATAACTCACAACACAAAAAGTTATAACACAAAAATTGTCTTGCGTTATGCATTTTTGTGTTTCATGTTATGTAATTCTGTACCTTAAGCATATGGATTCTGTACATGAAATAAAGTAAATATAACATGTACTTTTGTGTCTTGTGCTATGCGTTTTTGTGTCTTGTGTTATGCATTTTTGTGTATTTTGTTATGCAATTCTGTATCTTAAGAATATTGATTATGTATCTAAACTTTTTTTTTTTTTTTTGAAAGTGTATCTAAACTAAAGTAAATATAAAACATGTGTATGTGTCTTGTGTTATGCGTTTTTGTGTATGAATTTTGTACTTGAAATAGATTAATATTTGTGTAACACACAACATATTATGTGTCTTATTTTACGAATTTATGTTAAGTTTGTATTATGAAATTATGTGCTTATAGGACATATTATGTACATAAATCAGATTTGAGAACAAGTAAGTATATGTGTTGTGAGTTTGTATCTCATGTTATAAAATTCTGTACCTTGAGAGTATTGATTCTTTACCCAGAATAATAAATAAAAATTTGTGTTGAAACATAAGAAACGAGAACTACAAAACATGTTAAAGCTTATATATCAAAATAACGTGTTTTGATCTAGGGTCCATAATGTTATGTGAAACTTGGTCCACAATATAAATTGCCCCGAACATCACGTAAATGTTTCATTCTATCTTGCCCCAAGGATTACGGCAGTAGCTGAAAACTCACTGTCAAGCGGATAATAAAGCCAAAACTCATTGACTCATAGTCAACTGCTATTTTCTTCTTTCTATTTTTTTTTTATAGGCGAAGGCTATTTTATTCTTTCTATGATTCTTTTATTTATTATGTACAATGAAGGTATAAAATAACACACTTATTGCATCTGATCTTCCCCAGAGCTCTGCCATGTCAACTTCCAGGTTAATCATCCTCGTAGTAATTATACTCTTCTTTAATGCAACATTTCTTGAAGCACAGAGTGGGCATCTTCCTCCAAATGAATGTGAGCCCCCTCAGCTCTCTACTGTTTTCTTCATCATATATTATGAATTTTCAATAGTGCTAGCTAGCTCTGTCATTACATGCAAATTAACATCTACCTTTAATTTGTTGAATGTATATGGAAGTAAATGCACTGAAGGAAATAGCAGATCAACTGGGGAAAAAGGATTGGGATTTTAGACTAAATCCTTGTGACAACAACTCTAACTGGATGACACCAAAAAGGAATGATACGCCTCAGTACAATAATACTCTCACTTGCGATTGTAGCTTCCCCGGTGGCATTTGCCATGTTCAAAGCATGTAAGTTTTTCCTTCTACCCAATTTTTGTTGTTATGCTTTTGATACTTTTGTGAGATTAAATAATACGAAGTATATATATAGGATTTAACCTCCAGCTATAGTTGATGTTTATTGTTGCCTGAATATTTTGTCCCTCACTTCTACGGAATGTTATGAACAGTGAGAGGTAGAGGACCTTAAATAGCTGCAGACCATCAATGCAACAATCCAATAGTTTCCTATTTTTTTTTATTATATTCTTTCCCAAAAAGGTTGAATCCCCAACATTCCTACTGTTTTATTGTTTACACCAATAGGTTTCATCTCCTAATGAAAGTGATAGGTTTGAAATTGTCGGATGATGAAACCTTTCATTGGGTTTCAGATGAAACCTCTCTTCCATTTGGTACTAACACCAAACTCAAAGTACAGGATAGCACTAATCATAATATAATGATATGTTCTCATTAGTGCGAGTAGTATATCCATTATGATCAAATGCAAACTACTTTCAAGCACTTAATTAGGAAACAAAAAACTCAATGAAATAAACCATATGTTTATTTCAAGACCAACTGAAGTATTTTCCCAATTAATTAAAGTGTACAAACTTAAATGAGAAAATTTCTTAATGCAAAAGAATTTCATATTAGAACTAATCTAATGTATATATACAAATTATAAAGTGGGTGAAAGCTAAGTCCCATATTTTTAGCAAGATCCTTGAATTTAAATGGAGGCATGCCTTTAATTAGTCAAGGATCTGCTAACATCAACTCAATACTGATGTGCTCAATTACCACAATTTTTCTTAAAGCACACGCTACCTAATAGCTAAGAACTTGATGTCGATGTGCTTACTTTGACTCTCACTTTTGTCGTTCTTAACTAAGAAGACTGCAATTGAGTTGTCACAATAGATTCTTAATGGCTTAGATATAGAATCCATAATTCTAAGCCTAGAGATGAAATTCTTAAACCATACACCTTGTGAAGTAGCCTTGAAGCAAGAAACGAATTGAACTTGGCTTCCATGGTAGAAGTAGTTACTAAAGACTGTTTAACACTTCTCCATTAGATAGCTCCACCGCCCATGATAAATACATACTCTGAAGTTGATTTTCGAGAATCAACACATCCACCAAAGTCCACATAAAAATATCTAACATATAAGCTTATAGTCTTTAGTACCTCTAAGGTACCTTAGTACTTTTTTTTACAGCTTTCTAAGGGTCCATGCCTGGATTATGCAGGTATTGTCCTAGCATTCCGATAGCAAAAACAATTAATGTCCGGTCTCGTACATAGTTGAATGTATCCAAGACACCCAACCGCTGCTACATATGAAATATCCTTCATAGACTCTTTCTCCCGGTCGCTCTTAGGGCATTGGTCTAAATTGAATTTATCTCCTTTTGCTATTGGATCAACATTTGGTGAACAATTCTACATATTAAATCTTTCCAAAACATTATTTATATAGGTTTCTTGCAAAAAACCTAGTATGCGCCAAGATCTATCCCTATGAATCTTTATGCCAATGACATAAAATGCATTACTCATATCCTTCATATCAAAGTTTGAAATGGAAAAAAAAAGTTTTCAGAAATGAATTGTTTCACGTCGCGAGGCATCCCCATATCATTAGTGGCAAATAAGATGTCATCCACATATAAAATAAGAAAACAAATTTTACTCCACTCGGAAATGAAGAAATAACCCCGTCAAACTTAATGTACCATTGGCGAGAGGCTTGTTTTAAACCATATATGAATTTCTTAGACTTACACACTAAATTCTCACCACCTTTAGAAGCGAGTCCTTCAGGTTGTTTCATATAAACTTCATCTTCTAGACCACTATTAAGAAAAATAGTTTTCACATCCATTTGTTGCAACTCAAGATTAAAATGTGTAACTAAAGTGATAATCACTCGAAGAGAATCTTTCTTTAATACAAGAGAAAAAGTCTCCTTGTAACCGATACCTTATTTCTGAGTAAACTCCTTATCAACAAGCATGACCTTGTATCTCTCGATATTACCTAATAAATCTCTTTTGGTTTTAAAACCCATTTACAGGCAATAGCCTTGGCCCATTAGGTAACTCAACAAGGTCCCAAACTCCTTTACTTTTCATGTATGGAATTCATTTCATCTTTCATGGTTTCTAACTACAAATCAGACTGTGTACAAGTCATGGCTTGTGAAAACGTTCCACGATCATTTTCGACTTCAATGTCAGATTCTTGTAGATACAATACATAGTAACTAAGTAATGCTGAATGTCTTGCCCGAGTAGACCATATTAATGTTGGACCACCAGTACCTTGAGAAGGTTGCGGGGCAACTAGCTCTTTAGGAATTAGGAATAGAAATCTTAGATTGCCTCATATTGGGAGTCATTGTTACCTTAGAATAATAAGCCCTAATCCTACTACATTAGGAATAATGAGCCCAATCATTACCACATACATTGTGAATTGTGAATATGCCAAAGTTAGTTGCTCATTCTTTCTTGGGCCGGTCCATGTGGCCCAGGCCCCTTTGGTTGACTATTCCGTCTGGTCAGCGTAATATATCATCGGTAAATTATGCTATGGATCCGGGTCCACCTTGCATGGTAGACCTGGGTCTATGTTCACAAATTTAGAACTCTATTTTTACAAATTTAGAACTCTATGTTCACAAATTTAGAACTCTATGTTCATAATTTTAGATCGCAATATACAAAATTACATTACTAAATATTCACAATTTTTGAACTCTATATTCACAATTTTGTTATATAGATTCAAAAATTGTGTTATACTGTTAAACATAAAGTTATGAAATTGTGAACATAGAGTTATAAAATTGTGAACGTAGAGTCATGAAATTGTGAACGTAGAGCTACGAAATTGTGAACATGAAATTATAAAATTATGAACATGAAGTTATGAAACTATGAACATGAAGTTATGAAATTGTGAACATGGAGCTTTAAAATTATGAACATGCAGTTATGAAATTGCGAACATGGATCCGGGTTCACCTTGCAAGGTGGACCCGGGTCCATGGCATAACAACTGTATATCATCATCAGTTAACATATTATGCACCTTCAATTTATTTATATACATATAATTGATAAACTGATGGCACACAATATGTTAATTCTAAACACCTAATTTGAATATTATTTTGAACTAGGGTCCACAATGCGAGGTAGACCCTGGTCCATGATATAATTTGTATTATTCCACCTCCTCCAATTATGTCCCTTTATTTATTTATTTATTTATTTATTATTATTATTATTATTATTATTATTATTATTATTATTATTATTATATTAAGTTATAAGAGTTTTACTTTAAAAATTTTATTAAACA
>CM008344.1:17384784-17395173 GCA_002525835.2 Ipomoea batatas
ATATATATATATATATATATATATATATATATAAAGTTCCAATATAACGGTTTAGAGGTATTGTCATAATATAACACTTCTAGTAATGTCCACATATACTGCTCCATATAATTTATGAATTACAATATCATAAATTAAACTATTATAATTATATATTTTATTATAATAATATAATAATTTTTTTAATACATATTTGGTCTAAGGGTAATTAAGAAAGTTCATATGGGCAAAATTGTCCTATCAAGTACTCTTGTAATAAATTGTTCCCCATGTCCATGAAACACAAAATTCCAATGTTGAGCCTTTGAAAACTTTTTTCCTAATATTTGATTATAAATATTTTTTAGTGGAAAATTTTTCTATAAATCAAATGGGAGAAAATTTAATGAAAACATTTTTCACGAAAAAAAAAAAAATAATTATCCAACCAAACACCCCCATAAGTGTGTGTGTTTAAGATAGAATGTTGCTCAAAACTCATATTGTCAACCAATTGGTCCACTTGCACAGACCTCATTGACTCGTAGTCAATTGTTGTTTTCTTCTTTCCATAATTGTATCGCTATTTATTATGCACAATAAATATATCAAATGGCAAACTCATTGCAGCTGATCTTCTCTAGAGTTCAACCATGTCAGCCTCCATGTTCATAATCTTCATACCAATTATACTAGTCATTGCAACCATGGGGATTTTAGACTAAATCCTTGTTGCGACTATACTCTCAATTGCAATTGTAACTTCCCTTGTGGTATTTGCCATGTTCAAGGCTTGTAAGCTGTTCGTTCTATCCAACTCTCTCATTATGTTATGGGTCAAGCTTGTGACATTTTTCTTAGAAAGTGTTTGGTGGTTTTTTTTTTTTTTTTACTTGTTGCTTCCGTATTAATTTAGTGTCCGCACACTGAAGTGATTCTACAAGAAATTATTGAATTCAATATGTGCCAAAGACCTTCTGGTGTAGTGGCACCCGTTTGCACCCCATATGAAAGAGGGTGTGTTCGAGTCTCAGTAGAAGTGATATTGGCTCTATGTGCTTCATTAGGTTGAGAAAGTAGTTATGAACAGATACTACACTGTAATAGAGTCAATAGTATTCAAAAAAATTGAATTCAATATGTTATTAGTAAAGTCTTAAATTAATTGTACATATTATGTTACAATTGGTAAGTGCTCAAATTAAAGATATATAAACTGGAGGAATTTGCAGGAGGTGGTGGTAAAAACTTCCAGGCTCGCCCAAGTTTCTAGGTTCCTTCTCAGGAGGGAAGGATGAATTGGGGGGCCGGGGTGGTCCCCGTCGGAGGAAGGTTGGGTGAAATTGAACACTGAAGGGGCTAGAGAGGGAGACTCAGGTTGGTCTAGCGTGGGACCACCATGGAACATTGGGACGTGGCTTGCTAGTTTTACGGTCAACATTGGGAACACTTTATCAATTAAACTCGTCATATATGATCTTTTCTAGGCTTACCTTTACATAATTGTAGCAGGTTTCACCCCAAAGCAAAATGAAATTAATTTTCATCCATCAAAATTAGTGGTAACAAACTTTGATACTTGACTCCTAATTCTCTAAAGAATTTGTATCAAAATAATAACAATAATAATATTTCGTGGTACATTCTAATGAATAAGATGGGAAGTAATTATAGTCCACTTTACTTTAATTTCATTGTTCATGCACGTCTGGCATACAGATTGAAATGTATTAATTGGTTATTATTGAAAGGTTGGAGTACAATGAAGTATTGATTAGCTGACTTGGAAGACTTGGAGCCATATTCATCTAAAATTATATTCCAAGAAATTTACTAAATACGGAGTATAAAATATTCATCTATTTATTTATTGGCCTTCTTAGTTTGAGCTAGTTAACAATAAATAATATAAGTTGATTTATCTTTTTGTGGTTACTTACGGGGTATTGCTTTGAACATCAACAAATAATAATTTTTCGTAGCAAAGTATATGAGTATTTATGAAAGGTTTGAAACATATCGTAAAATTGATGAAAAGTTTGTCTGGTTTAGATAAAGACAAAAAAAGTCTATAGAGAATGTTGCAAAGTTTGGGGTTTGAGGGTTGGATTTCATCTATTTATATTAATGAAGTAAAAGTTTACAGAAATTATATTCTGACAGAGTTTATGAAAGTTAATAACTTTTTGAATACCAGTAGACTTTTAAAAACTCTATAAAAGTATGAATTGAATATCAGTATAGTTTTAAAGAGTTTTGAAAAGTCTGGATCTAATACCGGTAGACTTTTAAAGAGTCTTTAAAATCTAAACTGAGTACCACCAAAATTTTAAAGTTGGTAAAAGTCTATGAAAGTCATGATGATTAAATACACCCCTTAGTTAAGCTTATGCTCAAGTTTGGTATTTCATAATCTTAATCTCCGGCCACTTCCTAATTAAAACACATTTATACACAACACATACAATAAAGATAATTGAACTCATAAAAGCTATGGGTGACTTTTTTGTTTCTTAAAAGTTAAAATATGTTATATAATCATGAGACTAAATATAATTACTACTTCTAAAGTTTAGAGCAAAATATAATAAAGGCACAAGAATCACTAAGGGGGGTTTGGTAAATAGCTGTAAACTGATTGAGTTAATGGATTGACTAGTTGATAACATTAGTTAATTGTAAAAAGATGTTTGGTAATTTAGTTGTTAGTTGATAGTTGATTTCATGCAAAATGATTTTCTCAAAAAGCTTATTGAAAAAGCTACTTTAAATTTTTGCGTTTTGGAATAATAAGCTGTTACAGAAAGATAATTAATCAAACACTCATATTCGTTGTTTAACCAAGTCAAATAGCTAATGGTATTTAAATAAGTTAAAATTAATTGATAAGTTAAGCATTTTACCAAACATGGTCTAAGTATACTATCATGTCACTAGCGAACCTCTTATATATTGTCATGCTAAAAATCTCTTATAAATATAAGAAATTAGACTCTCCCATCATTACACATTCTTTATCAAAATATCCTGCACGTAGTTAAAGTTTTTCATATCTAATCTGAATTGTAATTTGATCTACTGCATATATTTATCTTTGTGTGTATATTCTTTCAATATTTAAGTATACATAGGCCCTGTTTGGTAAATGGCTGTTAGCTGGTTGGGTTAGCTGTTTGGGTTAGAAGGTATGATTTGTTGATAAGATTGGCTGATTGTAGAAAGTTGTTTGATAGATTAGCTGTTAGCTGATAGCTGTTTGGTATAATTTCTTTTCTCAAAAAGCTAATTGAAAAGACTGCTTTGAGTAGCCTTTTGAATTTTAACATTTTGGAGTTACAAAAAGCTTATTAACCAAACAACTAATAGTGGTCAAATAAGCCAAAATTGGCTGATTATTTACCAAACAGGGCCATAATACAATAAAGCTAAGCAATCACAATATACACGTTATCACAACAACTTATGATATATATCAAACACATTTTCTATTATTTTTAAAATATTTTCATTATTAAATCTTTTTTTTTTAGTACTGTCATTATTAAATCTTATTGTAAACTTTTTAAATTTGCTATGATAATCACGAAGACTAGTCAAACTTTGTAAACACAAAATCAAGAATGTTATTTTCTATTATTTAGAAGATAATTAATATAACAAGTATACATTGGTCAAATTGATCTTTATTTCTTTGCTTATTTTTAACACTTTTTTTATATATAAACTTCTGATCTCTTTTTTTTTTTTTGTTATGTAATATGCCGTTTAATATAGTTTTTTTGGCCGAGATTTTAATGTTTTAGAAAATAATCTCAAATGGAAATTCAAGTCAAGTGTACCACACACTCTCTTCTTAAAGTTGATTCACTACCTACCGAGAGTGCTAATAGCATTATAGAACTAGTCTTCTAGGATAAAATATATCACAACACTATATTTGAGCACTCAAATATAATAATACTTTCGGCGAACATAGATAATGTTAGCACTCCGTAATTTTTAATATCGAAGTGTTGACAGAAATTTACAAAGTAAAATGAGATTTTCCAAGGAGAGGAAAACCAAAGTTTGTGAAGTTCTTCTAAACAAAACATCCAAAACATTCTACCCAACACAAGTGTTTATAGGAGAAATGAAATTTAAAATTCAATTTGTAACCCCCCAACACTTCATTCCTAATGGTTCTAGTAAATACACAAGTTTTGAGCACTCAAATATAATGCTTTCAACGAACTTAAATAAAGTGAGCTCATTCATAATTTTTAATATCGAAATGTTGGCAGAAATTTACAAAGAAGAAAGGAGATTTAATTTCGAGAGAGAGAGAAATCAGAGTTTTTGAAGTTGTTCTAAAAACAAGAACGAAGAAATGGAATTGAAGTTTAAAACACTTCATTCCTAATTAACAGTTTCAATAGTCCCTCTACGCGTAAAAGAAACCGTCTAAACTATACAATTCAAACTCTTCTAAAAAAAGAATTATATATATATTAGTGCAAACTCACATTCTTTTTCCAATGTGGGACAAATACTCATTTAAAGCCTTCCCAACTCCATTTTCCCAATTTAATGGGCACATCACTTTGAGTATCAATTACTCATTCACCCGTTATTCATTTTGTGTGTAGAATATATCAAATTAAATTTCTCGCTAAGAAGAACCCGAATCTACTTTAACCTGACCCAACTCGGAAGTGAACTCCACTAAAAATTATACCACAAAATGACAACTTTAAATGCAAAAAATAGCTAATTTTTCCAACAAAATATTACCACAAAAAATTGAATTGTAAATAACTTTATATATAAGTATTATTATACAAGTTGGTCTTATAAAAAAAATAAAAATGGTTCAAATGGAGGAAAATAAAATTTAAAAATAATACACATTATTTTTCTTGCACACCCCAAGTTTTTGTTTGACCTTTTTGAATAAATAGATGGAATAGTAGTGTTGCTGTCTTGTTCTCTTTTCCCTTATCTGATTTCATTTAGACTTGGCCTTCCTTGTTCAACTACCATGCATTGTATCCTACCGCATATTTCTTATACAATTAATGTAATTTAATTGGATTGAGACTTTGAGGGAAGTTGAGGTAGAGGTCGATCAGGGAAAAGTATACCAAAATCTTAAAAACGTATTTTATTTTCTATATTTATTAAGTGAGTGTAATTTATTTATTTAGTTATTCATTAACTTAGATAAGACAATAAGTAAAATGATCATTTGTATTTATTATGTGATATTTATTTGTTGAATGCATGTTAGCTTATGTTAAACATAGAACCAAAAATTAAAGTAAACACAAATGCTTTTTCTAGATTTGGGTTGAGCCACTTGTGCAAAACTCATCGTAAACACAATATCTCTATCTCTATCTGCAATAAATATACACTGACACACACAGACCCACCTAAATAAATGCTTGACAATTATATTTTCTCAAAATGAATAATAACATTATAATTAAGTACGGAGTAATTGAATATATGTGAAATAACTCATATTTCATCTTAATTGACTAGTTGTAGTATGAAGACTAATCTAAGTTAATTTTGACTAAAAATACACTAATGCAAATATTGCACTAACAAAAGCTATCCAAAGTGAAGTTGGGCTCTAGAAAAAGACTATCTGATAATACCAAGAAGAGTTCAGAGTGTGAGTTGTCTAGAGTGAATCGCAGTGTACATTGATTAAAAGTGAACTGTCACTTATAATTTAGTACCAAAGAAATTAACTCTTATTTTAAATATTCAACATCTCGAGTGATATTATTCATGTTTTAACTCAAATCATATGAGTAACATCTAGAAATGAGAATGGTTCATGTAATACATACTGAGTATTACCGATTGGTATCTGTAATAACTAATACGTAGTAACATCTAATTATAAGCGTGTGCACGTAAGTAAGTTATATTTAGATAATTGTATATGAAAAACAAGTAAATATGATAGTAGGTAAAGTAAGAAAATTTGGTAGCTCACAAATGGCGAAATTTTCTCATCCCAAGGTTGTTACATCCCGGCATGACAAGATAGCGATGGAGTAAATATCACATTTTTACTCATAACTATTACACTTTTTTTAATGAGTAATAATCATTCAATTTATTCGAGTTTAGTATTACATTTTTTCTTATAAATACATGATCAACTAACCCCTAAATATTACATTTTGATTTAAAATATTATATTTTCTTTTATTATTCTTAATTAGTATTACATTTTTCAGTATAAATATTATATTTACATCTGACCAATCCTACAAGTAAAAATCCATGAGATTGTGATGAAGAAGAAAACATAGTGTTGAAAGGAAAATGTTATATGTACTCACATTTTTTACTCTCAACTTTCTTTCACACAGAAGATCTTTATGTAGGTACTTGTATTGGGACTCACATGAAAAACATAACTTATCAAAGCCCGCCAAATGAGAGAGTAAATTGAAGAAGTAAGATTTGAGAGTGTATGTAGTTGTGTGTTGGTCTGGCCAGGCCACTTGCCCAAAAGTCAATCAAATGTCAACAATTGTTTTCAATCTATTTTTTTGTACATGACTATATCTATCCTTCTATATATGTATAAAATAAATATGTTAAAGAATTGAATGTAAGAACAACGGCGCTGCAGCAGATTGGATCTTCCCCAGAATTGAAGCATGTCAGCCTCCATGTTCATAATCCTCATACTCTCTTTCAATGCAATAATATTTGTTGAAGCACAGTCACAGAGTGGGCATCTGCCTATAGATGAAAGTGAGCCCCCTCAGCTCTCTGATCTGATCTGTTGTTTTCTTTGTGGTTATGAATTTTCTCTAATACTCACTCTGTCTTCATTACATATTTATTAACACCAAGCTAAGCTTTTGATTCATGTATCTGGAAGTCAATGCACTTAAGGAAATTGCTGAAGAAATGGGGAAGAAGGACTGGGATTTTACACTAAATCCTTGTGACAACAACTCCAACTGGAGGAGTAATGCATCACAGCCGGATTTTTTGCTGTACTATAGTTCTCTCACTTGCAATTGTAACTTCCCTGCTGGTATTTGCCATGTACAAAGCATGTAAGCATATTTTTTTTTAAAATCACCCCTAGAGAACAACGATTCGATCTCCGTGAGGGGTATGGTGTAGGAAATATAATTTCAAGATACATAGTACAACACTTTTGGTATTAAAGTGATTATTCTAGCTACATGAACTGGTTGACTTCAATATGTTATTAGTAAAGTCTTTACATTAATTGTATATATTATGCTATGATTGACAAACTCAAGTCCCACATCGACAAAATATAGAAAGAGAGATTGGATTGTAAGTGGATACAATATTATATTGGGTAAGTGCTCAAAGAGAAATTGGGGAACATGATCCTCAAGACAACATAATAATCTCTATTTTTTTTTTTGTAAACAGAGTTTTAAGAGGACAGGATCTACAAGGTGTCCTCCCTCCTTCCTTGGTGAAGTTACCCTTTCTCAAGATAATGTAACAAGACGACATTCTATGTTTATGTCATAATCTGCTATACTTTTATATATATTCTTTGTTTGATTAATAGTATTATTTACTGCAGTGATCTGAGCTACAACTACTTAAGTGGTACAATTCCCCTTGAATGGGCTTCTACCAAGTTGGAAAATATGTAAGTTGTGTTGTCTACTATAACCTATGCTATACAGGTTTAAGCTATCTGCTCTTCCATGCTAAAGTTGTGAAATTTTGCAGCTCTGTTGCTGTGAATCGATTGTCTGGGCCTATTCCAAAATACTTAGGAAATATAACAACTCTTGTACGATTGTATGCTCCCTTGCTCCTTCCACTCTACTTGCACAAGTAAAATTGTTGTTAACTTTATATGAGGAACTTATTAATTGGGTTTTGTTGTAACAACAAATGAATTTACAGAAACTTGAAGAACAATATGTTCAATGGAACTGTTCCACCAGAGCTTGGAAATCTAGCCAACTTAAAGATTCTGTAAGCTTTTGCTAATCAAATATATGAATCATTCTCATCACATACTGAATATAATATTGGTTAAATTTTAAATTTTTGTTATCACTTACTTGATCCTCTCTCTATTTTTGTTGTCTGTAGCTCTCTTAGTGGTAATCATCTCACAGGTGAATTGCCAAAAGAACTTAATGCTCTCACAAATTTGAGATATCTGTAAGTGCATCATGCATGCATATTATATTCTTCAGTTATACACCTCTTTAATTTGTCATTCTTCTATACTTTATGTTGACTTGTCATGTGTCTTGGGGAAATCTATGCAGCGGTCTCGGCAGTAATAACTTCACTGGGAAAATGCCTAGCTTTCAACATTTGAAAAGCCTTCATACGCTGTAAGCATTCATATCTAAAACTACAGAATTGAAATTTATGGATGAAATCATTTTTTTTTATAGAGAAGCATATACGATTGGCAGAGAGCTTGAAGCAAGCGGTTTTGAAGGACCCATACCTGAAAATGACTTTGTACCGACAGGCTTGTCGAGGCTGTGAGTTAAGATTTTCTTTACAAATTAATTAATATTAGTTCTGATTATAGCAGAATTTTCTACAGTCAAGATTAACAAACTAAAATATGATTGTCAACAACACAAACCTGCAGTAGAATCAGTGACCTAAATGGAGCTGTCTCGAGTTTTCCTACATTAAATGACATGACAAATATGACAGAGTTGTGAGTAATGCATTTTCTTTCCAAAAATATGAACTTAAGTTTCATAATTATTCCACTATGGAGTGAAGTTATTTATGCAAATTAAAAATAATTTTTATGGTGCAGGATTTTGAGGAGGTGTAACATTTCTGGAAATTTACCTGATTTACATCATATGACACGATTGGGAATGATGTCAGTAACTAAATTTCTGAACTACTTTTATGAGGAAATTGATTCTTTTTTTTTTTTCCATATCTTAGGAATTAATATAGTAGAAGTTTGGTTTTTGTACTGAAAAATCATGTCAATAAATAAATTATCCAGTAATTATTTGAGATTTTTTTTCGTTTGTGTAATTTTGTTATTTTTTTTAATTAGCATAAGGTTGCTTTTTCTTATTGTCAGTGAAATGTGCATTATCATGTAATTCAATTCTTAAGTTGATATGCTTCTCTACTTTCCTGTTTTGTTATGATATTGAGTTTGCAGAGATTTGAGCTTTAATAATCTTGAAGGAGGGATTAGTGGTCTTCAAGGGCTTCAAGGGCTTAAAGAGCTTGAGCTTGAGAACAAAATGCAGTACTTGTGAGTAACAAATCAATTTTAATGTTAATGATTTTGCATAAGTAAATTCCTTTATATTTGGGCATTTTGTTATAATAGAAATCTAATCAGCATTCTAGTTATTTTTCTCATTGTTGTGATTCAGTTGAGGATAACTTCTCTCTGTTTTTTCTTGTGTGTGAATTCGATATTACTAAATTGAATTTTGTGCAACCTGTTTTTAGGTTTCTAACAAACAACTCGCTTAGTGGGAAAATTCATGAATGGGTTCTAAATCTAGATTCTATGTAGTAAGTTCAGTCTTGTGATGAGTTTTACCATACGAGAGATAATTTAATTTGTAGTATTGTCCATGAGCTCTTTTCAACAACTCTCGTCATAAAAAGCACTAATAAAATTTAAACGACCATGCAATGTGCAGTTACATAGATCTTTCTTACAATAATTTTGAGGAGAGTTCTATGTCACCAATTTGCTATCGGGAGAATCTGTAAGATTCCGTCTCTTATATGCATCTACTGTTTCAAGTCTTCCTTCAAGTATGGATCATTTTAGCACTCTCATTTTTCAATTCCTAGCAGAAACTTGTTCAAAAGTTATAATGGAGGAGAGGAAAACGAGTAAGTTTTAACATATATCCTCTAACAAACCATGAATATGTTACGTTGACACTCATAATGTAATTTAGTTTCCAAAAATTTCTGACTTGATCCTCTTTTGGTTTTTTTATAGCGAAATTGGAAAATGTCTAAAGCAGTGCACGAAAGGTAAGCACATCATATCACTATACATTAATGCATTTGTGCATCAATGTTGCTGATAAGCAATGACATGCAATAGCCTTTTAACTTTATCTCTATATCGTTGTATGGATGATGTCTAGTTTGTTTTATTCATTTTACTGTAGATTGGTATTCATTTCACATCAATTGTGGTGGAGGAAACGTTTCAATTGGTGACACTACATATGACGCAGATAAAGATTCTGTTGGACCTGCCAATTTTTTTTTCAATAGAGAAAACTGGCTAGCCAGTAATACAGGGGGTGACCTTTTTGATACAGATCAATATATAGCAAAAAATATATCTGTCATCCATGCAAAAGACCCTGAAATCTACAAGACTGCTCGTTTGTCTCCTTTATCCCTAACGTGTATTGC
>CM008344.1:17420761-17433850 GCA_002525835.2 Ipomoea batatas
TAGATAGCCTTTTATAATATAAATATAAATGCTTGCAAAAGTAAATTGAGAAGATAGAGATTTATATGAATATTTTGGTTCTTTAGGTATTTGAGCTTATAAAGTACTCCCTTTGTACACAAATAACCATCTTTTTGGAAAATAAACGTGATTTAGGAGAGCATATGGAGACTTAATGTACCTTGCATGAATTCCTTAATTTGAGCATATAGGAGAGCATGTGCTAGATGTGGTAAAACTCTTGAGTAAATAGAAATTAAAGCAAGGTTGCCAAAATATGCCTTTCATGCTTTATTCCCAAGCCTTGCAATGTCTTACAATTGTTAAAAATTGCCTTATCTTGTGCTTTGTTGTGTATTTCTTTCAATTGGTCTAGTAGTTGGCATGGAGTAAGCTCCCTCACAAAATGATAGGGAATTATTTAAAAAATAGAAACGATCAACACTAGGCAAACACAGATCTGCTAGAACATATTAAAAAGTAAAACAATATAAGCATGTTAACTACTTAAATATAGGCCCTGTGTTTGTTTTTTTAGAACCATTTCTTAACAGGTTTGAATGCCTTAAATTACTTAGATCAATTTTTCTTAAATCACTTTGCACCTCATAAGTAATTTAAATTGCACAACCTTGAGTGTAGTAACACAGAATCAGTGCAAGTAGGCATCAATGGGAAGGTAGTTTCATAAAAATTCTAAGTAATTTAAGGCTATGAACATTATATTTGCCTTCCAGTTTGAATCTTTAGTCATGATTTTTATCATACTTTGACAGTAAGCTCTTCACTTGGCTACTCAAGATTTTATGTTGTAGCCAGGCAGCTAACATGTCGGGGTAGTTAATTACTCTGGTAACTGTGGATAGTGATAATTTTGAAACTTTAAAGTGAAATATAAACAAACCTAGCTACATGAATTCCTTAATTGGTATTAATTTTCCATCTTGCCGGCCAATGCTGTTCCACATTTGTGATCTTTTGTGCAATTTGAGGGCTGATTCTTCTAACAGATTATAGATTATACCTTTCTCAATTCCCATCCTTTACAAATACATCATAGGATCGACTTGTTAGTTACAGTTGTATAAACATTTCAATCAAATTGAAATGTTTATACAACTTTTTCCTTACTCTCTTATTTCACTGTTGATTTTTCTAATATAAACTTCTAAGAGTGTTGGGTTAAGAGGCAGGTTGCTGTGTTTGGTGGACTCTGAATTTAATTGTTGCAACTGCCAAGCTAATCATGGTGCCCTGTTAAGTCGCGGTGCCCCCCGACTGCCTTGTCGCCTAGGCGACAAGTTAAAAAAATACTATATATATATATATATCTAAACATTCTAAAGTCTAAACAATTAAACATATTCAACATACATCAAGTCATCAACTAGATAACACAATAAATAAAATATGAAATATCCATCAAAAAGTCACTCATATTCCCTTGCCCCTCATTGTCATCATTAATATCTTCATTTCCTCTCGCTTGGCCATCATCATCTTGAACATCATCATTTGGAAAAAAAGGGTCTTCTTCTTCATTTTGTTCTTAACGTTGATTGTTTTCTTTTGCTAGCCGTCCCGGAACTTGGATAAGTAACAGAATCGTGAGATGATGGTTGTCTTTCTCCCGCTGACAATTCTTGCACATCATCATCCTCACCATCATCCAAGATCACCCTTCCTTTCTTTATCCTTGATGTGCTTTGAATATATTGTTGCATCTCCCTCATAATTTCCGTAGTTGTTTTGGGACATTTAGCAACATCTCCATAACCGGCCGCAAGGTGTTGTTTTAATCACTTGATTCCCGAATGCATTTGCTTGTGACAACGAGCATTCAATCAAGTCTTTGTTCGTCAAGTCCGGCCAAAATCCGTAATTCCATCCCGGATCATTGGATTTTGCTTTCCTCTTAGGATCGGTAGATGGATCATAGCTTTCATTTTCAGCCATATCCTACTACCCAAACAATGAAGGGGAAAGTTTAAAAAAAAAAAAAACAAGTGGCAGGCTGGCAGTAGTGTACTGCCTCTGCCCACTGCCCAGTGATTCTAGTGAATCAACATTCAACAACAAAATGAACAAATATATATTATTAATATGTTAATAACTTAATATAATAATATATTATATATCATTAATCATTATAAGTTATAACCCAAAACCAAAGAAAAAAAACAGTGGCAGCCGGCAAAAAACCAAAGAAAATGGAGAAGAAAGAAGAAGAAAGACGGACGACTCATGGACTGTGAGGGCGACGACGGTCGGAGGGCGATGGCTGTGGGAGGTCGATGCACCGGGTTTGAAGAGTGACGATGAGAAATGCATAATGTTTCTTCTTCTCTCTCTTCTATATTCATATTAGGTCATGCCTTTTTTTTAAAAAAAAAAAAAATTAAAAATTAAAAATGGCGTCCATGGGATGCCTGGGCGATGCTGGAGCTCGGCTCGCCTGAAAATGGCGAGGCGAAGCCTCCAGGTGTCCTGTCTCTACTGATAAGCATGGCAACTGCTTATTATTCAATTAATGGGTTAAAATTTTAAATAGTTTGGGAGGGTTAGTACTTGTTAGTGGTTTATTAACCAATTAGCAAAAGCCCACTATTTTCATTCTTTTCTTTTTCCCATTTGTTGGAAGAGAGTGTGTGTGTGTGTGTGTGTATAATTGGATTTTAAATGCACTGATGGGTAATTTTCATTGTCTTCCTTTTGAAAGTCATAATTTCCATTTCAGGACATGAAAATAATGTCCAGTTCTTCCAAATTAAAAATGTATATTTTTTATGGTCTTGTATACCTCAAGAATATGATGGGAGCCTTTTTCCTCCAATTTTTATTTTTTTAAACCAAGTTTTAGATGTGGTGCTCCATTCAGTTTTCTTATAGTTGTCTTAGTGATACCATGCCATTACACTCGAAATGGAAGGAATAGCCGAATAGTCTTTTTCTTTTTTTCTGAAAATGAAATGATATGTTTTCTCTGAATCTACAAATTACTACATTGAGATTCATATGAATATATTTTTATTTCAGGAATTATATCTCAAAGCATTGTCAGTCAAATCAGCGATTCCTCACCCACGTATCATGGGAATAATTCGTGAATGTGGAGGAAAAATGCATATGGCAGAGAGACAGTGGGCAGATGCAGCTACAGACTTCTTTGAAGCTTTTAAGAACTATGATGAGGCTGGAAACCAAAGGCGTATCCAGTGTTTAAAGTATGATCGCAGTTCATTTCTGTTGGCTTTTACATGCATTTTTTGTTTTATCTTTCCTTCATTCAATGATTTCCACTTTTTGCAAACATCTAGGAAGAACAAATGATATTTTCTTGATTTTATTTTTAGTTGGAAGTATCTGCACCCTCTCTTTGATCTAACACATACTGGGGGATCCTTCCACTGAAGTGAACCATAGAAGCTTATTCTTATTGGACCAAAAACTTAAATGTATGCTACTATGCTAGAACAATGGGTGTAGTGTCCTTTATTCAAAGATGAATTGGAAAAATTATGATTTTCCATTGGTTGAATTCTGAAACCTGATGTAAATAATACAGAGTATAATTCCGAGATACTTTGAGGAGAACTGTGTGGTGTATGGCTATATGCTTATATGTTATATATCATGTGAGAAAGAATCTAGATGATAAAGTAGTGGAATCTAAAATGTCAAAGCTGGTATCTCTGGATATTCTTATGGGACTAATTTTTGAGTACCATGAGGAATGAGGGGGAAGCATCATGACTATTTTCCTTATAAGGATGTTGCTGCAGTTTGGTGTAGTGCTTCCCAGAGGCCAGAACTGGTTGCTTAAATATCAAATCTTTATTATATTTTAATCAATACCCTTCGGAATTGGTCCCTATGATATGCCCAATTTTATCTGGCTGTTGATAATTCTAGCTTTGAGTTTGTTCAATTTCATTTATGTGTGGTTCTGCCACTGTTACTTGCCTTTGTTACTTGGGCGAAAAAAATCCAGATAGAAGGGAAATTTCTCTTGGTAATAGCACTGCCAGTTTTTGAGTTCCATTTTTAGGAAGCTTATTTTGAGCCTTAAGATATTTTTTCATATTCAATACTCGTATCTTCATCTCTGGGGAACCCTCTGCATTACTGTTTCTCTGACATTTCTAAGAAATTTGGTGGATGACTTTCACTTAGTTTTTGTCTTGTCTTGTCTCTATAGCACTATATATTTGACAATAAAAACTGCAGTGGCACACAATTGCTTTTTACCTGTCAGAATAGGTTTATTACTTGTAGTTTAGGAATTCTAGAGATTTTTTTATCCTATTTTCACTATCAGGTATAACCTTTGTATATATAATTTATTTTTTGGTACATCTGATAGGGGATGGGCTGATGGGATCTACTACATGGGAAGGAGTGTAAATTATACTACCACCCTAAATCCCCTTTCTAGATTCAGTTTGTGCCTTAATAGCGCTATAAAAGCCAAAACATTACTACCAGTTGCATTTTTAGCCAAACCTTTAAATTTTTTGCTATTTATACCAACTTTAAAAAAAAATATTTTGTTATAATTTCATTCAATTCCTCATTTTGGTCAAAGTTGACCCTATCTAGCTTTATAATAATTTTAAAATAGCTACCCTTTTATTTCTAATTTTATTATAATAAATATTTATAATGATTTTATTAGCTTCCAAAAATTAGAATGTTGAATCCCCTTGTCTGAAGGGTCAGTTTTGACCAACATTAAGAATTGGCTAAAGTTGCAACCAAAAGAATAAAAATAAAAACTCTGTATGAATTGCAAAAATTAAAAGGCTTGGCTAAATATACAATTGGTTGCAAAGTTTTGGTTTAGTCCCAAGAATCCAATTATTAAGCCTTTCTCTTTGCCACCCATGATTCCTAACAATATCATTGACTTTTGTCTGAAGAGTATACATACTTTAATTGGGTGTAAATTAGCTTGTTGTATCTATATTTATGTTCTTAATGCACTGTTTTGCTTCCCTCCACTTGGCAGATACTTGGTTTTGGCAAATATGCTGATGGAGTCTGAGGTCAATCCTTTTGATGGCCAAGAGGCAAAGCCGTAAGTAGTGTAACTGATTTGCCTGTCAGCATTTATCTAATTATCCAATTTGCAGTGAATATCTTCCCTCAATGGCGCTGCACTTTCTCCCACTTGTGTTTACTCTTGTGCCTGATCTTTTTTTATTGTTTCTTTTAGATATAAAAATGACCCTGAAATTTTGGCAATGACAAACCTAATAGCAGCGTATCAACGGAATGAGATATTAGAGTTTGAAAAAATCCTTAAGGTACTGAAGTAAATCCTTGAAGTCCTTGAATTAGCTTATCATTAACATGGTTTTGATTACACTGCTCTTGTAAAATATTTCAGAGTAATAGAAGGACAATAATGGATGATCCATTCATACGGAATTACATTGAAGATCTTTTGAGAAATGTGAGGACTCAGGTGTTGCTCAAGCTCATCAAGCCCTACACAAGGATTCGGATCCCCTTCATATCCAAGGTGATTATATAGGTGTCCAGTGTATCTTTGCAGCAAGGGAGCAAGCTGCAGAGACGCTTGTTTTTTTTTTTTTTCAATTAATGTTTTTATTTATTTATTGTTTTTCACTTTCCCTATTTACCTTCTATTCTATCTTTGCCTTTTGTTCACTAAAACTTGTTGATGTACACAGGAGCTTAATGTACCAGAAAAGGATGTTGAGGAGTTATTGGTCTCACTAATATTGGATAATCGTATACAAGGTCACATTGATCAAGTGAACAGACTGCTAGAACGTGGTGATAGGTCTGAATTTTACTCCTTTTTGCAGGATCCTGTATATATTGTTCTGTTTTCTTGTTTCTAGTGATATATTTCTTATTTGTAATGTTGTGACCAGGTCAAAAGGAATGAAGAAATACACTGCTATAGATAAGTGGAACACACAGCTCAAGTCTCTCTATCAGACCGTCGGCAATCGAGTGTGTTAAATATCGAGATTGTTCCATTTATACTTTGAAAGCAAGCACTAAGTAATCCTCCATTCAGGCCTGCAGTGGGGATAAAAGCGAGTGGTTGGCATCAGGTTTTCCAAGGTTTTGACTTTTGATATATGCATGTTTTTAGTACTGAAATTGTGTTCACAGAGTACATTGTAAATGTTGATTCTCAATGTTCTTACTGTCCAAGTGACTAGTTAAAATTGATTCTTTTGGGGGATTTGGTGGTAACCGAGCCAACCTAGGCAGATTTTGAGGGGTGTAAACGAGTTAAATTTGGGATAAATTTTGAATTACACTTGGTATACCAAGTTTATATAGATCTGTAGTTTAATGCAATAAAATCTTTGTGCTGTATGTAGGTTTAACTAGTCTTTAATGCAAGTGCAATCATTATACATGGACCCTGGTTCACAAGATGGACTATTGTCATATTGTTTTTAGTATACAAAATGGTAATTTTTAGTATACAAAATGTTCATTTTTTGAATATTTATCTTTAGGTATAATACTAAAAAAAGAACTTTTAATACATTAAAAATAAACATTTTTTTGGACTAAAAATAAACATTTAATATACTACGTACTAAAAATGAACATTTATTCGTGGCTCACATTGTAATTTGCACCATTGTCCATAGTATTATTTATCGAGAAAAGACTGACCGTGTTGGTCTAAATTGGGTCATCATTTTATATTTTTATTGATGCTAGAAGCAATATACCCTAAGTTGGTAGATCAATACATGTTTTGGTAGAAATGAGCATTTTTTAAAAAAAAAAATGGTTTGGATAAAAATAGGTAAATTTTGAAATCTAGATTAAAATAGGCAAAATTAGTTTTTCAAATGCGTCATGTTTTTTCTTAAAACGTATTTATCAAATGTGTTTGGCCTAGTATTTAGTTTCATCATCGCCAAAAAGGTGCATTTAGCACTTGATTTTAAGAGTTCTTTTCAAGCTTAATAAGATGTTTTAGGTTTGAGCCCTAGAAACGCAGTTACTTTAAAATTTATGGGGTATTTTGTAACTCTTTATATGATGTTTGGTTTAAAAAATAAAAATAAAAAGAGAATATAATAGAATTTTAACATCAATTAGAATAAGAATATTGTTGGGAGGAATTATATTTTTGTGTTTGGTTGGATTAGGGAATAGAAAATGAATATTATTTAAATAACTAAAATACCTTTATTCAAAATAATACACATACAAATATATACATACTTACCCACCATAAAATAAAAAAAATACTATTCTATTCTTTCATTAGCAATTATAAGTAAAAAGAGATAAAAACAAAAAAACAAAACTGCCAAAGAAGAAAGGACAAAACAATATACTGTACATCAATTTATTTAGTAAAAAGGTCAGAGGTCAGACTTAGGTCTAATTTAAATCCTGATTAGCTAAATAGACACATGCCTATAAATATAGGCAAATTATTTTGTGGGTCATAGTCCACATAGTACTGTGTGGGCAAATTATGCTATGGAAGGTGGACCCAGATCTATGTTCACAAATTTAGAATTCTATGTTCACAAATTTAGAACTTTATGTTCACAAATTTAGAACTTTATGTTCACAATTTTACATCGCAATATACAAAATTACATTACTTAATACTCACAATTTTTGAACTCTATATTCACAATTTTGTTATATACATTAAAAAATTGTGTTGTACTGTTGAATATAGAGTTATGAAATTGTGAACGTAGAGCTATGAAATTGTGAACATGAAATTATGAATTTATGAACATGAAATTATGAAACTGTGAACATGGAGTTATGAAATTATGAACATGGATCTGGGTCCACCTTGCAAGGTGGACCCAGGTCCATAGCATAACAACCCGTGTTGTGTGGATCATAACAAAAAGTATATTTTTAATGTACTTGATTATGTAAATTCGTTGTTTGACGTATCAAGGCCTATAAAGTATGTAGACAGTATGTATATCAAAGTGTATGAGTCGAGAGGATGCTAGAAAATTTCTCAAAAGGAGCTTTCTTATAGCACTTTGTTATTGAATCTTGTAGAGAGAATTGAGAGGAATTGTCTAAGTATTGTCTAGAGGGAGAATTGAGAGGACGTGAAAGGGCTTCTTGAGTGTTCTAGAGAGGAGAGAAAATTGCACCCCCTTTGATGAAGGGGTTGAGCCCCTTATAAAGGTGATGGAGATTGACTATTTGACTCAGCTCGGATACCTGACCTTGACCTAGATACTTGATCCTGACCCGAATACCGAGCAGGAGCATGGAACATATAGGGATGTTAAACTTGGAGAATATTTCTTATCTATACTAAAAGTACATTATTTGCGTATTAAATGTACATTCAACAAAATAATGTACTTTTCTTAAATACAATGTACATTTTTAATATACATGATGGATACCCTCATTAGGGTACCCGACCCGAGAAGACCGGTATCTGGAGCTCACTGACTGCCCAGTCTAGGGGAATGTGTAGCCCGGGTTGTTTAAATCTGTGCGGCTTAGGCCAGGTGGGTATTCGGGAGGCAGTGCCCGACCGGATGCGCTTCGAAAGGTGGTTACCATGCGCGGAATTAGAAAACACCAGGTGAGATTTAGGGAATTTTGCCTTAATCAAAATATGGTAACCCTAAACCGCCTTCCTAAATCATATTTGTTAAGAATTTTACTTATTTAGGCTTATTATTCTTGTATAAATACCCCCTGAGGTCACATTGTAAGGGGAGTTCATTCTTTCTCTCAAGTGAGAAATACAAGTACAATTATACTCTTTTTTTTTTTTTGAATACAACTGACCCTATTACATTGTAGTATCTGTTCATCTATACTTTTCTCAACCTGTTGAAGCACAAAGAGTCAATTTCGAGATCTCCTCCACTGAGACTCGAACTCATGACCTCCCATCTAAGGGTGGCCACTACATGCCAATTGAGCACAAAGTGCTTGGCTACAATTATACAATTATACTCTCTTTAGAACTTGAATATTCTTCTTTAGGTTCTACGGTAGTGTTGGCCAGCCGCAACACTTGTTTCGCAGTCGTAAAACCAACATTGGCGCCGTCCATGGGGACTGATACGAAAAGTCCTATCTTTACACTGATTCTATGGTACAAACACGACGTAGTTGGTGCTCAGGCCTGTTTAACCTGAACGCTAATGCTGCGGCAAACGGAAACGCAAATGGCAATGTGATCGTCATCGCCCCTCAGGAAACTGACCGTGCCCCGGTGGGAGATTTGCGTCAGGAGCTAAGTCGTCCGCCGCCCGACCTGCGTCAGTAGAGGTGTCGAAACGGGCCGGCGGGGCGGGGCCCGCCAAAGCCCGCCATATGGCGGGTGCGGGCTAAAAAGCCTGCCAAAATACGGGCCTAAGGAAAGATGCCCTGCCCCGCCCCGCCTTAAGCCCGCGAGCCTCGGCGGGGGCCCACCAAATTTTAAATTTACATAAAAATTAATATAAAAAGTATTAAATATATATATTAAAATAACTAATAAATAATCAAATACATAATGTGATAATCCATAAGCCAATAACAAATCATTTATACATTATACTAATTTTTTAAAACTTGATTATATATATATAATCAAGTTTTAAAAAATTAGTATATTGTATAAATTCCACACACCCATCCATTCCAAACCATCCATGTTTACTCTCATCTCCGTTTCAAGCCGATAAGCACTCTGAACTGAATATAAACCATGATTTTCACCCCTCCAAAACAAACGATCCCTTTCAGGGAAAATAACAATGGGAATACTCAAAATAAGATTAGAATCCCTTGGACTAAAAAGATCTTTTACCAACCCCTCATCCCAACATGAAGTACCAATGGAGAACAAGGACTTAACAACCGTATCTGAAGGGTATCCCGAGTTTGGAGTAGAAATATAAGGATTATCACTATTTGGAAGCTACGGGTCCTCCCAAACCCTCACCCCCTCACCCTCTCCAATCCTCCAACAAATCCCCTCCCTTCAATAAATTCTGGGTTTCACAAATACTAGACCACACAAACGATGGATTTGATCTCCGGCCCGCATCAAGAAAAGAACAATTGGGAAAATAAAGAGCTTTAAAAACTCTAGTTAGTAAAGAATCAGGCTCATATATAAACTTCCACCCTTGCTTCCCAAGCATAGCCAAGTTTATCTCCCTTACTAACCTAAAGGCTAAAACCCATCCCCCCATACTGTTTCGGCTTACATAATTCAGCCCAAGAACTCCACCTAATCCCCTTTCCCCCTCGGCTCTCACAACCCCACCCAAAAGAGTTCATTAGGCGCTCAATCTCACCACATAAACCTTTTGGTAAAAAGAACACATTCATGGCGTAATTTGGAATACTTTGTAGAACAGTTTTTAGAAGAACCTCACACCCAACCCTAGGTAGAAAACAGTTACCCCAATGTAGGATCCTAGTCCGAACCTTTTCCCGAATAAAACCCAGAATTTCCTTTTTTCACCGACCAACATACCCAGGCAACCCAAGATACTTTCCCCTACCATGCAGCTCGTGAACCCCTAAAGTTTCACAAATAACCTCCAGGAAAAAACTTCACAAAGAGAACAGAAAAAACAAGAACGCCGAAAAACACACTCATAAAGAGAGAGGGGAAAACACTCTACTCAAAAACTAAGAGGCACGATAGTGAGAAAAATCTAAACCGAGAGAAAACACTCTTAATTAATAATGTTAATTGCCTTTACCCTTAAAGGTTAAGGAATCACTTTGGTCTTTGCATAAACATCTCATATGAAAGAAGATAAAGAGAGTTGCTAGAGAGATAGGGGAACGAAAAATCTTGAAGAGCAACTTTGATCCACATCTTCTTCAAGCTTAGGTCTCAAGTTATTGGAGTATTCTAGGTGAGTTATTTGACCTCCATTTTTCACTCTTTTTGAGTTGGGTTTATCATTGGAGCCCTAAGATTGATGTTCGAAAATATTAGGGATTTTGACAAGGAGTATTTGGGTGAGCTAAATAGCTAAGATTTGGATGTTTTAGGTAAAAGGTTAGCTCTTCTCTCCTTATTTTGCAAAATTCATAACCTATTTTGGAATCTATATTACTTTGAATACCCATTTTAGGGTTAGTATGAGTTAAAATATTTTGGACTTTTGATATAATATGAGTCAAGCTAGTTATGATTGTTAAAGTGTGATTTCACTATTATTCAAATTTATGAGTATGATTTGTACTAAGGTGTTTTGCTCTAAAAGAGGATCAAGTAATTTATTTGACAATTATTAGTTTATGATTTCATATTTGTTTTGCCAAGTTATGAGCAATACGAATTCCATACTACTTTTGGATACGTACTTTGTTACTAATTTTTAAGTAAATGATTTTTGCTACAATGGGCTATTTGATTATAAGAATTATTTTGAACGTTTGACCAAACTCATGACGCAACCTACATTTTGTTGTTTGTTTTGTTCGGCTTGGAATGTTCCTAATTGCTCATTCCGAATCGTCGAGCTTGACTCATTCCAAATCGTCAAGTCTTTACTTTTGAATTATTTGTTGGAACTTTTCATCCGGCCCATTCTGAATTGTCGAGCCTGACTCATTTCCAATCGTTGAGTCTTTTTGGACCATTATGCCGATAATGGCTTGTACCACAGGATATAATGGTGGTTGTAGGTTGCCAATGAGTCATGTGTTAAAGAATGATTTGAACTTTTGAAAGTATTGTGTTATGAAATAATGTTAATGCCCATGTAGCTAAAGTTTCCATTTTGAGAACTTGTGTATAGTATGATGGAATTATATTATGACTTCGAAGAGTGATGAAGTCAAAGCGTGATTTGCATTTATTTATTACTCTAAAGCTTATTGTATTTTATTAAGGTTACTTGATCCGGGGTTGAAAAGAGTCTCACTTACTGGGCAGTGGGCATTAGCTCATTGATTGTACTTCTTCGTGTTTTAGAGTAGTTAAAGAGTACAATTGTGAATAGCACGAGCACAAGTGGTGGGGTCTCGAATGTGACTTTTGAAACTAAAAGACTTAGTCCTAGTATTGGAGCTTATCACGGATTTTTGTTTATTTGGATATTCCCTTTGACCCTTTGCATTTCTGGTAAACCATTGTGCTTGATTTTGGTGCTTGTGATGCATTTTGGACATACTACTCTTGATTGTAAATATTTAATAGTGAATTTGGTGAGTTTTTGGGAAGAACTAGTTGATTATATTTTGTCATTTTGGATTGTGGAATTATTGTGTATTCAAGTGTTATTATGAAGATTCCGACAGGTATGTATGGCTACGCTTCGTATTATTACAGGTCTTCACGTAACGATACGGTCGGGTCATGTCCTAGAAGTGGAGCGTGACAGTTGCACTTTTCGTCCATTTACTAATAAAACATTAGGGACGAAATATGTAATTTTAGTATAACTCAAGGACGACGAAAAATGCATCACCTATGATAACTAAATATGCACATCATTTTTCCAGAATATAATTGCATTAATTATTTTATGCATCATATATATTATATCAATGGAAAAAAAAAATCATATGCAGAACACCCTGCCGCATCTTCTGCCCCCACAAATTAAAACTGGTGGACTGTATTCTCTCAAATCAATCCAGTGACAGTCCAGCTAAATAATTACTCAACATAATTCATGACTATGTACAACCCACTTCATGCATTCCAACTCAACATGTGTCAATATCTGTTTGATTTTAGTTCTATATCAAGTCTTCTCCGCAATTTCTTTCACCGAATTATTTCTAATTGGTTCAAAGATACAACCATGAATAAATAAATAAATAAATAAATAAATAAATAATATATATACATATATATATATGTATATATATACATATATATATATGTATATATATATATACATATATATATATGTATGCGCAGCCTTGTACCAAGTACAACCTAAAAATAATTTTTATGTTTATACCGAATGTAATAAGACATTGTGAAGACCCAAATATTATATCGTTTTATATATACATGTACGAACCATAGTATAATATAATATACAAAAAATCTTTTTCAACACATTCTCATATGGCATTAGTTTCAAAGTCGGGTTACGCATTTTGTCC
>CM008344.1:17449562-17478261 GCA_002525835.2 Ipomoea batatas
ATAGATGGGAACCCGTGTTAACTTTTTTAATTTAAAAAAATTGAAAATGTTACAACGGGCTTGGTCACCCGTTGTAGCATTTTCAATTGAAAAAAAATTAAAAATAAGGCTTCCCATGTTTCACTGTTGTATACTGTAGGTTATCAGTGAGATTTTTGAATGGTCATTAATTAATAATTGTATTATTCAAAAAATGATAAACTGCAATCACTTTTGACTGACTTGAAACTTGTGACCCTATTTACCAAAAAGACAAAAATCATGCCAAACAGTTTATATCAAATTACTGCTTCTTTACGTGGCTGCAATTTATTTTTGACCGAAATAATGTTTAAATATTTTTTTAAAAAAATTAAAAGCTACCACGGGCCTTGGTCACCCGTGGTAACTTTTTTTTTATTATTAAAATAAATTGAAAATGCTACAACGGGCGTTGGTCACCCGTTGTAGCATTTAAAATTTTAAAAAGAATTCAAATACTACCACGGGCCTTAATCGCCCGTGGTAGGTATTTTTAATTAAAATAATCAAGAAAATGCTACAACAGGTGATGGTCACCCGTTGTAGCATTTTCCATTTTAAAAAAATTTCAAAAAATTCCAACCACGGGCCTTAATTGCCCGTGGTAGGTTTTTTTTAAAAAATAAATAAATAAAAATAATCAAAAAAGCTAACACGGAGGCACTAATAAAATTTTGTAAAATTTTGTACTCAATTTTTCACCTATAATTTTGGAATAATTATTATTGTTAGTTAAAAATAAGATAGTAACGCAATAATTAATTGATGATTCGTTAGTAATGATTAATTATTAGTTATATTAAGAATTTGTAATTGTATAACATAATAATATTTAATAAGTGATTGGGAGTAATGATGAGACAATAGTAACAAGTTAAAAAGAAAGATAATATTTATTATTCACTAAGCCAATTTAATCGTTCAAATTCGTCGTACACATTGTCATTAATAGTGTACGTAACTGACCACGGATAAATATTCTCAGCATAACATTTACCAATGACTAGCATGAGCACAACGTTGTCATTTATATTGAAGCATACAACCTCATCATCCACCTTAATCTCAAAATGATCAGTTATTTGCTCCCACTATTCAATGTAGAATGTTTTATCGAAGTAGAGACGTAGCTTTCTATCCCCGACTATAATTTGAAGTGGTCGTCCGTCTAAGACATTAGCATCGTTGAGAAATTCACACAATCGATCATGCTACAGATGGAGTAAGAAGATGTTGGTAAGTAATGATATTGTTGGAATCGGTTAGTAAATGTATACAATGTTCTTACCGCTCCAAATGTACAGAAATCTGTATACAAAGAATTACATCGATCTAGTTGCTCAAACTCAAATCTCGGTGGTATTGAAGATCTTGCGCTTAAACTTATTTGTCCTAATATTTAAAGAAATTACGATTAATATATGTAGTTAAAAATAAATATAACATATAATTTTATGAAATATAGTATTGTGTTACCGATTTCAATTAGACGATTGCTGAAGGATATGCCATATTGATTAAATTTTCTCCGCGACTTGTAGGAGGAGCTCTTATAGAAGAAAGTTTCAAACTTGAAAAAATCTTGATGTCGAAAAACCACAATGTCTCCAGGAAATAAATGATTTTCAATTAGGAAATCAGAAATGCCCGATTTAAAGTGCATATTTTTGACTGAAACTTCTACTGCCACACTGTAATGCAGCAAAATTGCTTTTGTTGTGAAATGTTGCATTAGATGACGATGCATACAGTCGGGAATTTTCAGCTGATGAAAAATAATAGAATAGTTAAGATCGGGATCGACGAATTGATTTGAATGTATTAAACAATTTAAATATATAACACAAAAATTAGATTCTTATACCGCAATAGTCGAAGGGTCGATTTGAATGGAGAACCACGTAATAGTGCATTCACTAACATCAGGCAAATGTATTTGATTATTGCAAGCTAGTAAAAAGAATGAAGAACATCAATGAACACGTTATATAGTAAATGGATAGTTCTAAATGATAGACTTAAAAAAATCTACAAATACAAAATCACTTACGAAAAGGATAATTAATTAATTGCAAAGTAAGGAAGATGATCGCAGTATATTATTGCGCCTCTATCTCGTTTGGAAAGATCGTTGTTTCAGGCGCATCTAAACCCAACATTCGTAAATATTCAATCCATCCCAGACTTGAATAACACCAATATACATTTGATCCTATGGTATGCCTCACATATGCATACATAATAGGCCTCCCTGCGCGGGTTATTGCATGATAACACCATGGTTGCAGTAGGCGCTAGGCGCTAGTCGGGCGGTAGACTAGCGACTAGCGCCTAGCGCCTAAGCGGTCTAGGCGGTGACCTATAAAACAAAAAATTAATTCATATGTGTGGGTGTATGTCATATTATATATATATATATATATATATCTTACTTCTCTTACTTATATAAATAAATAAATTTAAATATATATAAATATAATAATAAAATTAACAAGACCGACTCGCTCGAGTTAACTCAACTAACTCTGCCGAGTTGGACGAGTTAACTCGGCCTAGTCGGCCGCCAACTCGGCCCAGTCGGCCGAGTTAGGCGCTAGGCGGCCTCCGAGGCGGCCGGCCACCTAGGCGGATGCCTAGGGAGTAATTCGCCTCGGTCTAGGAGCGCCTAGCGCCTAGGCGGTCTAGGCGGGTATTTTTGCAACAGTGGATAACACATAAGTTCATAACTTTTGGGAATGCAACATCTGGTAGGGCGGCGATAATATGTTGTGTAATCTACAAATACATCCATTTTCAAATTGAAGTATTAAAAATATGCGGGACAAAAAAAATCAGTACGAAATTGTGTTGGAGAGATGAACAAATGCTTGTGAAAGATTCGTGAGTATTTTATAAGTGAAAGATTGAGTATAAAATTTTACCAAGGCCTTATTAATATCTTTTCAGTATAAAAATCAATCAGACTGAAAAGTCATTCTTTTATGTGACTTTTTTTATTTGTTTCCGTACGTGCAGTGCAAGGTGGGTTGTTTCCATCATTAATCAAATCCTAGACTTCTCTACTTTATAATAAAACAAACCTTAATTTATTGCTCAGGTACAATTTCAATTCACTAGGGCACTCTTAATTTCTTTTATTCACAAAAGAAAAAAAAACCACAGCTATTAATTCACAGTAGAAATCAATTTAACAAATTGTTAAGATTAGCATGTTAACTATGATTTTTTTATGTTAATTTATACTTTTATGAATATCATAGTATGCTATGAGTTGAATATTTGTTCTATTTTATGGGATTAAAGTGCAAATTTTTTGAAAGTATTTTTCGAAAAAAAATACTTTATACTAGTAAAATTAATGTGAACTACTATGGGTCGAATTTTTTTTTTAATAACAGAATGCAAACAATTATTACATGCTATTGGTTATTCAAAGAAGGACATTGTGTCGAACTATGTGTTCGACTTTGACAATATTTACATCGCCTTCTAGCATTAGAAGTTCCAAAGTCCATTTCATTTGGAAAACGACGTGTTTGTCGTTGTCCTCGATTGTTTTGACGTCTGCCGTTAATTGGTTCGTGGCATGTGACCTGATTTGTCCACTCCATATCTGAGTCTAGTGGAAAGAAATCAGCTGCATAGCTCGTTTTGTAATTATCGATAGAGAATTCTTTTGCCACGAACAAGTCGTAGACTTCCCTTCGATATTTACACACTGCTATGGCATGTGCACATGGCAATCCATCAATCTTCCAGGATCCGCATTTACACGTACGGTTGGTCAAGTTTACCTGGACTTAAGTTTCGGAACCTTGGGCAATGTATCCTGACTGAAGAGCAACGGCGTACAATCCAGTTGCGTCATTAAATCGTTGAATGCTTGCATTGTTGGACAATTGCTCTCTTTTCTTCAGCTCGTTGCAAATATTCGTTGGCCAACGCATCCCAGCAGCTTCCATTCTTTGGGCCGATGTACGTCTGTCGGCAAACATTATGCATAACTTAAGTGAGATGTGACCCATTAGTTGCTTTTTAGTAGCTATTGTCCAAGTCTTTTTTTTCTTTCACGTGAAGGTGGCTTGCTGCGATATTCAGCTATATATAGCTGATGAAGCACAGGCCAACTTTTAATTTGATGTGAGGGTTGCGTGCTGCAATATATTTTCACCTATATATATAGCTTATGAAGCACAAACAAGCTTTTAATTTGACTGAGGATTGAATGGTGCAATATTCACCTATATATAGCTGTTGAAGCACAAGTCATTTCGTCATCAGAAGCACACGTCATTAAACGAAGCAATAGTGTGATTTAATATGGTATGTAAATTATTTTTGTATATAGTTATATGTTGAACTCAGGATTGAACTTTTGTATATGTGGATTATAGGGAAAGACATATGTTGTTTTTGTTGGGCGTCGTCCAGGAGTATATAATACTTGGGAAGAAGCCATAATGCAAGTTCACCGATATAGCGACAATTTGTATAGATCTTTCTCGTCTAGAGAAGAAGCTGTTCAAGCTTTCAACAAATTCGTGGAAGAACATGACGATCCATCCCATAATGCTGAGACATCAACATCTTGTTCGTCTACTTCAATATCCAAGGATGGTAGTCCAAGAAATCCTACACCATAAGAAATTTATACGCGTTTTCAAAATGAAATACTTAAGGAAAATCATGAACATTTGATGAAAGTTGATGCATTGTGAGAAGAATTTAAACAAAAATTATCAAAATAAATGTGATTATTTGATGTTAGTGCTTCTTCTAACTCATAGTATCTTCATATGAACAACATGTTTTCTCCTATTATCAATGGTCCTGTTAATCATTGTTAACAAATGTATTAGAGAAATAATGAAATTATATTATAGTCTCAATGCTCCCCGTTTCAAATGATATAAATAATTTATTAGTGAAGATTAGAATTTAAACAAGTCAGCTCTTTACTATTTTAAATATAAGCACTACAACAAATAAGAAGATACTAACAATGATGTTTAACATTAATAACATTCATAAAACTTTTGGAATTAAAAAAAAAAAAAAAACCATGCTAAAAAGGGCTATAACAATTTTCAAGAAACTCTAGCACTTCTTATTTGCAAATATTGTTTACTGCAGTCAAGTATAAAAGGATATGTATACAAGTTCCATTTCTCTAGGTTTTAAGAGGAAACATCAGATTCTTAATTAATAAAATACAAATTATTACAGTAATGCTTAATACAATTGAAACTAAGTATAATACATTAGCCAAAGACCAATCAAATCTTATGTCAAATCCTCTCAAGTTAAATTTATATTTATTGATTATGTCAAATCAAAATTTCATTATATATAGTTACATACATGCATTCTGCCAGAATACCATACGAATAGCATTTCGTTTGAACATCTTCTTATCAAAGCCATTCTTCTTCACTCTCATTGAATTTAAAATATCGATATTTTTTCAAATTATTGGGTAAATCACTACATTAGCAAAGATTATAGGGTGTCATTTGAGTATTTTATCTATACTTATAATGGAAAAAGAATCCATATTTTTACTCGATCGGTATCTGCTGATGGTACTATTGAACATATTGAGGTTGCTCCGAGGTGGCAACTGGTGTGCGCCGTAATTGGATTCAATTTTCTTCATCAAACTTCAGTACGCGGACACGTTGAACTTTGTCAATTCATCATCAAGATCATCAAACCTACCACGGGCGATTAAGGTCCGTGGTAGTATTTGAAATTTTTTTTTAATGGAAAATGCTACAACGGGTGACCAAGGCCCGTTGTAGCATTTTCAATTTTTTTTTAGAGAAAACACGGAAATATCTGAAACTTGATGAGGAACATAATGCAGTGGAGGATCTTGATGCTCTTGAAAGCATCACTTTAAATATATTAGGTGTAACAAAGAATGCAACTACAACTATATATATTTTTCACCAATATACCATGTTTGTTAGCATAATGTGTATTATATATTTTCAAAGATAGCCCCTAGCTTTAATGCATTTGAAGTTGAATGATGATCATTATCCTTTAGGTACCTGTTGGGTTGTTGTGATTCAATATGGTCCTGAGTTTGTTGCTTGTTTTTGTTAAATGTCGATCTTTCTACTGGTAGTATTTGAATTTTTTTTTTATGGAAATTGCTACAACGGGTGACCAAGGCCCGTTGTAGCATTTTCAATTTTTTTTGGAACTCCATTTTCAATTTATTTTGATTATTGTAATTATTTTTTTTAGAAACCTACCACAGGCGATTAAGGCCCGTAGTAGTATTCGAATTTTTTTTTATAAATGGAAAATGCTACATCTGTTTTCATATTCTTATATTTGTAACATATTGTAATTGTTTTATATAATAATTTTTTAGAGATATGGCAAGACAAGGACGTGTTTTTCATCCGGGACCTATAGATCCATCAGTTTTAGTCTGTTAAAGTACCCATAGATCGCGAGCAGTATGGACCGATGTGGATTTGATGCTGTCGTTCAATATGCTCGTTATGATATGAGTGCACGAAACAGACATGGCCGTGATCCCAGAATGATACAACACTTGCGACATGCGGGCTTTTATGGTGTTTCTACAATTGCATCAATGCAAGTAGACCATGGACTTATTTCAGCTCTTTTAGAGCGGTGGCGTCCTGAGGTCCATGCATTTCATATGCCTTTCGGCGAGGTGGGAATAACACTTCAAGACGTTGAAGTGTTATTTGGTTTGAGGGTTATAGGTTTTCCTGTAATCGCACTACAAGACCGGGCTGACCCACAGTATTGGCAGGGCCTATGTACTGAACTTTTAGGTTTTACTCCGCCTTTAGCTTCAATTAGAGGAAATAAAATTTTGTCTAGTGTAATACCTGAAGTCGGAGAATTAACCGTTTAGAACACAGATTTAGAGGTTGAATTCGCAACGCGTCGGTTAATTTTTCATTTATTAGGAGGAATTTTTTTCTCCGAGACAACAAAAAGAGATGTAAAGTGTTCTTTTTTCCATATCATAAATAATTTTGAAGAGTGCGATACATATAGTTGGGATTCGACAGTATTAGCGTATTTGTACAGAGCGCTATGCCGGGGTTCTAACTACAACATTGCAACAGTATGCGGCTGCATGGTTCTATTGCAGTTATGGGCATGGGAGCGGTTGCCCATGGTTAGGCCACAAGGTGTTTTACCTGTGGAAACGTTGGGTGATTTGCCGCTCGGTGCGAGGTTAGTAGTATTAAATACGTTAATCGATTTATATTTGATAATCTAGTGTTTCCTTAACTTAAGTTTGTATTTGCAACTGTAGGTGGGTCTGTTCACATGGTTGTTCCAATGTGACCGCACACGTTGTCCGAGCATATCGAGACCAATTAGATCGTACGTACGAACGCAACGTAAGTTTCTATAGCGTTTAATTTATACTATGATATTATATTACGATTTTAGATTATATAACAAATATCATTATAAAATTGTGACATATATATATTACGTTTTTTTGCACTTTGTGTTCACCCCGTACGACGAAGTTATGGCAATTTTGCCCGACTATTGCAAGGTGGGTGAAGAAATATGGACTGCAGAAGTACCACTCATATTTTATTATGTCGTTGAATATCATTTCCCTGACCGCTTCTGCAGACAATTTCATGGATTTCAAGACGTACCTCATCCAGTGCAATTCCGTAAGGACTTGCACGATTTGGACGGACGGTCATGGAGATATATTTCAAATTGGCTGGACAAACATATGGATTATGTGCAAGTCTACGTTGATGCACCGAACCGTGTCGTCCAAATGCAAGTGCCCCAGGGTCAACATAGTGTAAGTTATGCCTACCTGAGGTGGTACCACCAGTGTGGGTTATCAATCACTGTCCGTCGCTTATACTGAAGTGGTTAGTATGTGCTGTTTTTAAATATTGCGTTTAAAATTATTATGTTACGATTTTGATGTGTTATATATTTTTTGTGGCGTAGATATATGGGGTGCGGAGCCTGGGTCTTATCGGGAGGCGCTCAATTGATGAAGGTGAAAATAATCCAACCGTTGTGAACATAACCGTATAGGCTCTCAACTTGTTGCAATCGACCCCCGTACGCATATTTAGAGTATGTCGCTGATGAGATGCTTGACAATGCACCTGACCCAGATGAACCGATTCAGGGTCTGCGTCGCAATAGGGAGCAACGGCGAGGGCGTGCGGGACAAGGCGGTAGGCGTGGGTGTGGCCGTGTTATGCATCAAGGCGTCCAGGCTGAGGGAAATGCATGGGCCGGTCAAGCTAATGAAGAGGAAGATGATGAGGATGAGGGTATGGATGACTGTGGTAGGAGGGACAATCTTTTGCCCGTTACGATGAATTCCTCTTTTGACGAGGATGAGTCGGGTCATTCTACTAGTTCGTATGGTACCCATACTACTAGTAGTTCGTATGGTGCCCCTACTACTACCCAGTTTGGGGAGTACTCATCATATGGGGTTGTTTCATTCGCTCCATCTTTATTTCAATATCCAAATTATACGACCCCAGCGAGTGCAGTGTACGACCCCACCCAACCTGGGTCATCCTATCAACAACCCCAACCTCACATGCATAATTATGAACCTCGTCCTACATACAACAATATGCCTTCGAACCACCCAATACAGGACTTTCACAGGGAAGAGTCATCCGATCAAGGTGGTAGGCAATTGCAATTACCAACAATGGATGAGTTTCTCCCTCAGCCAGTCCAACAACAACAACGACGGCAATCAACGAGGCGCGGGCGCGCAACATTATGTGGAACTGGTTCGCGACATTACCACCCTAGGTACAAACATATATGCATTTTCCCTAATTTATATTGCCATTCAATTTCTTGTTTTTAACAACACTTCATTAACTTAACTTGCAGGGAACACCACTAAATTTTTGGACGACACCGGTGCTTTATTTTATTTTACAAATGTATATTAAATATGTTGAATTGTAGTAATTTAAAACCAAAATTTATTGTACAAGTTTTAGCGTTACTAGCTTATCTTTAACTCACAATAATAATTATTGCACAAGTATGACAAAATAATAATTTTATTATCATCAATCCAAATAATTAAAAAATCATACAACTAATCAATTAACCATCTAATCATTAATTAATCATTAATAACTAACTAATCATTTAAAGCTATATGATCATTACACTAATCATTACATTTTTTTACTAATCATTTAAAGCTAATGATTGCCTGACTAAAAAAAATATTAAAAGGTAACACTCCTCATGAAGAGGAGTGTTAGCTTTTAACTACATCATGCTTGTTTTGACCGATTTTTTTATTCACAACATTTTGGAATCCAATTCAAAAAAGCATGTCCGGCCGGGTAATGATTCCCAAAGAGAAGCAATTGCTAGTATTACACTCAAAGTATCTAACACTGATCAGATAAATAATAAAGCACACAAAACTCAGGAAAATAAATTACCGTGAGTGGCTGACTCTGTTGTCGGGCTGAGCACCGCCGAGGCAATGGAGACGGCGACCAGGGATCAGCACCGTTGTGGCCGCCGCTAGGCTGAAGGTGAGCGGCGCTGTGGCCGTTGGGCTGAAGACGGCGACAACGTGTCTGGCCTACAACGGCGTCAACGGGGTCGAGTGGCTGATGGTGGCGACAAGGGTTGAAGGCGACAAGCTTTGAGGTGAAGCGGGAATTGAAGCATTAAGCAAGTGCCAAAGCCCTAATTAACTATACTATAATAAATTTAAAAAAAAAAACAAAAACAAAAAAGAAAAAAAAAGACTAACTCACATACTAAAAATTAGGGGTGGGCACTTCGGGATTCAGTTTGGTTTTTTTCGGTTTCGGTATCGGTATTACAAAAAATGATACCATTCGATTTTACAATAAAGTTCGGTTCGGTATGAAACAGTTCGGTTTCGGTTCAGAATTATTTCGACTCAAAATTCGGTTCGGTTTAGGATGTTCAATTTTCAACATTTACTAATGTTCCAAACAGTACACTGCCAAACAATGCATATTCGCATAATCCAAAGTCTAAAATATAAATATTACATAAAAACAAAACAATTCAAACACAAAATTAACATAGCAATCCAAATTGTAAAGTAATATCTTGTTCATCCATCCTCCCCTCATCACGGATCAATATTAATTATTATTATTTATTTTATATATATATATATATATATATATATATATAAACCGAACGGTTTTCGGTTCGGTTCGGTAAAAAAACCAAATCGTTCGATTTCTCTATATTAAGTACCGTTCGGTTCTTTCGGTTTATACCGAACCGAACCGAACCACTTTGGTACGGTTCGATTTGGAACCGAAGTGCCCACCCCTACTAAAAATTAAACAAATTAAATTTAAAAATTTATATTGATAGTCTATTAAACTTACTAACAAACTAAGAGCATCCCTATCAATGGACAATATTTGGTTTGTCTATCAACGGACAATATTTGGTTTATGTCAGGGAAGACATCCACCCACATGGCAGGAGAGAGTGAAAATGGAGCTCCTAAAAATTTCAAGTTTTGGGAACAGTGTTTGTGCTGAGGAAAATGTCAAGGAAGTCACGTGTTGGGCGCCTGACAGATTTTTTTTTTAAATTTTTTTAAATTAGATTTATTTTATTTTTTTCCTCCCCTCTCATTTTCTCTTTCCTAATCACATTTACAAAAACTCCTCAAAAACCAAAAAAAAAACCCACTACTAAGTATGCTCTAACTCAGTAATAGACTTGAAACAAATTAAATTAAAATTAAACTTACAGAGTAACTCATTAACAAATTAAATTATTAACTCACTAACAGACTTACAATATTAAAATAAAAAAAAAAAGAAAAAGAAAAAAAGAAACCCGATGGGCGACTTAATAAAGGATGTGGCGGTGAGGCTTGACGGACTGTCATGGCTGACTCTTGTGATTGTGTAGAGATTGTCAGCCGGAGAGTGTGAGGGAGACGATCGGAGCGGAGACTGAGCAAGGGCATCCATGGTCTGGCGACTCTGATTCAGCGCGAGGCTGAACGACGATCGGCGACTGAGCGGATTTGACAGATGCGGAGGTTTATGTTTTCTAAGAGTGTGCAAAGGGTGCGTAAGTGTGTAAGTCTGAGAGGGAAGGGAAATTATTTTAATTTATTTGAGAGGAAGGAGAAATTTTAACGAAGTGTGTAAGACTTGAAAGTCAAAATTCAGTTATTTTAACTTTTATTTCCTTTGAAGTCTTTTAACATATAATTAAGTCTTTATTTTTTTCCAAATTAAGTAAGTTTATAAAATATATAGAGAACCCACTAACGACCACGGGTCAATAAAATTGTTATCTTTGAAGTGTTGTGTATTCAATTTTGCTTAAAGACAACGGGTTTAAAAAAATCATTGTCTTTGTAGTGTTACGTATTCAAGTGCGCTTAAAGAAAGCACACAAACGACAATGGTTAAATTAAATCGTTGTCTTAAAAAAAAAAAGAGTGCGCAAAGACAACGGTTATAAAAAAAATTGTTGTCTTTGTAGTATTGTGTATTCAAGTACGCTTAAAGACAATATACCAAAGACAATGGTTAAATAAAATCGTTGTCTTAAAAAATAGAGAGCGTGCAACGACAACAGTTTTATAAAACCGTTGTCTTTGTAGTGTTGTGTATTCAAGTGCGCTTAAAGACAACATACAAACAACAACGATTAAATAAAAATGTTGTCTTTTAAAAATAAAGACTGAGCAAAGACAACGATTTAAAAAAAAAAAAACTGTTGTCTTAAAATAATAAAGACCATGCAACAACAACGATTTTATAAAACTATTGTCTTTGTAGTGTTGTGTATTCAAGTGCACTTAAAGACAACATACAAACGACAACGATTAAATAAAATCGCTGTCTTTTTACAAATAAAGATTGAGGAAAGACAACAGTTTAAAAAAAAAAACCATTGTCTTAAAAAAACACGCACATAGACAACGGTTTAAAAAAAACATTTGTGTTTGTGGTGTTGTCTTTTCACAAAAATGTACAAAGACAATACACTAAAGACAACGATTCGGTAAAAACTGTTGTCATTGACAAAAGTGTTGCGTCAAAGACAACGATTTTAGACAAAATTGTTGTCTTTTAAACAAAAGACAACGCTTTTATAAAAAATCGTTGTCTTTGTAGTGTTGTCGATGAGCATTTTTCTTATAGTGTGAAGACAACCTGTTATTGCACGACAACTAGCTAAGAATGGGTTGTGACATGATGATGATTTGAGGACAATGAGGGAGCTAGAGAATGACATTCTTCTACTAATGATGAGGAGTTGTAGCACATTGAAGTTTTCCTATATAGAGTCATAGAGTTAATAAACCTACATTTTTTTCTTGACTCAAACTATAATATTTTGATAATTGCTAAGAGCATTCCTATCAATGGATCAAAGGTGGATATTGGAATAGTGATGATGCAATGTGTTGATCCAAAACTGATGTGGAGAGGAAATAATGGACAAAAGCTTCCCCTTGCAAACACTTAGATATTTTCAGAAAAATTTAAAAAAATATATATAAATAGTGGTGAGACGCATGCCCCAACCAGCCGAGCGCGGCGATTGAGAGTGCCTCAATTTAATTTTTTTGGTCGTTGCCGTTGCTAGCAACGGCCATAATATGTGCTGTTGTGATGAGCATATTTTATACCATGATTTAAATAAGATTTTATAGGTTAATTTTATTATTTATATTTTATATTTAATTATATTTAGTATATTTAGTTATATTAGGATTAGAGTACTTAGTTAATTAAATTTATATAATTGAGCTTATTAGTTATATTAACCTAAATAATTAGTTTAGTGGGTCCCACTTAATTAGTGATTTTAATTTGCTTTTCTTTGTTTCCTTCCTGCTGATTATCATTAGTACATAGATTATTTGTTTTCTCTTTTATTTCATACGCAAAGGTGCAGACGGACGGTGCGCAACAACGAAAAAGAAGGCGCAAAGAGCTTCGGAGCAAGCGACTTCGACCGATTCTCGTTTGCGGAAGATAAAAAATCAACCAAGCTTTTGAATTTGAGGTTGAAATTGTTAGAGAAATCAGCCCTTTGATGTGGTAAGAGCAGTAATTTTATGGAAAATTGTTGATTCAGAACCCTATAAAAGGAGAGCTATTCTAATATATTTTGGCAGATGATTCCTTTCATATTCTTAGAATTTTAGAATAGCTTTTCTACAATGTCTGGCTAGATTTTCTTTATTTTGATTCAAGGGATTGAAGTTTTAGTCGTGAATTTAGGGAGGTTCTATTTCAATTGATTTGTTGAATTCTTGTACTTCTTGTTCTTTTAAAGTTAATTTTCCAGGCAGACTGATAATGAATTTGTTGTGTAAGTAGAAATAAAATTAAAAATAGCAGAAATAATGATAATGCCAATACTAAGTGCAGATATTAAAGAAATAGTGATGGCATGATATTAAGAGCTTGTAAACCTGCTTGGTGGAGAGAGTGCAGTTGTGATTGAAGTCATCCACAAAAGCAAAAGACTAATCCTGTTGCTGACCTGCCGCTCCTTCATCGTCTTCCACATCTATTTCCAGCAGCATCTTCATCTTCTCCAGGGCCTGGTTCATCTTCTCCAGTAGACTCTCCTATGGTAGTTCCACTCTCAAAACTGCAAAAGAGGGAGACAGCAGCTAGAAACCCAGTAGTATAAAAGACTTTAGTGAGAAAATAAAAAATAAAGGCCAAGAACCTGGTCAGAGAAGCAGATCGTGGAAGGAGGACGACCAAAAGTCTACGTCGCAGATCTGAAGCCGTCGGTAGCCCTCGTCGTCGCAGATCTACGGAGCTCGCTCGTCGCTGCTGCTCACGACGCCACTTCTCACCGCTGCCGCTGCTCACGCGACCAATACTCAGCCGCCATCGTCGACTTGAGGGAGGGGAGTCACCAGCCGTCACCTGTACCCAGTCTGTACCCGAAGCTAAGTGCGAAATCAGATTGGGGGAGCCGGGGAGTGAGTAGGGTTTTATTTGTAGGAAAGACATATGTTGTATTAACAGTAGGCGCTAGAATATAAGAATTATATTTATACATAGATTACATAAGTCTTTGCTGAGAAGTCCAGACTTGTAATGTCACTAAATTAAAAAAAAATTAATAATACAAGTCCTGACTTTATTAGTAAAGACGTGTAAAGTTTTAAAATATTTACAAAAATGCCACCGCATTTTTTTTTCCTTACTTTAAAAGTCTTTAGTTGTAACTAAAGAAGTGTATTGTTTGATTTTTTTGGTCAATTCTCTACTAGTGTTTATTATTGTTTTCCTATTGCTATTTATGAGTTTATGATCCATAATTGTTATAAACGATTAGACCGAGTAGTTTGTGTTAATTATATTGTTGTAATTAGTACATAAAAGACAAGAAGACTAAGTTGCAGGTTGTAGCTATCTCAATTTGTGATTTAGGATTAGTTATTTTCCGTTAAGTGTAATGATGTTATTGAGTGAATATGGAACGCTATCGTCCCCAGTTTAATCAATAACAATTGTTGGTTTGAATGCTTAATTTGAATCAATTAATTCAGGGAGATTAAAGACTAGTTATAGCTATCTTAATTAGTCTTTGGCTATGTACTTGAATCTACACTTTATTTGTAAGAACCAATGATCTAAGTCGCATCTTTAACATTTCTTTCTCCTTGAATCAGAATTCCACATTCCTGAACTTGTTTACGATTATAGTTTACTTTATTTACTTATTTCAAATTATTTTTCCCACCTTGAGTCCTTATAATTTAAGAAACGAGACTCATTAGTTCTCTTGAGATTCGACCTAGTCTTGCCACTACTACAAATTAGTGGAGTGAGCCAGTATTAATTTTGTAGGGCTTCGACAACCCTGCCACGTTGCCAGGCAACGACCATATTTCCGGTCGTTGCCTGCCAACGGCTACTTTTATAAAAAAAAATGAAATTAATTTAATAACAATATTGCCTATAAATATCATTTTAACTCTCAATTTTTTTACATTCTATCATACTCTCAATTCATTCAAATTACTCTCTCAATTTCTACATCTCAAATCAATTTTTTTTTTTTTTGCATTTCATAATGGAACAAGGCAACTCTAGTAATCAAAATTCACAATCCAATTTTCCTCCTTCTCAACCATCTCCACAAAATTCATAATTCCCCCAAAATTCTCAATTCCCTCAAAATTCTCAATTGTTCCAAAATTCTCAATTTCTCCCAAATTTTCAATTTCCACCAAATTTTCAATTTGTACAAAACTCTCAATTTTCACAAAATGCCCAACTTCCGGGTAATGTTCAATTTCCATCATTTACCCCTATATATCAAACTTCTCAATTTGCGGGGTCTTTTCAATTTCCCACCAACATACCAAGTACCCAATTCCCGGGTAATATGCAATTTACTCAATTTTCGCCTTTTTCTACACAAAGCGAAAATGAAGTAACAATTACTCCATCATCGAGCAACTCGGAGAATCGTCGACAAGTGTGGAGTATAGAGGATGACAAAATGTTGGCACGTGCTCACAGCACCATCTCACAAGATGAAAAAGTTGGCAATGAGCAAAAGGGTTTAACATTTTGGAAGCGCATTGAAAAATATTACAACGATAATCACCCTAATGGTGGACCAAAGAGAACCCAGCAAAAGTTAAAGGCGCATTAGGGTCATGTAAGTTCCAAAACCCGTGATTTCAATGCAATTTATTGTAAGTTACAAGGAATGCGGCCTAGTGGTGCTAGCGATGTTGATCTTGTTGTGCGTGCTTTGGAAGAGTATAAACAAAAACATGGTACCGAAAAATTTGGCTACGAGCACGTATGGGCTATTGTGAAAGACCTTCCAAGTTGGCAACCCCAATTTGTAGCTCGTCAAATCTTGTTAAATACATCTTCCACTAATCAAACATCAAGTGGAAGTGTAGCAGGTACTGCAACGGGCAACGATGAAGTTTTTCCTAGACCAATGTGAAAAAAAACATCGAAAAGAAAAGCCAAAGAGCGCTACTCCAACAATGACGATGATGATGATGATGATATCCTCCGTGTATCATTAGCCAAACAAAGAGAATTGTTGGAAAAATATCAAATATTGAAAAAGGAAAGCGACGAAAGGAAAATGAAATGGAAAGAATATGAAGTATTAACGAGAAGCACAGCGGGGATGACGGAGGAACAACTTGCGCTGCATGAAGAATATTGTAACGATATTAAACGTCGGCACAATGCACAAGGACCCTAGCTTCTTTTTTTTTTATTGTAATTTTAATTCTTGTAATTTTAAATGTTTTAATTTTAATGTTAATGTAAGATGTTGTATTATTTTTTTTCTAAGTGTTTTAATATATATAATTAATGTTATAATCTTACGCAACAATTTTTTTTATAGCAGTGAGCAAAAAAAATATTTTGCTCACTGCTTTGAGCAGTGAGCAAAATACTAGCAAAAGTATTTTGCAAGTGGCAGTGAGCAATGCTCACTGCACAAAATACTTTTGCTAGTATTTTGCTCACTGCTTAAAGCCAGTTGCCGTTGCTTGCAACTATCCGTTGCAGCAACGGATAGTTGTTGCAATGGCAACTTTTAATTTCCTTTATTTTTTTTATTTTGCTTATATATATGTGTGTGTGTGTGTTAGCATCAAATACTTCCTCACAATCAATACTTCTTCTTCACCAATACTTCTTTACAACCAATATATTTTGCTTATTTTTCTAATTAGCAAAATGTCATCACCCCCTCCTAATTGGAATGATGATAGTAGTGATGATACTAGTGATGAATCACTTGAAGAAGAAATCGAAGAACAAATTGAAGAAGAAATGATATACAACATGGTGGGGTTGACTGAAAAGCTACTTCAAAAACGTTAACGTTTTTCCCAATCGAGAGCCAAAAGACGATATTTCAATAGGAACCATGCGAGAGGCCACGATCGTTTAGTGGCTGATTACTTTTCCGATGATCTAGTGTTCCCTGACGACATCTTTCGCCGACGCTTTCGAATGAGGAAAGAATTATTTTTACGCATAGTCAATGCATTGCAAAGTCGTGATGAATATTTTCAACAAAGAGAAAACGCTGCTAAAGTGATGGGTTTATCAACACTACAAAAATGCACCGCGGCCATTCGACAATTGGCATATGGTGCACCGGCGGACACAACAGATGAGTATCTACGCATGGATGAAACAACTGCCGTAAAATGCTTATTTCACTTTTGCCGATGTGTCATTGATGTTTTTGCCGCTCAATACTTGAGAAAACCAACTGTAGAAGACACTGCCCGATTGCTTCATATGCATGAACAAAAGCATGGCTTCCCGGGAATGTTAGGGAGTCTTGAATGCATGCATTGGGAGTGGAAAAATTGTCTGGTAGCATGGCAAGGTCAATTTACACGAGGCGATCATGGAGTTCCAACGATTATGCTAGAAGCGGTCGCATCAATAGACTTATGGATATGACATGCATTCTTCGGCGTTGCAGGTGCTATGAATGATATTAATGTTTTAAATCAGTCGTCTTTATTTAATGATGTGTTGCAAGGAAATGCAACGGAGGTGAATTTTATTGTGAATGGTACGGAGTATACAAGAGGTTACTATCTGACAGACGGTATCTATCCACAATGGTCGATGTTCGAGAAGAGTTTTTCATGTCCAGCAGACCCCAAAAGAATATTGTTTAAAACAAAACAAGAAGCAGCTAGAAAAGATGTAGAGCGGGCATTCGGCGTGTTACAGGCTCGATGGGCAATGGTCAGAGGTCCTGGACGATTTTAGTATAGGGAACACTTGAGAGAAATAATGTATATTGCATTATTTTACACAACATGATTGTTGAGGATGAAGGTGAGAACGCAACTACTTGGGTGGACGAAGAAAATGGAGCAACAACACAAGCGTCCCAAGGATCAACCGAAGAGTTTCAACAATATTTAGAAAGAAACGCCGAATTACATGACTCTCAATTGCATCATCAACTTCGTGCGGATTTGGTTGAGCATATATGGAACAACAACGGCAATTAATTTAACCGCTTTTTATTTTAATTTTTATGTACTTTAATTTATTTTTAACTGCTTTGTAATTTATTTTATTAAAACACTTTGTAGTTTAATTTCCCTAATTGGTTTTCAATTATCATTTTAATTAATTAGGTGTTAAGCATATTAATTATAATTTATTTTTTATTAATTAATTTCAACTTTACAATTATAGCACGTATTGTTTAATTATTTTTAATACAATTATAAATTTATAAACAAAATAGATAAAGAAATAATTAAAATATAGTGGGATAAAATGGTGGGTCCACAAAAAACTAAGAAATAACTCAAACTAGTGTGGAGAAGAGTTATTGTGATTGAATGAGATAGTGGATGATGAGGTGGAAGCTGGGACCCACAAAAAACTGGAGAATAAACCCAACTGATAAGGATACTCTAAGCATACTAGCAGAGACCAAAGCTTTTGTGTTGAAGTGAATTTTTATATTGTATTTGCATTTTGATATGTTGGTAGTAGCTTTCTTTGATCGATGGGCGTCACTTTATTTTTAAAATTTTAAATATATATATAATTATTAACGACGTCGGTTTTTATTAAACCGACGTTATATGCTATTTTTTTTGTAGTAGTGTATTTTCTTATTCTTTTGTCTTAACACATTGGTTTTTCTTTTTCTTTTTCCTTTTTTTTTCTTCCCTCATCCTCGATGTGGCAAAAAAACTTAGAGGCAAAAATTTTAACGGAGGGTGTTGCTATTATAAGATGCCAATTGGTGCAATACAGTTTTGGGTTAAGTAAACTGCCTGCAATAATTCATCATAATTGAATGAAGTTGCAACATAAGTATGTAGGCTAGTAGGTAGGGGTGTGCAAATGTTTAACTGTTCGGTTAATCAAACCATTTTAAAGCTTTAACCGTTAACCGAATTGAACTTATTACCGAATTAATCGAATTGGAGTCTTTTTTTCGGTTAATCAGTCGATTAACCTAACTTTTTTAAGCTAAAGTTTTAAATCCTAAAAATAATACCTATAATGATAAATCCAATTAAATTACTACATATAATAATAAATCCATAAGAAAATATACAAAACAAATACTATAACAACACTACAAATTTATAAGAATTTTACATATATATATATATATATAATTTCGGTTAACGGTTCAGTTAACCGAACTTTTGAACCGAATTAACGGTTAACCAAAATTTTAAAAAACCTTTAACCATTAACCGAATTGAAAAAGTTCGGTTAAAAAACGATTCACTTTCGGAGTTTCGGTTCGGTCGGTTAACAAAAAATTTACCGAAATTTGCGCACTCCTACCATTAGGGGGTTCGAGATGTAACTTAGTGAGTCATATCGGTAGTAAATTTGAGTCCGAATCTCACTTCTCCAATTACACATCAGATTTTTCTCAGACACATATCAGTTGCATAGTAAAAAAGCAGTAAAGAAACTCACAATTTGCTTTCATTTACCATTGTTCTATATCTACATCACATGGAACTCACACCTTACACTCCCTCCACATACTGCAACTTCTCAACTCCAATTTTCACTCTCCCATCAATGAGATACAATCACAAAAACAACAAGAAGATGGTTGTATCTATACATCTACCGAACTCGAGAATTGGATAACGGCGGCACACTACATACATACATACCTCGTCGTCGTCTATCTACCATCTGCAGAAGTAAAAGACTCTGCAAATCCAGTAGGCCTAGCGGGGATACTGCCCTTGCTGTCCCCGAGGTCCATGTAGCTCGTGTCCTTCCCTTCGGATTCCTGCCATCCCTTCACCATTTGGTTGAGCGGGAGGCTGTAATCAATCCCGCAGTACTCCTCTGGATCGTCGTCAATAGGCCTCCATTTCTCAACGAGCGGGGCAAGCACGTTCACCGCATGCCCCATATCAGGCCGCTGGCTAGGCTCCCGAGCAGTGCAGTGGCCAGCAAGCTCAGCGATCGTTAGGATGCTATCGAGTGCGTCCTCTTTAGCATCTAGCGTCGGATCAATTGCAGCCATGAGCCTCTCTTTGCTTGACTTCACATTCCAGAACCAAGTCACCAGGTACTGGCTTTCCTCGGGCCTATCCTCGTCGATCGCCATCATTCCCGTCATAAGCTCCATTAGCACAACACCGAAACTGAAAACATCTGCTTTCGTCGTGATTTTACCAGTAACTGCATCAAATCATCAGACGACACAAGATTTTAAACATAAACAGCTTTAGTCTTCTAAAATCTCACACTTTGAACTTTTAAGTAAGGCTACTCATATATAAACAAGATACTTTTCGAGATCAAATTGCACTAAACCCTAGCATTTATTTATACTCACCACTGAATGAAATTAAAGGACGAGTTAAATTAAAACAGAAAATGTAGCTAGGTACCTGCATATTCGGGTGCTAGATAGCCAAATGTTCCGGCCAACCTAGTAACCACGGACTTCTCACCGCCATCGGGAGCAAGTTTGACCAATCCAAAGTCGGATATTTTTGCTCTGAAATCGTCTCCGAGTAAGATGTTTGAGGATTTGAGGTCTCTATGTATGAAGCTTTGATGAGCAAGAGTGTGTAGATACTCCATTCCTCTAGCAACATCTAAGGCAATGTTTAGCCTCCTCTTCCAAGATAAAGGCTCTAATTTGGAGTTTTTCCAGTGGAAAAGGTGTTTGCTGAGAGCACCTTGTGGCATGTACTCATAAACCAGGATTTTTTCATTCCCTTCCACTGAATACCCCAGAAGTGACACTAAATGTCGGTGTCGAACTTTAGAAAGAACAGCAATTTCGGACTGAAATTCATCCAAGGCTTTGCTGCTAATAACTCCACACTCCATTCTTTTCACTGCTATTGTGGTTCCGTCCTCGAGTTCTCCTTTGTACACCACGCCAAAACCTCCCCGCCCCAGTTCATTCTCGGGGGCGAAATTCTTGGTCACGTTTCGTAGGACTTGAACAGATATGACTAGGTTTCCAGCTTCAACCAGGTGGGATTCGCCGCTGTGTACACTTGCAGAACCACTCCCGGTTAACGAAGAAACGCTCCCATTGGTATTGCTTGCAACTGCAATCTTGACTACACGATCCGAATCAGATGGATCTCTAGGATGAATCACGAGAGAGGCTGGTGGAGCCTGCAGGCTTCTGTCGTTGTTACGCTTCTTACAGGCATAAATAGACATTGGCACGGCCAAAAAGACCAAAAGTGCAAAGCTTGCAACCGGAGCAACTACCACAGCTATTCGAGACTTCGTGGAGCTTTTTCTTTCCACATCACTAGAACTCGAGCCTTTAGTAGGCACTGATGAACCACCAGAGGAGGTGTTGTTTTTTCCAGAAGGATTAGAATTAGAATTGAATAGAGAGTTCCCATCTAACAAAAGTTTCATAGAGGAGAGATTATTGAAATGTGGCAAAGGAGGGGAAAGGTTATTATTACTCAAATCCAAAACCTCCAAAGATTTCAAGCCAGCCCAGCTTTGCGGGATTGGACCAGAAAGATTATTGGAACCGAGGTATATATGAGTAAGGGAATCAAGGTTTGCAATTGAAGGACTCAAAGCACCAGAAAGGTTAGACTTTGGCAAGTTTATGACGATAACCTTTCGGTTCGCATCACAGTCCAATCCCCACCAAGGACCTGCACAAGGGTCATTTCCAGACCATGATTCAACAAGCTTTGATGGATAGTTCACCTGATCAAGAAATTCAAGAAGCGACACGACTTCTGGAGCACAGGGAGCCCCTGGTTGGGTTTGACAGAAGGGGTTGGATTCACAAGTGACATTTTTTGCCTTGAACTTAGGCAGAGGACCCATGAAATGATTATTGTTCAAATCAAGATGGTCTAATGGCATATCTACTAGACTATCAGGAATCAGACCAACAAGATTATTGGTATTTAGGTTTAGATCCTGCAAATAAGTCAAATTCCCAACGCCCTCCGGGATTTTACCTGAAAAACTGTTACCATGAAGCCACAAGCTAGTGAGTGATGTCATTGTTGCCACTACATCTATTGGGCCACTCATCTTTTCACCAGATTGATCATTCAACCAAAGCATCTTCAGCATAGAGTCCTTGAAGCTCCCCGGAATAGCCCCGGAGAGGCGATTCATGGACAGCAACAAAACCTCCAATGATGACATATTTCCTAAAAACTCAGGCAAAGGGCCAGCCAAGTTGCAATTCATGAGTGTAAGATTAATCAATTGAGCTGAATCTTGCAGGTCATTAGGCAAAGACCAGCCAGTGGTGGAATTTAGGGGATTACCATCAAGTGCCAACACCTCTAAATTCACAAGCCCTTTGAAGAAATCTGAGGGAATTGTGTCAAAGCTGTTGTAATCCAAATATGCATACTGCAATTGGGACAAACCACTCAAAGATGGTAACTTTCCATTGAATTGGTTGTTCTGCAGGCTTAAATGTGTTAATCTAGAGAGTTGGTTCAGATTGTGAGGCAAAGGGCCTCTCAACCCCAACTTCATAACATTAATCTGCTCAACCCTACCCTCACTGCACACCAAATGTGGCCAAGCAGGAGACCCACAAGGGTCACCCCCATCTGCAGGCCACTTCAACAGCTCAGGATTCTCCAACCCTTTTCTAAACTCACCCAAAATAGCCAAGTCATTAGGGTCTGTCACACTAGAAACAACTGAAACAAGAGAGAGAGAGAGTGTTACAGCAAGCCTTAGCCTTAGCAGGAGAGCAGCCTCCATGGATGATGATCTCTGATTCTCTGAACCTCCACTACTCCACTCCCACTCAATAATAGGTTTACATGTGGGTGTTTTCTTGAAAAAAAATTAAACCCCAGTGTCAAATCTGGAATGTGTGGAAGATGGATAACATGGGGGTGCCCCCAAAAAGAGACAGAGAGGAAAAGCAAAGAGAGAGGGTGATGATAGGAGTGAGAAATTAAACACTGCTACTAACAGTACGGTCCTCTGCAAATACCCACAACCAAGGAAATTGGAGCACAAAGAGAAAGCAAATGGGGGAGTACTAAAACATACAGAGCATTATAAATCCAAAAACAAAAAAAAAAAAGAGCAAAACACTAAAAACAGTGTTCTGAATAATTTCAACAGCCAGAGCCCCAGAAATTGAAATGTGGATTAAAGAAAGCACGTTGAGTTTTGAATTGTGTGTTGGTGGAGTGGCACCTGGCACTCGATAATGGGCTCACTGATCACACACGCTGACATATATGCATCCGTAAGTCTTCATTTCCATTAATTAAACATATGGTCCAGTTCTATGCCTGTTCCTGGAAGCTATCCACTGGTCAGTGTTTTTTTTTTTTTTTTATATATATATAAAATTATACCGGAATATTTTACTTGCTATCTCTCTCTCTCTCTTACTTTCTTTTTAAAGAAATTGATGTTACATATTTTGTTATACAATATTTTAATTTTAGGGTCACACTTATGTGAGACCGTCTCACGGATCTTTGTTTGTGATACCGTCTCACGGATCCTTGTTCGTGAGACGGGTCAGGTCAAAGCACCATGCAAATATCATACTTATATGTGTAAATGTCATACTTATATGCTCAAATATAACACTAATCAAGAATACAATTTTTGTTACTTATAAGAGAAAAAGTAATACATTTTTCATAATAAGTAATGTTGACAAGTGCCCCTTACTTATAAGGACAAATATAATACTTTTGAGGACAAATGTAATACTTTTAAATCGAAATGTAAAAGTATTATATTTTCCCTTAAAAGTATTACATTTACCCTTATAAGTAACAAAAATTTTATTCCTGATTAGTATTACATTTGAGCGTATAAGTATGACATTTGTGCATATAAGTGTTACAGTTGCATATTGACCCGACCCGACCCGTCTCATGGTGAGACGGTCTCACACAAGTTTTTGCCTTAATTTTAATGCTCATACTATACATTTTTTTAAGAAATTGATGTTACATTTTAATGTTCCGTCCCATAAAATTTGTTATATTCCCTATACATGTCATTATAACAAAAAATTTAAAATACACATTATCCTTATTTCCAACCCAAACCACAAAAAATCTACACCAAATGTCACATCAGAAGAAATATTCTCACACCAAATTTTATTCATCTCTAACGTATTACACTTATGTTATTCTGCACTAAAATAATTTTGATTTTCAAAATTTAAAAAGTTATTATTTTGTATTTAATTAGTTTAATATAAAATATAATTTGTAATATAAATAATAATATTGTAGTACTATTTAATTTTGTTAAAATTTTTGTTTAGTTAATTTAATTTCAAATGATATAATTTATGTTTAATAATATAAAACTTATGTAGAAGTATTTAACAAAATATATAAATTACATAAAACTAACCTAAAGGATATAAAAGAATTTTTTTTAAACATAATATTTTAGTACAATAAACAATAACTCTTACAATAATAAACAATAAACTTTGGGCAATGAGCCTTTTAAATGAAAACTACCCTTAACCATATATAGGGCTAAAGGACTTGCTTGGGAGCTAAACAATATCCTGTCAAACCACATGCATATTTCATTTTTAGCATCCGGCTCCTTGCCTCTTCGGTGTGCGCGCACACACATATATAATAACCTCGTCATTTTCCCTTTATTTTTTTTAACAACCTTCAACAGTTGATCTATCCAAATGGATGGATTATAAGGGTGAGTTTAAATGAAAACAATCTTTCCCCTTTGGTAAAATGTGAGGACTAATCTTAATCGTTCATTAGAGTTCACCAAACTAAAACTAAGATGAATAATTGAAGCTAACAAAAAAAAATAGCAAATCTTGAAAATGGTAAAAATTATCTTTTTTTTTTTATATATATACTGTAATTTCTTTCACATGATGTTAAAAAAAAAATCAATTCTTTTCGCTTAAATCACAATTTAGTACTGTAAAATTTGTCCATTTATATCTTTTTTACTTTAATATTCTGATGTACTGGTAGTAATGTAGCCTGAAACAGGTTGACAAATTTACTTAATTGAGAAAACTTGAGATGGAAGAAGATTTTACTAAAGAAGGTGGAACCAACGTTTATGGAAATTGAAAGATTTTACCCACTTTTGCCTATTATGTTTGGGGGAAGTAGTGAAGAATAAGGCTTAAACTAACACAACCTTATCAACATCAAAATCTAGCTCGCTGCAAATTATTATTATTCTTATTATTTAATTTGAGGTTGATGTGAAGTTTTCAGCTGGTATGCAAAAGTAGGTTTAGGCTGATCTGAATTGCAACCAACCAATTAAATTGTATTGTGGATCATGATCTACATTAATAAGATAGGAAAAATTTGATAAATGTTCATTTTTAATATATTAAATATTTATTTTTATATAGTGAATAATGTTAATTTTTTTAGATAGTATATTAAAAATGAATATTATGTCAGTAATTTACCTTATAACATGGACTATGGTCACGGTATAATGATGGTCATTTCTTCTCTAGTGAATAATGTTATTTTGGACGAAAAATTCACACATGGTTTTGACAATTTGAAGTGGCATGAGTTATAATTGAGAGCTATTTAAAAATTTAAGATTATCATATATATGTATTTATCTCAACTATTAACGATTTTAAATTTTACATTATGAATACTCTAAACCCCAACAAATATTATCTTCTTCATCCAAAAATCGACGGAATCATCCATGAAGATCATCTCTAATGTGTAATAAGAGCTTGCTATGTGTTGTTTAGGTTTTTGTTCAAGAATATCATATTAAAAATACAATTTTCCCCTTTCTATATTAGTGTTGTTTAGATTTCTGTTTTAAAAACTTTGTTCATCAAAATAAAGATTAAATACGCTACCTTTGTGAATAATTAAGGGTAGTATTGCAACTCCTTGTTAAATAGGAATAAAAATTATACCTATATCATAGCTCAAGGGCTAAACTTGCACCATCATCATCATTTATTTATTTATTTATTTATTATTATTATTATTATTAACTTTTAAATTACTTTTACAATTTATTATTATTATTATTATTATTAGGAAAATATACAAATTAAATATGCCACTGAACTGTTTGTGGATAGCAATTAAGCCACCGAACTCGAATAAACTCCAAACTCATCTATGAACTTGGAAAAAAGAGCAATTAGCATTTTTAGCAGGTTAACAACAAGTTTGTGCTGATTAGGATGCCATGTGTAATTTTTATTTTATATTTTTATTATAGCAAATTGTCATTTTGGTCCACTGGCTATAGGGGTCATGTTAATTGCAATCCATGACTTTTAAAACTGTTAATTTCGTACCTTAACTATGTAATTTTTATCAATTTTGGTCACTCTGGTCAAATTACCGAAAAATCCTAAACCATGAAATAATGAGGGTATTTTCGTCATTTCACCCCTCTTTCTTCTTTTCTGGTGAGCAACAAGGTCAATGTCAGCCTCCACCCATCATTTCCTCCTAGACCTCTAGCTCAGACCCTAAAAAAAAAAAACTTTTGAACTGAGGGATCTTGCCAGACCCCTAGCTCAGACCTTCAAGAACAAAATTTTTGAACAAATTTAAGATTCATAATTTAACACTTAATGGACGTTGTTCTAACACTTAAGGTGCGCCATTTTTAACCTATGCTTCTTTCTTCTAAACGCTTTTTTTTTTTTTTTAACTTTTATTGATTTGAGTGCCGTTGATCTAGATTTGATCAACGGCTCAAATCTAACCGCATGACTGTACCTCATCCCTATATATATAAAATTATATAATAATAATAATAATAATAATAATAATAATAATAATAATAATAATAATAATAATAATAATAATAATAATAATAATAATAAGGGTCACACTTGTGTGAGACTGTCTCACGGATCCTTATTCGTGAGACGGGTCGGGTTGGGTCAAAGCATCATGCAAATGTCATACTTATATGTGCAAATATCATACTTATATGCTCAAATATAACATTAATCAAGAATACAATTTTTGACTTATAAGAAAAAAAGTAATACATTTTTCATAATAAGTAATGTTGACAAGTGCCCCTTACTTATAAGGGCAAATATAATACTTTTGAGGAAAAAAGTAATACTTTTAAATCGAAATGTAAAAGTATTGTATTTTCCCTTAAAAGTATTACATTTACCCTTATAAGTAACAAAAATTTTATTCCTGATTAGTATTACATTTGAGCATATAAGTATGACATTTGTTCATATAAGTGTTACATTTGCATCTTGACTCGACCCGATCCGACCCGTCTCATGATGAGAGACGATCTCACACAAGTTTTTGCCTAATAATAATAATAATAATAATAATAATAATAATATGTGACTTTAATAAGCGCATGTTACGGATGAGAATTCCCGAAGAGTGAGGATTCATTGTTGTGCTCTGCCATCATTTCTGCAATAATTTGCCAGCTGTCACTTCCTTGTGAACTTGTGTTTTACACTTTTGCCTCTTGATTTTATTATGTATTTTAATTTCTTCTCTAATTTCTAAGCAACTGCATTGAATTTTAGTTAATGCAAAATTGAATTACATTAGACCCAATTTGATTTTTAGAAATATTTATTACTCTATTCACCTAACTTTGATTTAATAACAAATTTATGATTCTGAAATTAAAAATGTTAATTGGAAAAACTTTAATAAATTTTACAATAATTCTTTTGGAGTAAATAAAAATATGAGGCATTAGGTGGCTTTTGTCCGGAGAATGCAATCAACTGTTCACCTTATATGGTAGACAATGATAGATGACAGTTCGGCCGTCGCAGGCCATCAGAGATGATTAAATTGACGTCGAAATTTTAATGACCTCTAATAGTAGGTCATTACCAGTTTTTTTGAACTTTGTTGCCCCAATATAACGTGTTAAAGGATGTAATTACACGTTTTTAAAGTTTAAACGCCTAATTGACTTTGTAGATAAAATTTGTAGGCTTATTTGACCCTTTTCCCATTAATTGTTTTTATATTATTAAATACAGGATGTTAACCATAGTGCTTAGACTTTTGCTCACTGAGCGCAAGGGGCATCCTCTTACTTTGAGAAGTTGCTACTACATTACCACTAGTGAGGCACTGAGACTCAAACATTTATCTTTAATTTGTTACAAATTTTTACTTCTGTGACAAGTTTAGCTATTCATGTGAGTGTGAATTAATAGGCTTATTTTATTTTTTGGTTATATTTTTTGAATGAAATGCACAACTAGTTACGTGCATGATGGCACAACCATAGCGGTGCAAAGCTCTCTTTTATTTCCAACCACAGACAAAAAGTGGCCCCATAGATTTCCCCTAAACCTTTTTGCTTGTAATAATAATAAATCAATAAATAATAATACTAATTATAATTATAATTATAGTAATAATAATAATGCTAACTTTTTTTCATATTAATTGTTTACTTTTATTAAAGAAAATATTTTTCTAAATGAAACTTTCAAGTCCAAAAGAGTCAAAATTTGTGGGGCATCCTGTAACATCTGTTTTACTTTTTCTAATTTGTTTGTTGTATTTTTTATAACAATTACTTTTCTCCCATGGAATGATGGCGTTACATTTGGAAGAAGACCAAATCTAACGTGTAGATTTGGTATCCAC
>CM008344.1:17481828-17511058 GCA_002525835.2 Ipomoea batatas
TTTTTTTTTTTTTTTTGTGAGAATAAGATGAGTATTGTTTTAGATAGTTATAATCTATAATAAAAATGATGTCCTAATAATTTTCATATTTTTTTTTGAAGAAACAAAATCAATTAATCAAAGAGACAATACAACTTGGAGGAGATTTAAACCAACTACAAAGGCCAATACTTGAATGAGATATTAGAGTAATTTAAGCCTTCTTAATTAATGCAATATTGATGAGTCAATCAAACATAACTTCTTTTTTTTTTTGTTAAAAGTGACATGATTATAATATGCTTATTAATGTTGTCGAATAGTAATTAAAGAGTTATTCAATTAAGTTATAGCGTATGAGTTCATAAGTTTTCCTTGTATATATGATTGACACTTCAATTGTTGCTATATGTGAACTATTCATCTTGTAAAATAACAACAAAATTAAGACTTCAATACAAATAATTCATTATTGCTAAATTATAATTATAAGTTTAATTAGCTCATGCTAGTAACAAAATTAAGACTTAAATACAATTTAGCAAGAATGATTTATTTATGTTTAAGTCTTACTTTTGTAGCTCGCTAGCATTAATTTAAAATTAGAATTATAATATTTGTAAATGGCGTTTGTTCATTTTTACTAAATTACCAAAGTAATTGAAAGATTTTAAAACAAATAAGCCCCACTACTCAAAAACAAAAGAGCCAATACTATGAGTTGCTAAATAATATCCTCCTCTAAATTGGAGTTGATTAGCATATCTAAATTATAGACTAAGAGCTGGTAGCTAACATCCTACTAATAAAACATAAAACCCAATAGACGAGCTAATCCAAAAAATATGTTGGGGTTGTTTAGCTTGTCAAAATTATAACAAAAAAAATTAGTTGGTGTTAGCCTTTTACGTGTATAATCACAAAATACTATGTGGTGCATCACATTAGCAGCATACTAAATTATTATAGTGCTTCCAATTCATTGTATCCATCACCAACCCTATCACCATGTCTATCACCACCCATATTACTTTCAGTTCCTTAACTGTCATTTTGTGAAGTGTTTGGAATATCACCACTTGATGATGGTGAAACATTGTATCCAAATGCACTATCCATAGGATAATAGCCTAAAGAAGATAACATACAAGTGAGTTGTTCTAACGACTATTTCTTGAAAAGTTCTTGTAATGCGCCACATTTACTACATTGGGTACACTAGTAGTTGTGGATCTTTGGGTTGAACTTTCTCCTAAAATAGATCTTCGCCCTTCAAGAGCCCCAAAATCATACAAATGGGAGCGATTGATGTCACCAATTGCATATTTCCATGCATCAACATCAAATATCACTTGAGGAGAAGAATCACAACTATATTTTTCTTTCAAAGCCTAGTCATATTTCTCTTACACCATAATTTTTTATATATAAAGTTAGAAATTAATATAAGACTAGTATAACTATAAAAACACTTAAGTGATTAATAAGAATAATACTTCTAATATTTAGACTAACATATTTATTTTCCATTCACAAATTAGCCATCATATTTCTTAGGAGTATGAGTTGCATTGAAAATTTCTAGTTGGGATGGTTGGGTCCTAGTGATTTAGCCTAGCAATTGTTCAAACAAATTATTATTAGCATATGTTTAACAAATGAACATGAACCAGAAGTATGTTTGTTGGCACTCCCGTACGTCCTTTAGTATGTTATGATTTTTTGCAAGATTTCTTCATCTATTTCTTTTTGGGCCAAATACTGTCTACAAAATGATTCTAAACTGGTTGTGGATCCAATTTTCTTTATGCTCTTTGACTTTTTCCAAGTTAGCATTTGGATCATAGGGGTTAATACTAGCCTTAGTGTATGCATTTTTTCACTCTACTAATAACATCCCTAAACCCCTTACTGGCATACCATATTTTATACACATTTTCATTTTTATCTTCATCCTAATGATATTTTTCTTAACATATATAAAAGAATATGATTATATATCTCATGCTAAATATAAAGATGTTAATTAGTATTGCTGTTAGAAAATATAATTAAATGCATCAAAAATTTGTAAAATGCGTCATCATTATTACTTGAACTTTTGTCCATAAAGCAACTTTTGTACCATTAGAAATTAGCTCCAGTTTGCCAAAGATCATTAAAATTTGATTTCATCATAGCAGAAATGTCAGTAGCAAATCCATCTTCTAGAGAAACACTATGCTTTGCTTAATAAAATAGTTAAATAAATGCAATGCAAGCTACTAAACAATCTCTCAATTAAGAAAAAAAGGTAATTCTACCCAAATGACAAAGAAATAGAAAATTAATAAAACACTACATCCCACTTACAACATTCGATTTGATGTTTTTGGAAGGATCAGATGGTAGAGATCTACCTCTATTAGGCATTTAGTCTTTCTCCTTTCTTGTTTGTTTAGTTAGAGTAGTGCCAAATTCATGAAGTGACTGAACAATATCTTCTATAGCTTCTTCAACATGATCATCAAGTAGTTTATTTGACAACAGTGCATCAGATTGTATGTTAGGAAAAGATAGCTCTGGTCTCGCAAAAAGGAACTTGAGAACTAGAAAAATAATGGGAATACTTGAGCACAAATTTCAAGTGTGTGAAGACACACTGTCCTAAAAGTTTCTAATTTCCCTTATCAAGCAACAAGGGTAAACAAATTAGAACTTTTGAGATACAAGAAGAATGCCAAACTTTTTAGGTTGTTTTTCTAAGAATTTCACCAATGTACTAACTTGAAAATTTTATCTTAGAAAACCACTATCTCGTAAGTACTATCGCTACTTAGTCAAGAGTAAAAAAATTACTCACAACCAACGTATCTTGGCAATTGATGGAAGACTATATTTATACCTATCATCATATATTCCTCTTCAATTCTCTTAAAAAATCCAATTAATGAAGAAAGTTATTACACAAAAAATTTCATTATTCTAACACATAAAATACATTATACATTACTCTAACTCATAAAACATTACTCTAACTCATAAAATACATTATCTTACCCCCAAAAATTTATTTATTCATAACATATATAAGGTACATTATTCTAACACATATTTAGTATTACATTTCAGCCAAGAAAAGGCGCATGACAAGGGGAGTGGACTGGCACGTGTAGCAACATTTATGGTCCAGCTTTGAATGATTCCAACATCCCCCACACATTCAAAGTAAGAGACTAGAAATGATAATGTCTGAGCAATAGAAACGAGTTGATCTTAATGTCAGCGTTTAAACTCGAACTGATACATAGTGACATTGAGTAATTTTCTTCCCGAGAGTGATATGAATCTTGAACTCATCGGTTAGACAAATTTTGAACTCATGACACACATCAACTCAAAAATGCAGGTTCTATGAAAGTCAAACTCTTTGACTGCTTATGATGAAATCATAATATTCAAGTCGGTTGTGTCTATCTCAATATAGACCTCCAACCTTGTCAAGTCTATCTCAACATAGACATTTTAACTCTGTCAAGTTTATCTCAATATATCTGTTAAGTCTATCTCAATATAGGCTTTTAACTCTGTCAAGTCTATCTCAATATAGACATTTAACTCTATCAAGTCTATCTCAATATAGACATTTAACTCTGTCAAGTCTATCACAGTATAGACCGCCTTTAAAGGCTACAGAGTAGTTAAAGACACAAATCTGGTAGTTCACTATGACCATCATGCTTCTCATATGTTTTTACTCAATTGGGTATCTAGATGCCCATGAGTGCTCTAGAAAGATAACTCATTATCTTTCAGAAAAGGTGGTTAACCTTTTTCACTTAAGTATGTGATTTCTTTAAGCCCATCTCAATATAGACTACCCAAATTAAGGTGTGAAATCATTAAGAGCATTTTATGCTCACTCTCTCAATTATTAAGCGGTGAATTCATTAAGTCCATCTCAATAGAACCACCCGTCTCATAGGGTTATAAATTCATTAAGAGCTGTAGCTCAACCTCACTAGTACATAGATCATTAGAATGACCAATTAGTGTACTACTTTGTGATTCTTTCCATGGTTTCGTTTGACCACACAAGTGGGATCCACCATGAATTCATCACCTCTTGGAATTTAAGGCATTCCATCAACAATTCAACGACTAATCTCATAATTAGTCTTCACTATTACCATAAGTTGATCAACTCCATCAAACTTATGTACACTTTAACGAGTATTTTATTTACTCATAAATAATACCTTAGAGCATCCTTATCAATAGAGTTCTTTCGCGGTTTTTGAGGGGTTTTTGTAAGTGTGATTAGGAAAGAGAAAATGATATGTGATGAAATAAAAAATAAAAACAAATCAAATTAAAATAAAAAAAATAAAAAAGGAAGTTGTCAGGCGCGCCACAGGCCCGCCTGACGCGCCCGCATGGACGCAAAGCTGTGCGCATAACGCGCACAGCAGCACTTTGCCTTCAATCCACTTGTCAGAGAATAAACCCTCATTTGCAGAAATAAGAAACGCCTTCAAAAGCATCCTCACATCAGTTGCAGAACAAACAATGGTTTTTATTTTCTGACATTATTCTCCCTTGATCTTCCGCTGTGGATGCTCTTAGAGATTTTCATGTTTAACATGAAATATTCTCTTTTACCATTATTCTCGGTAAAGTAAAGAAACTTATAGAAAGGAAGAGCTGATTACCCCCACAATGCAGCGATTACAAGTATTCTTCTCAAAAGTACTTGATATTTTACTTAGATTGATCTTTGGTGCCCAACATTGGCTCCTGAGCATATCGACCTATGCAATCTTTATAGCGCCCTGCACTTGGTTAATTCACTCTCAATAGTGGAATATATTTCAACCAACTTAGTTACCTTAAACCACTAAGGTTTCACTATATTAATGAATCCTGGATCTTCAGGATCTCCCAATTAATATTTTAAACCATATATACAAAATACTCATTACCAGTAAGCCACGAAGATAATATTCAAGTTGAACAACATAATCATAAATTTCACATACTTTCTTGAAAAGTAGATCTCATGCTCAAAGATTATATACAAACTGACATTTATTAGAAAAAGGTTTATCTACATAAATTTCATCAAGATGAAATTTAACATCTATAGCTTTAGCATTCAAGGTTATGCTATTCACAATTTTCCCTTCACTACATAACTCATATATAACATTGGTAAAAGGCAAATCAGTACACATTTAAATTTATTCTCATAGTACCCTTTTGTTAATAAAAGGTAGTTTAAACCAACTTAAGCAATGCCTATTACAAAGCATTGATATCATGTAAAAGCCAATCTCATTTCAGGTGAGGGTCAAGTAGCGCTTCAACTAGCCTGCATGACCAACACCCTACTTCTTAAAAACTCCGAGGTCGAGTGGTGAAACCGAAGTTTACTTAAAAACCACCTTCCTATACAGAGTATTCAAGAATATTGATATTTCCATACTACCAACACCAGGTGAAAAGCTTTTGATATATGCTTATCATATTTGACAAACACTCTCAGTACACAAAACAAAAAATTTCAAACTATGTGACTGTATCTCATTAAACAGTTCATATTTCTTTATGCAAGTCACTATTAACTGTGTCTATTAACATGCGACAATGTCATTAGCATTCAACACATTGAAATGACAAGCACTAATAGGCATTCAAAATTTTACATAACTCAACTAGCTTTGGTACTAATACTATCCCATTTTATGCGAGCTCTTAGAAGCTAGAGCAAAAAGGAATTACTCAAAATAACTACCAATTAAGGGAATACTATACTCATCTTGTTTCATCAGATTGACCTCTGTGAATTTTACGCTTGCGATGATAGCACTGGGATGCTCGCATGGTTGAAAAAATCACTAGGCGCTCGGGGAGCGCCTAGCGCCTAGGACGCCTAGCCGGGGATTAATCGGCGCCTAGGCGTTCGTGTATTTTTTATTTTATTTTTAATTTTTTAGAAATTTGTTTAAGTATTTTTAATTTTTTAAAGACTAATAATTATAAATTATATAATACTTTAATAGTTAATACTAAAATATTAAATATTAACCTAAAAATAACTAAAGTTTGTACAATTTAGGATTATTATGCTCAAAACGATGTTGTTTTGAGTGAAATTACCCATTAAAAAAAACAATAGTTAATCGACCGACTAGAAGGCCTAGCCGGTCTAGTCGATGCCTAGGCGGTCAGCGCCTAAGCGGCCTAGGCAGTCGCCTAGCCGGCCAGCCGCCTAGACCACCATTTAATGTGATACGCTAGGCGGTTGACCAGCGCCTAGCGCTTAGGCGGGGATTAATCGGCGCCTAGGCGAGATTTTTGCAACACTGGATGCTCGGTGTCCATGCTTACCGCACACGAAACAGCATCATTTGATTTTCTTCACTTTTCCACTCCTTTTGTTATTGTTGTTTCTGACACTTTGAGTTCCAACATCATTGGCACCATACTTTTCTGATAGCATTTTCCAAATAACTTTGGCCGAGTCTTGTTTGACATAGGTGTCAAACAATTTGTCAGTCATTTGTGACAGGAGGTATCCTCTAGCTGCTTTGTTGTCATCTGCAAATTGCCTCAGAATTATACCTGGTTCTTGACCAGGAGTATAATCTGGTTCAGGACTAAATGCTCTTGGTCCTTGAAAGGGGAACCCTAGCGGAGCAGGTTCGGGTGGATCACAGAACAGCACATAGACCAACTTCAGTTGTTCAAAGAGTATCAGCATTCTTTGCGCCCATCGCCTATAATTATTTTCATCGAGGGCGGTTATTTTGGATAAATCAGGTATGACGGAAGGAGCCATCGTACCGAAAGGTTGACTATTGCCGAATAACGCTTTTAACTGTTGGGAAATTGGGACAACGTCAACTCAGGCTGACACTGTTTAAGAAAGGAGAACAAAAGAATTGAGAAACAAAGTCCGTGCCGTGTTATAATAACACTGCCTTAAAAGCGTTATTTGTCCGGTGACGGTGCAGTCAAAATAAACCGGTACGCTTTCGACAGGTAACACAGACGTTCTACGACTAAATTTTACACCCGTTAATCGTAGGCGAACCTGACTCAAAGCTCAGACGGATATTATAATAGAGAAGAAAGAAGTTGTATAAAATGTTTTGTTGGTGTGTCTCTTCTCAATTACAAAGGCTGTTTATATAGTGGCTATGTAACAACTTGCTAACATTTCAGCCAAGAAAAGGCGCATGACAAGGGGAGTGGACTGACACGTGTAGCAACATTTATGGTCCAGCTTTGAATGATTCCAACATTCCAATTCCAGATCTTGCTTAAAATTTTCTCTTTAAGGAAACTCAATATCTCCTTCTTTCCCCCCGACTAATGATGACAGTCTTAAGTATTTCCCTGCAGTGTCTCCCTCTCGCACCTCCAGAATTTCAGTTACATTATCCCGGACAGTCTGTTGCACATTTGAACTATAGCAAACCATAGAATTATCGTAATTTATTTGCTGGCCCGAGGCTTATCAGTCACATTAGCTCGGAAAAATAGGAAACAATCGTCAACAAATAAGAGATGTGTAATTGGAGGAGCCCCTCTAGCAACTACAACCCCATGCAATGTACCTCTCCTCATTTGATGCTCAATCAATGCACTTAAACCCTCCGCAATAAATAGGAAAAGATATGGTGACAGGGAATCACCTTGCCTTAGTCCTCGACCTGGAATGATTGGTCCAAATTGCCTTTGCTCCCTTATCATTTACGTAAAACAGTCAGTCAAAATGATTAATGAATCATTAATTTATTTGAATGAAACTTGACTTCTGAGTTCTTATCAAAAATTGATAAAAAAAAAAAACGACAATTCCATTTTTACGTCTTAAATGAAATGAACGGGCTCAAATTAGCAATATACTAATAGATAGTATGGTAAGAAAGAAATAGATGAATCTTTTTTTCTACCATACTATCTATTAGGGTTATTCTAGTTAGAAAACTCTAGAAAAAATGAAAAAAGAACACATGGTATTTAACTGAACTGACTGTCTCAATCATTAGAGTAACCCATTTGATGTCGAAACCCATCTTTAACAACACACCTCTTAAAAATCCCCACTCAACGCGATCATACGCTTTGCTCATGTCAACTTTCAAAGCAACCACACATTCTTTTCCCTGAGTCTTGCGCTTCAAAAAATGATGTGTTTCGTATGCAAGCTTTACATTATCGGATATCAAGCGACCCGGGATAAACGCACTTTGTTTTTTATTCTCTAATTGTTCTAAAACCTGATAAATTCTCCCGTTAGTAAACATGTCAATAGTGTCTAGTTTTTGAATACTAAACTTTGAATTTCTGAACATATAAATGGTTAAAACTGTTAATTGTGAATCAGGAAAAAAAGAACAAAAAATCTTGACAAAAACGATATTGTTTTGAACCAAGGTTCACCTTGTGAGATCGACCCTGATCCACGATATAATTTACAACTCCTAAATGGTTGAGAACCATATTTCACGCAATAGACGAACTTTTTTGTGGCGTAAAGGGTTTTGTTTAGTTTGATAACAGTTGGTCCATACTAATTGGAGTTTATTTATATTTAATGGGTCAATCTCTTTTGAATCCAATCTCATATCTTCTGATCATTATACCATATACCATTAACGTGAGATACATTTTAATATATCAAAAATTTATTTTTAATGTATTGAATATTCATTTTTCTGAATGTTCATTATTTAATATACTACTAAATAACGAACATTTAGTTAAAAAATAATGAATCTTTAATATTTTAAAAATGAATATTTATTCATGGTCTACAGTATAATTTGACCATATCTTCTTCTGTTTACTGGTTTAGATTTGGGCTAGCACACATAGGGCCTTTATTCTAGTCCCATCCGGGCCATCTCAGTTCGTTTCGACCCATAAAATGACCAAAAAGAATTGGAAGGATTTTGAAAAGAATTGCGAGACAGTATGTAAATTAATGACATTTATTTTTTTTGTCATAACTTTAAAATATATAATTACATACTTCATTTTTATTTTTAAATTATATAAACATATAATGTTTGCAAATAGTTTATCTATATAAATATATAATTATACACGGTAAAATCATAATCAAGTTTAGTACAATGGTTGTTTTTTTATAAGAATAATAGAATATAATGGTTAACTATAAAGTTGAAGATTCAAAATTTTAAATTTTAAAAAGTTATAAACGGTAACCATTAAGTATGGAAATTGGGAGGGGGATTGTACTTTGAAAGATTGGGACTAACTCTTTATATAATATAATAAGGTTATTCACAAAAAAAAAAAAAAAAAAACTCTTTATAATAAGGTGTTTTCGGTCCGAGTTTAGATTTTATTTGGAAAGTTGCAAACGCGATTAGTTTCAAAGAGTAATGCTATGCACTTTTAATTTATTTTCCCTATTGACTTGGCATCATTTGATTGATTTAATTTTGTTTTTAAATTAGTGATTTCTTAGCATATTATGGGCACCTAATGATTAGGAGTGACATCAAGATCGAGAGGAAATATAGGAGGGGTAAGAAGCATATTTTAGTTTCAAATTAGTTCGGTTTTGAACCTTGTTGACAATTAATAGTAAATAAACTATATATACAAAGAGTGAAATAGTTGGATTAATAGAAATTTTTTTAAAAGATACAAATTAGTGTTTAAGCATGTGACACCCATGTTAAATAAAAGGAACATATACTTCACATTTTATAATATTATAAGATAGGTAGTAGGGAATAATATTCCATTTTTAAGAAAAAATAATTTCAAAATAAATAAACTAATAGGATAATTATAATATTTCTTTTTAGTTTCATGGCACTAGAGATTCCCTATCTTAGGATCTCGACCTCAATTTTTTTTGGTCTCAGTTGTTTAATTATAGTCATGGTTGCAGTAGGCGCTAGGCGCTAGTCGGGCGGTAGACTAGCGCCTAGCGGTGAGCGGTCTAGGCGGTACCTAGGCGATTCTAGGCAGCGACCTATAAAAACAAAAAATTAATTCATGTGTGTGGGTGTATGTCATATATTATATTATGTATATTATATATATATATATATCTCTTACTTCTCTTACTTATATAAATAAATAAATTTAAATATATATAAATATAATAATAAAATTAATAAGGCCGACTCGCTCGAGTTAACTCGACGAACTCTGCCGAGTTGGGCCAGTTAACTCAGCCAAATTCGGTCCAGTTCGTCACCAACTCGGCCTAGTCGACCGAGTTAGGCGCTAGGCGGCCTCCTAAGCGGTCGGCCACCTAGGCGGACGCCTAGGGAGCAATTCACCTCGGTCAAGGAGCGCCTAGCGCCTAGGCGAGGATTTTTGCAACAGTGATTATAGTATAACAACTTATCTTAATATATACTATATAATTAAATATATATTATTATTTGATAAAAAATATATTATTATTATTATTATTATTATTATTATTGTTATATTAATTAGAATATTGAAGTTTACATAGAAAAGCTATTGAAATTACATCTACTTTAATTTGCAATCTATCTTATGAAATTTCTTGTTGTGTGAAATAATGTAAAAATATTTAGAGAATATCTTGACATTTATCTCGGCAAATTATTTTGTGAACCCAAGTTCACCTTACAAGTTGGATCCGGATCCAAAATAAACCATTTATATATTGAATATTCACAATTTATGTACTGAATGTTCACAATTTATATATTGAATGTTCACAATTTAAGAATTTAAATAATTGTGAACAATCAATATATAAATTGTGACAAGGTGAACATGCGTTTATAGTATAACTATTGATTTATCTCCTCGACGTGTTTCAAGTGGTGGTGAACCCTTAAGTTTGGAATCAAGATTTATGAAGTCTAAGCTAAAATACTCATCATTCTTCATTCCTCACACAAAATACGTACATGTCTATACATATATGAAAATTGAAAATGTTAAAGTTGGGAAACAATTCTCGAAATACCCAAGAAATTGGACGAAATAGAAAATCCACTAAAACAAAAAATTACAAGAAATAATGGAAAAATTCCAGACGTAGCATTAGCTTGACATTCGTGCCCGCAGGTGCCGGCGCACACAAGTTCAAGCCTTTCGAACTCATTTTTGGGATTTGATTTGCACCCCTTGCACGCGAGAGAGAGCATCTATGCTATACAAGTTAATTAGTCATAAAAAGACTCTTGTATATATAGTGGGTGAAATCTTCTTCCCAAACCAATGTGGGACAAAGCTACTTAAGCTTTTCTACATTTTTTCCATCTCAATGGGTCTACTTTGAGAACCAATTTCTCATTCACCCATTATCCATTTTGAGCGTATAATATATCGATCTCTTCGTCTAAGAACGAAGAATCCGAATCCACTTTGAACCGACCCAAATCGGATGTGGACCCTACATATATTTATACCACAAAATGGCCACTTAAAATGCCATTTATTGCCATTTTTTCCAACAATAATGTTGTACATAGAACACATGGATGTATTATAGGTCTCAAACTTTAATTTTGGTGAGCTAGGAGAGTACATATATGCATAAATATAATTAAATAGAATTAGCACGCCACCACTATGGGTGGTGGTGGTGGAGCTGCCGGCAGCTTAAAACACAAAACTGAAAAGAAAAAGCATAAGTGACACAGCATATATAAGCACACTACTAAGCTAAGATGCTCAATAATTTAAGGAGAAATTGAGATGTACTTGTGCATATACATTCATATGAGATATGCTATGTTGCTTCTTACTTTCTTAGTGTTTAAAATAATATAAAGAAAATGCTAAGAAGTCATCATCACTTGGAGCACTACTAGTGATGTACGTAGCATTAACTTCTCTTTCATTATCTTTTGGGTGATCGAGGGAAATCCACATTCATCACTCGAAGGTAAACTTCGACTTAATTGAAATCTTAGCTAGCCGATAAAGGATCACAAAGAGATAAATCAACTTAGGAGGTTAACAGACTGCTCTAGTTGGAAGTCAAATTTGTAACATACATTTTGATTATCAAGTCAACAATCTGACCAATTTAGTTGGACTCTTTTATTATTATTATTATTGTTGTTGTTGTTGTTGTTGGTGGTGGTGTTGCTGCTGATGCTCATCAAAACTGAAAAAATGTTTCCATTTAAAATTGAGAACTAGAGTGCATTAGCTCATTTCAATTAATCAAATGTTTATTATTTTAATTTTATAAAAAAAAAATCTTCTTAAAGAAAAAGTAATCTTAAAAAGTAATCGTCAATAATACTTATAATTGCTTTGGTTAAAAAAAGTAATCTTATTTTTTTTTTCATATTAAAATCATTACTTAACATTCGTTTCCTAACGCGACATTAGTAAATTGGTATCCCTATCCCCGAAGACAAGGCAGGGGAGAGGTATATCAATCCGGCCCTTTCCGGCAATGTTCGAGTGGGGATCAGGGATTCCTATGAAGTCGAGAAGTAGAAAATGTCATTTTAATTGCAAGGATGTGGATAGTTTTGTAATATGAAATTTGATTATCCATTTGTTGCAAGCCGTGGAAAATGGGTTTTTCAACAACCTAAAGAAATTGGGTAGAATTATGGACATATTTAAGCAAGGTAAATTTGCGGAGAGTATAAGTTAGGGTTTATGGTTGTCCATTGCAAGAAGACCAATGAAACTCTATGCTTTATTGTTCCCTACGATTTTGTGGGTCAAAGACAACAGTCGAAGAAAGACGAATATATGCATTATTTAAAATAGTAAAAAATTAATGATTTTGATTATATTTGAATGGAAACATCATCGGAATTAATTGGGGTGTTTGGTAAATAGTTGTTAGCTGATTGAGTTAGAGAGTTTGACTAGTTGATAGCATTAACTGATGGTAAAAAAATGTTTGATAAATTAATTGTTAGCTGATATCTAATTACATGCAAAATGACTTTCTCAAGATACTGATTGGAAAAGCTGTTTTGAACAGTTTTTTGAATTTTAACATTTTGAAACAATAAACTGTTACAAAAAGGTAATTAATCAAACACTCATATTAATTATTTAATCAAATCAAACACCTAATAGTAGTCAAATAAATTAAAATTGATTGGTACTCAAAAAAATTAAAATTGATTGATAAACTAACTATGTTACATGACTCAAACCTCTTGGATCAAAAGCACAATAAATTGATTATTTCAATAACTAAAAATAAATAGTTTTGTTATTGGTGATGTTGTGTAGCTAGGGTGGGTTTGTTTCCATTTCTCTATAAATTCAATAGAATTTTAGTTATATTAAACAATTATAGTTACAATAATATTAAAATTATTAGATTTTGCAAAGAAACACCCAAACAATATTAACTTAAATGTTAGGTGGCGTATTTTTGTTTACTGTCGATGTATAGAACTTATGTGCATCAAATATTTTTCTATTGAGGCCATATATGATATATGCATGTGAGATTATAAGTCTTAGATTATCTTCACCCATGCAATCATCATTCACTTTTAAAATGCCCCATCATTAAATTTGTAATTAATTACTATTCATTTTTCATTTACTATTCAATAATAATAATAATTATTATTATTATTATTATTATTATTGGAAAGTATATTCTTGATTCTTTCACTAGAAAATTTCAATTCCAAGACAACACGTTGTGCATAAAGAAAAAGGGGGAGGGAAGGCTCCACGTGACTTCGTGACACTATTGTGATTTGTGGTTAAATGGTTTGATGTACACAAGCTGTATTGCCTATCTCTCTTTAATGATCGAGGCATAGTTGTTTAATGTTGACCACCAGATAATGACACTGTACCTAACTAACATTGGCATGTAGTGCACAAAATATTTATCTATAAATTTTTTTAAAATATTTGGTTGTATTTAAATGAAGTAAATATTCTTAGCTCGTTATATACCATAGCAATTTATATCTAGCTACCACATTGAATTTAAGAAGTTATTTTTAAGAGATACATTTTTGTCCAAATGATGTCAAATCTACTTATTTAAAGCAATGATTCAGTTCATCACTCATCATTCACTTGGTCAGCACATCCTAATAAGTACTTAGTCTTACTTTACTACTTTCTTTCTTGTATTGAGGAATGCTAAGTCTGAAACAGGACCACTATGTTCACTTCTCCCTTGCCAAAAACTCCATATTGAATTTAACCCACATATATGCTCAATGATTACACATAATCTTACGTATTCTTAACATGACTCGAAGTTTTAGCCTTACAGAGAAAAACAATACTTTAAACAAAGAAAACAAAAACAACAACATCATCAGACAAATGTGGAAATAACAGATATAGTTAGCAAAGCAAGAATAATATGTCACTGGATGTTCACAGTATTAGATTTGTGCTAAAAAAGTATTGTGTTTGATGATTAGAGTATTGATTATTCATTTGTGCTATGAAGTACTAATTTAGGGTAAAAAGTGTTAAATTTAATGCTTAAAGTATTATGTTTAATTCTTAAAGTTATGATTATTCATTGGTACCATAAAGTAGTATATTTTCACCATAAAGTATTAGATTTAATGCTTTAAGTGTTGAGTATTTATTTGTGCCATGAAGTAGTACATTTGTGCTATTAAGTATTGTGTTTGATGGTTAAAGTATTAGATGTAATTGTTAAAGTGTTGAGTATTCATTTGTGCTATGAAGTACTAGTTTTAGGCTATAAAGTATTAGGTTTAATGGTTAATGTATTGACTACTTATTTGTGTTTAAAAGTACTAGTTGTAGGCTATAAAGTATTAAACTTAATGATTAAATTGTTGAGTATTCATTTGTGATATGAAGTAGTATATTTGCACTATAAAGTATTAGATTTAATGGTTAAAGTGTTGAGTATTCATTTGTGTTATAAAGTACTAGTTTTAGGCTATAAAGTATTCAATTTAATGGTTAAAGTGTTGAGTATTCATTTGTGCTATTCGGTAGTATATTTGTGCTAGTAAGTATTGTGTTTGATGGTTAAAGTTATGATCATTCATTTATGATATAAAGTAGTATATTTGTACCATAAAGTATTACATTTAATACTTTAAGTGTTGAGTATTTATTTGTGTTATGAAGTAGTACATTTGTGCTATTAAGTATTGTGTTTGATGGTTAAAGTATTAGATGTGATGGTTAAAGTGTTGAGTATTCATTTGTGCTATGAAGTACTAGTTTTAGGCTATAAAGTATTAGGTTTAATGGTTAATGTATTGACTATTCATTTGTGTTTAAAAGTACTAGTTTTAGGTTATAAAGTATTCAATTTATTAATGGTTAAAGTGTTGAGTATTCATTTGTTCTATTAAGTAGCTTAGTATATTTGTGCTATTAAGTATTGTGTTTGATGATTAAAGTTATGAATATTCATTTGTATTATGAAGTAGAATATTTGCACTACAAAGTATCAGATTTAATGGTTATGGTGCTGATTATTTATTTGTGATATGAAGTAGTATCTTTGCACTAAAGTATTGTGTTTGATGATTAAAGTTAAAAATATTCATTTGTGTTATGAAGCAGAATATTTGCAACTACTGCTAGGTAATGGAATGGAATAAATTGAGAATGGAAGTATTGTTGCATTAATGTTGCTGCTGCAATGTTTATTTAACTTTAATATGAAATTCTGAAATGTCATGCATGAGTCGCTGCTCTTATTGAATGGTAGTGGAGATATGCTAACAGTAGGTGAGTTTCATCTAAATACTGTGCTTGCTATTGGTTTTAATAATGCTCTAAGATAGTGGATCTCTTTGTGGCTGAAATTGTGAATTCAGAAGATCTTTCAAGCCGTCAGGAGGATGATCCAACAGGGTAGTCCCCCAGACCGAGGTTTGTCCAAGATTTGCGAGAAAGTCGGGACATTGATTTCCTTCCCGGAGAACATGCATGATCTTGATCTCTTGGAAACACTGAACAAACAATTTACATTCCGCCATAAGAATGGAGTCAAAGGGGCTAAAGTTAAAGAATGTCTTACGATTAGAAATGTTTAAAAATTTAGTCAAACTTAGGATTTTTCTAATCACTTTAAACTAATAAACTAAGAGCCAATGAGAGCCAAGGAATTTTCAAGAATATATTACTCGTATTAGTTATGATTATTAGTTTTGATTATGATTATTAGTTTAAAGTTAGAGTAAATTACATTTTTGGTCCAATGACTATTAGGGTCTTGTTAATTTCAATCCACGACTTTAAAAACTAACAATTTAGTACCATAGCTATGCAATTTTTAACAGATTTGGTCCATCCGACCAAATCGCCGGTCAATTGTCACCGGAAAGTTGTAATTAATTTTAATTTGTTTAATAAGGGGGCATTTTGGTCTTTTGCTCTTATGTTCTTCTTCTCCATTGGGTCTTGCCGGAAAGTTGTAATCCATGAGGTCGTCCATCGTGGAATCTTGCAGAATCAGCACCTGCAAGTAACAAAATGATTATCAATTTGCTCTTCCAAATTCTGCAGTACCCTTCTAGAAAACATCAATCATCTTCAATTTGACTATAAGTTCATCCAACAAGTCCTCAACAAAATTGACGATGGTGACTGCGCCATTTCAGAGCTTCGTTCAGTAATAACAACCCATTTTCCGATCTGGAGAAACAAATTAGCTTTATGCGAATTCACGACGAGCATTCAACCATATTGCAATGCTTGAGATCCAAGAGGAAAATAGTGGCGAGGAAGATGACATTGGTTAGATATTTCAACGAGGCTTCTGAGGTGTGCGCGACGGCCTCTGCTGTTTAGCGGCCATGGGGCCGGCCGACAATTATTGATTTCACCAGATTCCACGGTGCGGACAACCTCATCGCCGCCACGGTGAAATAACCGAGACCTGGAGAAGAAGAACATAGGAGCAAAATACCAAAATGCCCCCTTATTAAACAAATTAAAATGAATTACAATTTTCCGGCGACAATTGGCCGGCAATTTGGTCGGATGGACCAAATCTGTTAAAAATTGCATATTAAGATACTAAATTGTTAGTTTTTAAAGTCGTGGATTGAAATTAACAAGACCTTAATAGTTATAAGACCAAAAGTGTAATTTACTCTTTAAAGTTATTAGAAATGTTTAAAATTTTAATCCTAAGTTTGACTAAATTTTTAAACATTTCTAATCTTGAAAATTCAAGAGTAGCATAAATACCAAGTTCTCTTGGAATAGGTATTCTATTTGTAAGGGGAGTTGCTCATTTTCAAAAATATTATTTTTGAACATAATTTATTTTTCCAAGGCTAATTTTTGTGCATTTTTTTAAGTACTCGATCATTTTCTGATAGTTTGAGAATATTTTGTTGTATTTGTGAGTGTATGGAGTAGCTTGCTATTTAATATCTTATTGAATATCATATTCAGTGTCACAGAATTTTAAAGTAACAATGATTATATGTGCGTAAACTGTGTGAAACTCATGTATGTTCTTAAGTTTCCTTGTGTACCGCGTTCCAATGGAATAAAGAAAAAAAAGTGAATTTAAATAATAATAAAAAATTAACAGTTTCTAAAAGTGTTTCAATATTTCTACAATTTAAGCGCCACATTCGCACTGTCCTATTATGATTTGAACTGCAAAAATTGTAGTATTATAAATTTTTGCATATTGTATCTCTCATTATTATATGAATACTTTGAACTAACACTATTTAAAATTCAACGTAGTAAGACTAAATACTCAGGAAGTGCTGACCAAGTAAATGATGAATGATCAACTACATCGATCATGGTTCAGCACGGTAGGGTGGAGAAATTGTCATCGCGCCTTTATCAGATTTTTTAGCATCAAGATATATATCTCGCTTGGTTTTCGGAGAGCTCTTGGGTAGCTTCCCAGATTTTATCAACCCCAGCGGTGAGCTTGATGATAATGAGCGCCTCGTCGAGAGCCCGGAGGTTTTGGGCGTTGCCGTCGAGCTGCAGGGAGGCCTGGAGGTCAGCTATGGCGGCCTTTGCGCTTTCCAGATGGGTTGTAATGTCCGGTGATGGATGCGTCATGCTTTTTATGGTTGATGATAGCTCTCTTAAGGCTTTGATTAACTCTGAATATATTACCGTGCATGCTTCTTTCATTCTCCTCGCCAACTCCGTAGGGGCCTGCATTCAATTAATTTCAACATGCTATGCGGCTTCATTCTTTCTTCCCTAATTATATCATTACTTTATTTCATCATCATCATCATCATGTAAAGTTAATTAAATTAGTACCTGATGAGATTCAGAGGCGGCTAAGCAGGAAAGTGATTGAATATGTGAAGCGCATTCCCTAACAAGATCTCCCACTTTTATGTATTGGTCCCATGGGTTACCAAATCCAAAACCACATGGATCAAACTCCCACCATGCATGTATTGCCTACAAATTCAGTAATTAAGCATTTCTATTAGTAATAATCATCAATTTTTAAGTTGTCAGTACTACAAATAATAATAATAATAATAATAATAATAATAATAATAATAATAATAATAAAAACACGCAAGTTCGTTTCATACATACATACATACATAAGAGTTAAATTCAGATTTAGTCATCTTTAGTTCTTAACTTATAAAATTACCAAATTAAGTCTTAGAGTATTTAATCCGGCCTTTTCAATTTTTATTCATGGTAAACATTTTTCTTATGTGATTGAACTGGCCTAGGTGAAATTAGCACTGATATAGAATAAATAAATTAGGGTTTCGTCTTCCGTGTGTAAAAAGCAATTGACGAAATGGTCATAACTTTTTAATTTTACTCTTAATGTTAATGATTGACACGAGAAATGATGGATTAAAATTAGAAAGGATTCAATTCATAAGGATTAAGTTTTATAACTTTAAAAGCTAATAGACTAAAATTAGTAATGAGTAATAATTAGAGGACTAAATTTGAAATTAACTCTACACAAAATATTCACAGTACTACGCGCTCACCAAAGATTTCTCCGAGTCTTTAGAGTTTATGACATCTTCATAGTCTTTATCATGAGCATATGCCTTGTCAACACTTTCCTCATCCGCTTTCCCAAACTCTGAAGAAAAATATACAAATATAATTCCATCACCAATTGGTAATATTATATTATGTTAAAAAGTAAAATAGCAAATTTATGTACTAGTGGGTCTTCCTTGCTTGACCTAACCTTCCAATGATTTTGCAACCTTGTCTATATTATCAGCAACCAAGTTTGGTAGATTTTCTGCGGCCCAAACTGGTAAAACAATAATTGAAATGATCATGCAGATGGCGTTGGCGATGATCACCGCTAACACCCGCTGATAACACATTTTCCAGATTTTCTCCACTCGGTCACCGGAAATCGCAATAATGATAAAAGTGCCAATAAACACCAGTACTCCATAATTGTGCTTGTTTTCGATTGGATAGAAAAATCTTGCGAAGTTTGACAAGGCAGCAGCATAATTACAATTAATATACGTCGTGCAATACCCTTGCGGCAAATTTAAACCTTATATATCTTTCTAGTTTGGAAGAAGATGGAATTGAAGAAACTAACCCTAGCTAAGCCCTAATTACTTTAGATCCTAGCTTACACTTACACATACCTAGAATGAAGATTACTGTGGCAACGACAATGGACCGACCAACTTGGCCTAAAAGTTGGGTCAAGTAGACAAATCCAATCCCCAGTAAAGCTGCTAAAAGCGTAGCTAAAACATTGTTCCAGCATTTGGAAAGTGTTTCACCTATTATAATAATTAGAAAAAAGAAAATGTTAAATAACTAAAATGGGATAGATGTAAGTAAAGAAGTATAGTATAGTATTGAGATGAAAGTAAAACTTACCAACTGTGAATTCAAAGACAGAGATCACAGTCAAGACAGCGAAGATTCCAGATTGGCCAAAATCATCATAGAGAGCGTTTAAATAGTATAGCAAAGAAATGATGGTGAGAGCTAATCCCACCTTTCCACAATGCGTCAGTTTTCTGGGATCATCTCTTCCAATCTTGATTGCCTCCTTGGCTATCCCCACCAATTTGTCCCTCACCTTAAACCCGCCTGTTATAGCACTCCTTGCACTTGAAGACGACGGATGGACCGCTGCCATTAATGATGAAATTAAAGGATCGAGAAGATAGATTTGAGAGAGAGAGAGGATGGGAATTATATTGAAGAGGGATGGAGAAGCGGAGTGAAGAGGAGTGTTTAACATATTTATATATACAGATATCATGGTCCAATTGGTCAATCGAAAAAGAAATGTACTTTTAAATGTGGACCACTTAATGGATTACCCGAAAAAGAGATCCGTGGGTATTTGTATAGGGGAATGGTTTTACGGTTGAGATCGAACAATTTGTATAGGGGAATGGTTGTACGGTTGAGATCCAACAATTTGTATAGGGGAATGGTTTTACGGTTGAGATCGATGCAGAAAAGTCTACCAATTAAGTTCATATAGCGTATCGGAGGCTCCGAAACGTCCAACCAATATCCTAATTACATTGTCAATTGTCAAATAAATAATAATAATAATAAAGTGTTCTCGATATACACACAATGACCCAAATGTCCGTCCGCGTACAGAAATAAGGCAAATTTGCCTGTTTCCACATCCAATTTTTTTTTTTTTTTTTTTTTAAATTGAGTGTTAGAATAATTATGTTGGGTCACACTTGTGTAAGACCGTCTCACGGATCCTTATTCGTGAGACGGGTCGGGTCGGGTCGGATCAAAGCACCATGCAAATGTCATACTTATATGTGCAAATCTCATACTTATATGTTCAAATATAACACTAATCAAAAATACATATTTTGTTACTTATAAGAGAAAAAGTAATACATTTTTCATAATAAGTAATGTTGACAAGTGCCTCTCACTTATAAGGGCAAATATAATACTTTTGAGGAAAAATGTAATACTTTTAAATCGAAATATAAAAGTATTGTATTTTCCCTTAAAAGTATTACATTTACCCTAATAAGTAACAAAAATTTTATTCATGATTAGTATTACATTTGAGCATATAAGTATATGGAATTTGTGCATATAAGTGTTGCATTTGCATCTTGACCCGACCCGACCCGTCTCATGGTGAGACGGTCTCACACAAGTTTTTGCCAATTATGTTTAATATTATGTTTAATATTGTATGGCTCACTATTATTAATATATGGCTCATAAATATCTATTAAAATTTAATAATTAAATAATTCTAATGGATTTGACCCAAGGTGGAGATTGTTAGAACATGAAATATATGTGGCTCAAATCCATTCACACCCAAGAAGACATCATCTCTCGTTAATCTCCCACGTACTGCGGTTGTGCCGCATGATTCTCTCCACCTCATCCGCAGCTCTTGCACGTCCATAGCATGCCGCAAATCTCTATATTTTTCAATGTATAAATAGACTAGCTCATTTGCTTTGTAATGTGATGTTGTGTGTATGGGGTGAGTGGGTGTGAAGGTGGTAAAACGAAGAGTCAAGACTCCCCGAGTGTCATGTCTCTCAAGGATGACGAATGGGAATTGAATCGGTGTGTTGGCATCTAAGAGGTTGAAGGAAAAGAGTTACGGGAATGGCTAGGGGTTGGATTCATTTGTAAGAGGGTAAGGTTGATAAAGGTTGTGTAAAGTAAAGAAAAGTAAAGTGGAGATTGGGGCTTTAGGCTTTTCCATGTGGTTTATCTTTGGTCGGTTTTGCGAGTGCAAGTTGTGGAATAAACTAGGGAGTTCGTGACACATCACCAAGTGGCGTCACACGTTGGACTCCCACATCCTCATTCGGTTGGGGTATTTCATCGAACACTTTGTCTACCACTCCTCTCGGATCTTCTCCTTTCGGACTAAGAGCGGAGATGTGGGTGAGTTAGACTCGTGAGTGGCCGCTATCGCGCACACACTCACTTCCTTTGGGTTTGCTACCTATTGTGGCCACAAAAGGCACAAAGCTTGAGGAACATCATCCACACAAGTTCATCATCCAACAAGCAAGCAATTCACAAATCAAAGCAATAATATTAAACATCCACATAGATCTACCATGGGGCCACCAATCTCCTATCTAATCTACTCTAGCATGCTAAGAAACAAGAACAAAAAAAAAATTTAAAGAAACAAGCATTGAATTAGAAATTGAAGAGAATGGTTACCACCCTTGAAAAGGGGATCTTACAACCTTGATCTTGAAATCCCAATCTTCATTCTTGCCCTTGATCTATTCTAAACTATGAAAGAAAGGAATTTTTCCCCAAGAGGGAAGAAAACCCTCTAGATCTATTCTACCCTATTCTATCAATTTTCTGATCTCCTCCTTGGTTGTCTTTAGGTTTAGGGCAAAAGAGATTTATATAGGTGACAAAAAGGGAACAAATTTCCCAAAATGGCCATTGGCCCGACCACGCTTGCTCACACGCGTGTGAGTGGTGCGGTGGCTCTCTGGAATAATTCCACGCCTAGCCACACGCGTGTGAGGCTGCGTGGGACGCTACTGCATTTTGGCTTGTTTGTCTTTTGCTCTATTTTAGCTTCAAATCCCTCTCCAACCTGTGAAATACTTCAAAACTCTTTCTAGAAATGTTGTTAGAAGATTTTGATCGCATTTGAGTTAAAATGCATGCAATTGTTGTAATTGGATGTCAAAACGATGTGCATTTAATCTAATAAAGACCCCTAATAAGTGCTATTCTTGGTGCTTATCATAATGCACTCATCAATTCAATATTGAATTCATTCTTTCTCCAATCCCTTCTATCCTATTTGCTTTCTCACGTTAGCTTATATATATAATATAATATATATATTATTTTATATTCTCTTGTGAGATTAATATATATATTTATTATATATTGTCCCATTTAGTAAATTCATTTTGTTATTTCTATATTTTTCCTATTATTTAACTTCTATAATTCTCAATTTTCGATTATTCGCTTCCGCATTATTCCGCTATATTCCTAACATATACTTCTTTGCGCAGCTCGGTCATTGAAACACTTAAGATTTTAGTCACAGGCAACAAACTAATCTCTTTCTTCATTTAATTATTATTGATTCTCCCGGGCGAGTATACATCATTCCAAATTGGTTCTCATGGATACTCATCAAAGCCGTGGGTTGTTTCTTGGTTAGGCTATGAAACATCTCGTTTGATAAGTCGACAAAGCTTGCAAATTTGGGGATGTTTTATGCGTATAGTTTCAGTTAATAAATAAATAAATATAATTAATTAAAAAATCTGATTAATTAATAAATAAAATTTATAGTATCTCAAAGTGTGTGGAATATGGATGTTTGACTCAAACATATAGACATATTGACCAGGTTTATGAATCGTGTTACTCATACATCGGTTATAGATGTGCATTCTATGTTAGGATGTATGGAGTGGAATACTAATCAGCCTCTTTTCTTGATCATGTGTTGAGGTTGGATTCTTATGAATGATTTGAAATTAGCTTGCTTTTTGGTTTAGAAAAAAAAAACGATTTGTTTAGATTCCAAATTAATCAGCCTAATATTTCTTAAATATTTAATTTACATTTTGTTTTTCAAATTACTCCAAACTGTTGAAGTTGAGTTAAGTTTGAAAAAGATTAAATTTATAGTATCTCAAAGTTAATCTTTTCTCACCAACTTTGAGATATTGACCAGTTGCGAGGTCAAAGTTTTCTCACCAATCTTTTCTCAAAGTTAATCTTTTTCAAATTACTGGTCAATATCTCAAAGTTGGTGAGAAAAGATTAACTTTGAGATACTATAAATTTAATCTTTTTCAAACTTAACTCAACTTCAACAGTTTGGAGTAATTTGAAAAACAAAATGTAAATTAAATATTTAAGAAATATTAGGCTGATTAATTTGGAATCTAAACAAATCGTTTTTTTTTTTNGGAGATTTTCAGGATTGCGGCTATCATCCCCGGGCTTGTTCTGGTTGGGGTGGCCGTCGGCTTTGTTCTCCTCCGCCTCGAAGCTACTCTCGAGGAAGCTGAGTGAGAGAGATGAGGCTTTACTGCTAATCAAGATTAGCTCTGCTAGCTTCTCCATTCATTCCTTATATACATATCTATGCTTATTGTGACAGATTTGATTTCATTTGTTTTTGGTCACATTATATATATCATCAAAATAGTAAAGCCTGCTCATTTCTCCTTCTCATTACCTTAATTAGTACATCACACTGTTGTTGTTTGCTTCTATGTAAGGTTCAAATTCTGTTTGATTTTAACATGAAAATCTATGATGAAGTCAAAGAAGGGATTTTTCAGATTGAAAATCATGAATTGAAGTGTTAATGGTGAGTTTGAGAGTATTAGTATTATATTAGTCTTGGTTTTGGTTAGTTCAGCAAATTTGGTGGCTCACTGGTCTGCTGCCACTTGAGCTAGCCTCGCAAGACTTATTGTTAATATTCTTACCCATGAAAAGAAAAATTCCCAAAGCTCCAAACAGGAAAAGTGGGATATTCATTAGGGCAAACATGCTTATAAGGCAGTTCATATATATATATATATACATAATTAGGGCAAGCATGCCCCCTATAGAGCCATATATGATATACCCATAACTTGTCATCATCGAACCTAATTAAGGCACCAAAGTCCTATACCTGAACTTGTTTCAACCCACTAATGGCGTCTGGGTCATCCACCACTCTACTGTGAAGTTGTTCATAGTTGGGGAAACCCCCCCTGCCTGCTCGGTTTCTAGCAAAAACAAGGCAAACAGTGCCAACAAGTGCCAAAATAAGAGCAAGAATCCAACTGAACTGCAAATTCGCCAGCGCCACAGCCCTCACGCCCGCTTCATGGCTGCCACACACCACAGCGCTGTGATGCGCTGCTGCATCACTATGCTCCCCCATACATCCCCGCGCCACGAACCGAGGAACCCACAGCATGAACCCCATATTCACAAACCAACAACCTTGGAAAACAACCGACACGGACAGCACAAGCGCCGCGGGGAAAACCGCTGGAAAGGTTGTCGCAAACAGGGCAGCCATGAGAGAAATGCAAACAATGATCTGTAACAGCCAGTGGTAATGGCCTTCTAGCCCAACGTGATCCGTGGAGTGATAATGAAGCAAGAAAAGCTCTTGGCTGAAGACAGAAGAGGCGAGTATACCAGAGATCCCGGTTAGAATCTCAGTAGAGTGGTTCAACTCAGCGAAAAGAGTGAACCCTGCAAATATGGCCAGGTGAAGGAACATGGTGGCATGCTCTAGATTCAGAAGCTCTAGAGAAAATTGCAGAGGAGGGAAGCTTATGAGCTGTGTAACCATGGCAAAAACAGAGAAAGACAACACAAGAATGAGTTCCAGATAGAGAAGATGATTCTTCTTGATTGGGTACCAAAACCTTGATCTGAACTTAGCAGGGCCATTTTGATAGTAAGCTCTAATGGTGTTGATTGTGTGCATTAACCCAAGAAAGGCTAGGGCCAAACCAGGTACCAAATGTCCCACTAGAGTTCCCATATTGAATTGAAGGAATTGAATTGCTTGAAGGACTTAAATACAAGAACATCATGGTTTGTATCAAAAGCAATACTACAGACAAAAATCTAATCGGATTTCAGGTGCACTTTGTATGGGTTTCCACAAACAACACGTAGAGGATAAAAAGTGGTAGCACAAATTAAAGCATGTGGCTCTTGAGGATGATTAAGATCACAGAAAGTGAAGCGGCAGTGCGAGATCGAACCATAACATTTAATTAGTTTTACCATTACCAAACATGAGTCTAAATGAGGACATTCTTAGTCCATGATGTATCGTTAAAACAATATGGTCAATTCAACAAATTAAAGCTTTTAAGGTTAGTGCCTGATACTTATTGGTTAATGAAAATTTCATGTCGTCCATCCATATATTGTAATAGTTAAAAAGGTAGGTTGGATATGATCCTGTGGGCTGTACGTTCATCATTGCAGGGTGCTTTCCTATAGGATGTTTATGAGTGTTTATTTTAATGTCTTAGAAAGCACAAAAAGTTAATCATGCCCTTCCAATACAATAGAAGTCCTTCCGTCTCGTTGTGACTGTAAATTGAATGAACAAACGGATGAAATCCAAAAAAAATCCAAATAACAGTTCAAACTAAGAAATGGAAGAACAAAAGTTGTATAGGAGTCAGAATAACTCTGTGGATACTTGTACTTCAATTACTTTTCAATTCGATAGAATAATGCCTGGGGCTCAAACCCATGACCTTGGAAGAATTATTCTTTGTGCCACTAGACCGGTCATTAGCCTAGCCACTGTTATATAATCCATCAATATAATTTATGGCCTTCACTAAGGTTCGAACACACCCCTTCTATATGGGGTGCAACCGGGTGCCACTAGACCACAAATAGATTACATATGTTATGTAGATGCCCATAAGGCCATAACCACAACAAAATTACATAAATTGGATGTTGGGAATACGAATTAATTGTTTCATATTAATTGACGAGGGGTTTAAAGATAATTACTTGTATTTTATAATAATAAAGTGTGTTTTTTAATAATTATTAGTGAACATAATTACATAAAACTAGTTTCGGACTTTTATTCAGACTGATTTATTTATTAATGATATATACATCCAAATTATTGAATGAGTAACGTAACAGACAACAAACCAATTGACTACTTCAAAAAGTTAGCTTTAATCGTTTGAGCAACAAATTGAAAAACATATCTCTATTAAGATTAAATGCAGAGCACTAAGAAAATACAACACTGATCCCACTAGTGTAGTGTGTCTCTATATATAGTGGGGAATGACATACATTACGTGTCCCAATAAGCTTTTCCCACTTTTTCCGTAATGACACAAAGCTTTTAATTTAACCAAGTGTTTCATTTCCCTGGAATATTACCTCAATCATTAAATCATTTTCCTCCTTCTATTCCTTCTATTCCTCTTCACTACAAATGACTAAATGAGTAATATACTAGTATGTGCATCAGTGTATGTCACATCTAAAAGGGATATAGATTAACCAATTCAACATGATTGGCGTGGTAGTTCAGCACCTCGTCCCTTAAGCATGAGGTTGAGGATTCAATCATCACCCATGTGAATGGAGCAAACCATTTGGGGCGAACGATTAGCCATCTGGTTGTCGATATAGATTCACACAAAAATTAACTGCACGTGATTTCAACGTGTAATTTTAAAAAATCTTTATTTAAAGAAAACTACAAGTTATGTTGACGTGATTTTTATGTGGCAGCCATGTTTATAAAGAAAAGTATACATGAAAGTCACATTAGCATATTCTGTATAATAGCAAGTTATTATTAGTAAAAATGTTTCTTCTTTAAAAATTAAAACGTAATTCCTTAGACTAAAAAGTAATTCGAGAACTTATTATATGCCCCTTATTCCTTTATCTCGTTTATAAATAGTTTATTATGTTCTTTTCATCTTTTGTTACTCTCTAATTTTCCACACACTCCATTTATAATATAAAATATGAAAAAAATTATTTACACAGCTAATTTAATTAGTTTTTAAGTGGTAAATTTGGACAAAAACACGTATGAGAAAAAAAAAACCTATATAAAAATCTTCACGCTGCCCAACTGCAACAATGAGTAGATGTATTTTATTAGTAGCTATTTGATTATATTTTATGTACATGACACCTTTGAAGGATCAATATTTTGATGCAATAATAATTGATGAGCACTCTACTCCACGGAACATTCACTGCTTTTTCCAGTCTTTTCATCAAATCTTTAGCATTCATCAATCACCAAATTCATTGCAAATTAAAGTCATATACAGGATACAACATTATCTCCGTTTTATAAAAGCAATCCAAAAATCTAATTTCGCATTATCCATCAGCTTTTAATGCCTTCACGCATTATATAATTTAAGGTGGTTGGTCAAGGAGTATCATTTAAATGAATTTACAGATAACACAAAGTTACTTTTTTTTATTTAAAATCTATATTTTACTTATTTGATGCGTGTTTCGGAAGAAACTCATAAATTCACATGTTTGTCATTTCATCAGCGTTAATTTGGACAGTTATTTTGATGTGGAGGACTAAAATAACCACCAAACAAACAATTTAGAGATTAAATAGGGCCACATATATATAATTAAGAGATTGAGTGGCTATTCTAATATAATTGAGGTACTAAAATGACTATTTTTTCTCTTAATTTTAACATTTTAAAATAGAGATGGAATACTTTCTTCTTTTTTCTTTTCTTTTTTTCGCATTTCAATCCTCGCATGGTAGAGATTGATGAACGCATATATGCAATAATGTGATGAGTGTTAGGAGTCCTATATAGTTGTAGTTAAATAGGACTCTATTATTCACTTGGTTATATTGTATGCGTACGTTCAGTTATCAATGTATTACAGATTACCTATTCCCATCTGGTATCAGTAGTCTCGGGTAGAATTCCATGGCCACCAGCAATCCTCATGACGGCTCTGTCGAGGCTTCCTCGGAGCGGACTGTCTCTGATGCAGCCATTCCTCCATTCCCGACTCCCGCACCATCGTTGTCGTCTGCGCATCATTACGTTTCTCTGAAACTTTCTTCTCATAATTACTTGTTTTGGAGGGCTCAGATGGTACCGTTTCTTCGTGGTCAGGGATTGTTAGGTTTCGTTGATGGTTCTCTGCCATGCCCGATCGCTGCTCCGGTCGCCGCTGCTGCCCCGACGGGAACTGCTCCTGCTGCGTCGTCTTCTGCTGCTTCGGCTTCGGCACAGCAAGGCTCTGTTGCCGTCTGGATTCACCAAGACCAGGCAGTACTCTCCTTACTGATCTCTTCTCTGTCTGATGACGTTCTGCACCACGCTCTTGGCAAGGCCACTTCCCGGCAGCTTTGGGAAGCCATTGAATACTCCATGGGTGCCGCGACCAGGGCTCGGGCGCTGAGTCTTCTTGGCCGGCTGCAGTCACTACGGCAAGGAGATGCCTCAGTGGCCGATTATCTCGCTCGGGCTCGTCTCCTTGTTGAGGATCTCTCGCTCGCCGGCCGCCCCGTTTCGTTGGACGATCAGAACTTATATGTTTTCCGGGGACTCCGAGCCGAATACCGTCCTCTCGTGGCTGGTCTCACCCGTGGTGCGCCGGTGTCTCTCTCCGAGCTTTCTGACTATCTAAGCTCTCAAGAATTTATCTTTGCGGAGGACTTTGCTGATGCGTCTCCTCCGGCAGCCATGGTCGCACGGCGAGGTGGCGGCAGGTCTGGTTCTTCATACTCGAACCAGCAGCAGTTCTCGGCCCCGTCGCAGCAGTTTCAGCAACA
>CM008344.1:17517145-17527813 GCA_002525835.2 Ipomoea batatas
TTTTTAATGTGACATACAATTGTTCTTTGATTCTTTATCATTTTTCTGCATAAAAAGGTGTACAAGCACATGATTTTTGTCTTTGCGTTTGTTGTGTTTAGTGTTAGTGTTGGCAATACTTTATTTGTATGATTTGTGCATTTGGATCCCTTATGTTGCGTACAAAAATTATGTTTTAAGTTATTCAGGAATATTTACTATTTTATGTTAGTTATGTCATATTTGAGTTGGCGAAATAGAGACCAGTAATGGTGTACAAATTGTCATTATTTGGCTTTAATATTGTGGGGACCATTTTAGAAATTAATGACTAGCGTAGTATATTTACTTTATGTGCTTTACTTTGAGTTTTTTTTTTTTTTTTTTTTTTTTTTTTTGCATTCTTCTTATGCAAATCAGATTTTTCCAGAATGAAGTGAACTATGTTCCCTCAAGGTCAAGGTTAGATATGGGGGAAGAATAAGAGAGCAAAATATAGTTTCATATATATGAGGGAACACATATTACATTGACTATATGGAGGTTGATCATTTGAGGTTTATGACCCTTAAGGATATAGTTGAAGATTTAGGGTACAACATGAGTGAATGTAAAATTGTATATTTTGGGATCAGAAATGGTGGTTTGTTTAAGGTGGTTTCTGATTTAGAGACATGTGCTAGAGCTACCACAGTGTATGCTTTTATAGTTGCCATGTTGAAAATGAAAACATTTGATCATAAGGCATTTAAATGGTTTGATGGCAAACATCCAAGCCCGATCGTATCATATTATTTGCTCGGGACATAGCAAAAGAATTAAGCCCTATGAAATTAACAATAATTTTTGTCACTATCAATAAAAATGTACACTTTTAATATGCTAAACGTACATTATTTATGTACTGGACATATATATTACTCCATATTTTATGGTATACAAAATAATGTACCTCAATGTCTAAACGTACATTATTTATGTACTGGACATATATATTACTCCATATTTTATGGTATACAAAATAATGTACCTCAATGTCTTCATAAATATCTGAGTTGCCATCTGTTCAAACATATTGCCTCCACTGAGGCTCAAACTCATGACCTCCCATATGGGAAAGCCACTACTCTGTCATATAAGTACAAGTTGTTTGGCATTTGTAGACTTTACTTAAATTATTAACTTTGGATTAAAAAAAAAAAAAAAAAAAGGGGCCGGCCCTCGGGGCCCACCAACCCGCATGGGGCGGGCTAGGGTCCCATGGACTAGTGTTGTAAAAAGTAAAAACTAAAACCACACTATTTTGACAAATTTTGCATGTGCATATCCTTTGGAAAAAAAAAGGAAGTCATTTTCCGCCAAAACATACTTATTTTCCTTTGACTAAAGCATCATTTTTCGTTGACTTTATTTTCTCACCTCGTGCCAAACACTGAAAACTCGAAAAACATTTTTCTAAAGTCATTTTTCGAATTTACAAACGCAACCTAAAAGAATGTTGTTTTATCCACATGAGCTCTTAACATTTACCATTCATGTTTTCAAAAAAAAAAAAACATTTACCATTCATAATTTAGGAGAAAGTTGAGAATGATGATTGCTTGTATTGTATACTGATGATGAAGCGGAAAATTGAAAGCAACAACAAGAAATTACTAAAAAATAATTTTACAATTAAAGCCTAACATGTTAAACTGATTTCGTAACTTGAGGGACTAAAGTTGGACTGTATTAGAAAAGATGAAGGAGTATTTCGCAACAACAAATAATTAAGAACTAAAACGATTAATCAATATAATTGAGAAACTAAAATTATATTTTACCATATTCATATTAATCCCGTTTACCCTGGGTAAACCTAACAAGAGTTCACAGTCTTTGGTCTCTTAGTTCGGTGGTTCATACTTCATACTGTATTAATACCAGGTTTATTTCTACGCGGCGGAATATATTTTTTTTTTTTTTTTAAATCAAACGGGGCTCCGAATCTGAGCAAAATCAGGTGAAAAGCCCTAATTTGAGTGATTTCCTAAGAGCCCTAATTTGAGTGATTTCCTAAGAGAAAACCTAGACACGAAACAGTTCAGGCAGAGGTTCGTATACAACAAAGAAAAAGAAGCATAGAGAGGGAAGCAACACGAAACGATGTCTTACGATGACGTGGAGATCGAGGATATGGAGTGGAAGGAAGAGCTTCAGGCGTATACATACCCTTGTCCGTGCGGAGACCTCTTCCAAATCACCATGGAAGAGCTGAAGCAAGGTGAAGAGATCGCTCGGTGCCCAAGTTGTTCTCTTTACATCACCGTCATCTACAACATGGAAGATTTTGTCGGGGATAAGTCCAAGAAATCCCTCGATCCTCCTAAGCAGCAGGCCGTCGCCGTTAATTGATATGCCACTTAGGTTACAAAATTTTGGTTATTTTCTTTGAATTTTACACCGTATACGTTTGTCTTCAATAGTTACATGCTGAAACTCCAGAAATTTTCAATGTATTTTTGGATGAGTTTCGAATGGGTGATTTTGCCCAAATTTTCATAGTAATTGGTTGTTATTTTCAGTAATTGCAAATACTGGTGTTGCTTTGGTTGGCCATTACTTGGATCAGTTATAAATTTATTTTGCATATATGCTTTGCCTAAATTTTCATTAGACTTGTGAGAGTTAATGGTGCCCAAATGTTGAGCTCTCAAAAGTATAAAAGTGAAGCCTTTTGATTTTCATATAGGCAATGGTATTTATGAATTAGCCTGCATTATTCCAATAGACTGATGAAGGAATTGATTGTTTGATTATTGTTCGTGAACATGGACTATTGTGCACGTACAAATTATGATCATGAACAGGTACATGTGTTTGTTTGTTTAGCGTTCGTGAACATGTTCGCAAACTAACTTATGAAGGAATTGATTATTGACTCCAGTCTTAGGGAATGAGAAGTGCCTTGGGTGCAAAAATGCAAACTTCACAGAGATAATGGCTAAATATATTGTGTATGTTTACCTTAGTGATACATCATATTCTATTCTAGTTTCTTTGGAAAACCCAGTTTTTTTGCATTATATGATAGCTTCTTTGTCTGTGCCAGCAAAAAAGTTGGGTGTTCTTGTTTGACATGCTACTACAGTCCTAATATTCCATGGCATCTTGTATATTCACTTCCACTGATTTTTAAAGCTAGTTGGAGCATTTGATTTCCCATTCTTTAGTTAGTGGAGAGGCATCATTTTTCCATTATTTTCTGACTTGTTCCATAAAAACATCTAAAGTTATGTTATCTTGGCTTTGTGTAAGTGGGCTAGTGCATATTTTGCTATCACGGACAACAACCAATGCATATCTCGTGTCGGTGCTTTCATTTCGTATCTTTCTCTAAAGGAGAGAGTGAAGATCATGCACATAAAAAATTTCATTGGCCTTTTTCAAGTTCATATTTTGCTATCATGGGCATTATTTAACCCATTTACATGCTCACATGTTTTTTCTGTTTCTTAAAGTCGTCATTGAAGATCGTGCATATAGATTGATTGGCACTTCTCTGATCTATCCTATAGAGGCTGTTTTAATATTCTAAACTGGTCTGCTCAGGATGGTGGGGCAATCTGGAGGTTGATGGAAAGAGAGACCTGGCATATTATAATAAGACTTTCTTTGCCTGAGCTCCCTGCATCTCTGCTTCTTATATTTGCTAATGATATGTCATCAGTCTGGTTTTGGTTTAAAAATTTGAGGAATTGGAACAGGTTTTACAGCGGTTTTGGTTCCGGTTGTAATTCATACCTGCAGAATGGTTTTTAGCGGGTTAATGATTATGCATATGTGGCTCAGGTTGATATGTTAGTGTTTTGTCAAACAAATAACATGACTGACTGACTGACTATGCAAATGCAGTGCTATTCTAAAACTTACAATTCCAATGCTATTAAACAATGGTACAAGTCTGCAAAAACTTGAATAAGGTTTAATCATGCATCACAGTTCCATGGTCTTAAAATTTATTATAGATCAACTTTCTGGAGTGAGTCTGGGACAAAAAGGGAACCAAAACACTTAACTGACCTTTGTTATCTATCCCATTCATGGTGATGTTTGAAAGAGCTTGCCTTGGAGGCAAAGTATTTGGGTGCAGAACAGCTTTAATTTCGCGTACTGTATTGAAATACAATAAAATTTATAAATTGTGGAGGTGCGGGGAATCGAACCCCGTGCCTCTCGCATGCGAAGCGAGCGCTCTACCGTATGAGCTACACCCCCTTTGTTGATTCACTAAATCATTAATTTTACTTGTAATTATCCATATTTCATTACCAGAATTAGCACCAATGTGGCGGGGCGGGAGATATATCCTCATCCCTACACCAGCATTCTCAAGTTCTCAACCCATTGTCCAAACACGTACCCACACATGCGCGAGTAATGAAATTTCTATCCCATTTTCGCTTCCTTAGATAATTTTGCGGGTGCGAGTACCTAACCCAAAACTCTAATCATTAATATCACATTTAAATTTAATAAAAGAATTTATAACTACAATTTAATTATTGCATTAATTCTTGTTATAAGTTTGAACAAATATTATATATACATACATACAATCCATAGCAACTAGTTTTTGGCGATCATATATCTTGCGATTCTATGGATTTAGCATGTAATATACTAATTTATACCATCGACTCTTAAATAAATCTCTTATCTTGAAATATAATTTTAGAAAGAGGTTTAATTTCAAGGCGGATTTTACAAATATAAATTTTTCCTGTTTGGCATTAATTTTCACATGTTTTGGGGCTAGAATAGAACTATAAATAATAAAATTAAACATAATAACATAATTATTTCAAGATTATGGGTGCCAACCACCTAAAATACTAAGGGGGTGTATTCAATCAAGACTTTTATACATTTTTAACGACTTTAAAAGTTTGGTGGTTTAACCCATAAATTTTTAAAGACTATTTAAAAGTCTAACAATATTCGATTTAACTTTTAATGAGTTTTTAAAGTATACTGATATTTGATTTAAATTTTAAAAACCTATTGGTATTCAAAAACTTATTTAACTTGTATAAAGTCTATTATAGTGGAATTTTGTTAAACTTTTCATTCATAAATATAAATAGTTAAAATCAAATCCTAACACCCCAAACTTTTTGTCATTAACTTTGTGCTCAAATGGCATGTATGAACAGATATTACAATGTAATAAGGTTAATTGTATTAAAATAAAATAAAAAAAAAAAAACTTTTCAACTTTCAGCAAAATCCCATGCCGCCAAAGACTAGGCAACGTATATCGAAACAAAATTTTTAATGTGTTGCCGGCGAACACATATAGATCCATATAATATTGACGGAGATACTGAAGGCTACCCGAGACCACTGGATGAATCCACGAACAAAAAATACATAATAAATTTCCAAAGTCATCTTTGTATCCACGGTGAGGTTGATACATGATACTATTGGAATAGAAATCAGGCGAAGAAAGAGTTTGTATCCACGGTGAGCTCCATATCTAGGTGTACATTATCATCTTCAAAATTTTGTGGCAATTAATTTTTATTTTAATTGTTTTGCAATGCATTAATTTATTTATGATTTATAAAAATATATTATATATTATATTTATAAATTTTTTTGTAAGAAAATTATTAACAATCTATATTAATAGAAGTTATAAAATATTTGTATGGGTGTATTCAATTTTAAGTTTTAAGAACTATTTAGATTTTTTAATATGAATATTTTTTAAAAAGTTTATAAATGTTTGTCAAATAAATTTTATAGACCCATACAAAATTTATAAAGTCTAAAATATTTTAGGGAAAAAAGTCATTTAAAATTAATCACTTTAAACTCTTTGAAAATTTATAAAAGCCTTAATTGAATACACCCCATTAACTCTTTTTGAAACTATACTAATATTCGCATATGGCAGAATATGACTACTCCAGCCAAGAAAGAGAAGAAGAAGTACAAGGGAGAGAAATATAAAGATAAAAAAGATATGGTTAGCAATTTAATTGTCTATAAAAGTCCAAACTTAGTTGCATGTAAAGCATAAACCATTAGTACAGTTTGAACTTAACTTATTGTTGGTGAATTTCAAGTCTGAACATCATAACTTCATAAGTATCAACTTGTGTTTGGCTATCATATATCTAGACTCTTGAGTTTCTGTGGATTTAAACTGGTTAGCATATAATAATAATAATAATAATGAGTGATTGAAACCCCCGAGTAGGGTACCCAGTCTGGAGCGTTTCTGGTGCCCGGATCCCATAGATGGACTAGCTTTACCAGTAGATAGATCGAGTTCGGTTGTATATTGGCCCACTTGATGTAGGCAATATGGTTGCGGTGCCCGACCGGGTGCAACACTCAAGAGGCGGTACGGTGAACTGAGATTTGTTGAGGATCTTTCTCAAATTTGGCGGGATACTTTCCTACTATTTTAAGTAGTATGTATGGCGATTTTGACAGTTTAGACAACCTTAAAGTTAAATTTGTTAAGTTTCTCTTGTTTTCCTTGTAAGATGATCATTATTCTGGTATAAATAACATCTAGGGTTACATTGAAAATGGTTCGTATTTTAATACAAGAGCAATTATTCTGTCTCATTGCTTTTAGCATTTTTACTTTGTTAGTTGTTTTGTTTTACGGTTGTGTTGGTCCGTCGTCTGGTTGCTATGTGACCATAAAACCAATAATAATAATTTATAGAGTGTGACCGTAAAACCAATACTAATAATTTAGAGTGAACATTTAAATGAAACTCTTAATTATTTTGAGATATATTCATATGTATAGGTTCTACATATACCAAGTTTTTGTAAAGAAGAATGCATATTCAGAGTGCATGACGGGCTGCGTACAACTTGGGCGGATTATGAACCAATGCTCATTTCCATTGGCCCCTATTTTCATCGGAAGATGCAAAGGTATTTGCCCAAAATGAAGAACTTGAAAGGGCGGTATTTGCAATCATTTTTAAAAAGATAGAGCAGACAGGCACGGGTTGACGAAGGAGAAAATTTGTAATAAATTAAAGGGTTTGGAAAGCAGAGCAAAAAGTTATTATGGTGATCCAATAATAGATATGGGTAGATCTGAATTCGTAGAAAATGTTATTAGATGATGGTTGCTTTGTAGTGGAATTTGTTGTTAAGTTAGATCAAAGTCAATGTAGTGATCCTCTTATTCAGGTGCCTGACTGGATGCATCTTCAAATTGTTCGAGACATGTTGCTGATGGAGAACCAACTCCCCTTCTTTGTTCTTAATGAACTCTATCAATTGATAGATGATGGATACTGTTGGAAAAATGGCAATAAATGGCATTTTAAGTGGCCATTTTGTGGTATAAATATATATAGGGTCCACATCCGATTTGGGTCGGGTCAAATTGGATTCGGGTTCTTCGTTCTTAGACGAAGAGATCGATATATTATACGCTCAAAATGGATAATGGGTAAATGAGAAATTGGTTCTCAAAGTAGACCCATTGAGATGGAAAATTGTGGGAAAAGATTTAAGGAAAAGCATTTGTCTCACATTGTTTTGGGAAGGGGATTTCACCCACTATATATACTAGAGGCTTTTCTAAGCTAATTAACTTGTATAGCATAGATGCTCTCTCTCGCGCGCAGGGGTGCAAATCAAATCCCAAAATGAGTTCGAAAGGCTTGAACTTGTGTGCGCCGGCACCTGGCTGGCCTTGCGGGCTAAGTTATGCCAAAAATCCGAACGATTTTATCTATCTCAGTCCACCTTCGAGAGATCATCTCTCGAGCTGCGTCGCGATTTTATCCATCTCAGTCCACCTTCGAGAGATCATCTCTCGAGCTGCGTCGAGACTTCGATGTCTCGAGCGGCAGCGCGAGAGACCATGTCTCGCGGCGCATCTGGGCAGCGCGCGAGACTAGCGGCACGGCAGTTCGAGACATCAAGTGATGTCTCGACACTTCGAGACATCACTTGATGTTTCGTGCGGGTTACGCCCGCGCGACACGAACGACGTCTCGAAGTGTTGTTGCGATGGAAGCTTGCGATAGCGGTGATCTCCTGGTCGCACCGGTCGATCTCTTGCGGCTAAGAGTTTAACTCTCGAAGCTTGCACAAGTCGATCAATCGTAGCTCTGAGTCACCTCTCGAAGGCGATCTTCCGCGCATAACTGCAGTAACCTCTCGTAAGAGACTTTGGCCAAGACGGTTCACTTTCAATGTGACCGTTCAAGTGATTAACTCAATATGTTACGGAATTAATTCCAATATTTATTTTTTAGAGTTAATTTCATGTTAATGGCAAAGTTAATACTTGGTTAGTGGGTGGAGGTTACCTTGCCAGAAATGAATGCCATGATAAATGCCATTAATCCTTCATCTCCTATATATTTTCAGGTGAGCAGCAGATTTTATATACGAACAAGGTAGAACATATACGTGATATACACGAAATACTTTCCACCTCGAAACTCTGCTCTCCTTCGTTCTAGCCACCTGTGTTCATCCCACGTTCTCGTTCGCCGGGTCCAAGTTTGTGTGCTCAAACGGCGGATCGTAGCACGTTTTATCCTGGGAAGCCTAGGCCGCAACGTTCCAGCACCTCGGGAAGTGGCAAATAAGGTTTTAAGGATAGTGACAACACGACTCGTGCTTACAACTACCCCAAAGTCCGTTATACACTGTCCCTTATTCCAGGTTTATCTAACCTTTGTTGTAGGTTTAAATTCCTGGAATTTTTCCTTGTATTTTTTTTTGTTGTAATCCTTCGTGGATTATTTTTCCTTGTAATTTTTGTTTTAGTGAATTTTCTATTTCGTCCATTTTCTTGGGTATTTCGAGAATTGTTCCCAACAGATACTACACAAGACAGGACACCCTTCTTGAATTTGGTGGAATTCACATTTTCAGATATGCTATCAAAGCTCAGGTATTGCTCCTTGATCCTTAATGAGGTGATGAATGACCAAGAGATAGATATAAGATTCAATCGCGGCACACTTGAGATCCCCTCTTTCATACTTGGGGATTCATCGATCAGCCTCTTCAAGAATCTCATAGCCTACGAGCAGCATTATATTCCATTGATGTGTATCCCAAGTATTTCTCAGATTACGTGGTATTCATGGATGATCTTATCAAAACAGACAAGGATGTCAGCATACTTCGTCTGAATGGAATTATCTTGAATGGGTTAGGTAATGACACGGAAGTGGCTAATCTTTTTAACACCCTATCTAAAGGGGTTGTATATTCCAGTCGTGACCACTGTTACGCTAATGTGTGCATACTATGATTTGTTTCAACTAACATTGCAACAAACCAAGGAATGCGTTGATGTCAAAGTTGGGACGAGATTATTTTCACAGTCCATGGGCAGGGATTTCAACTGTTGCTGCTATACTGCTTCTTCTCCTCACTGCTACACAGACTATCACAAGTATCTTGGGTCTGCATAAATAATACTTCGTATAATAATGTCACCCAAAAAGCTAGTGTGTGTGTGTGTTCAGTTTTTTAAGTCTATTATGCAAAGTGTGAGCAATAAACACTTTTATCATTTTACCTGGCATGGCCTGTACTTTAATTCTCTGATCTCTTGTAACAAACCAAGTTGCTTAAACCTTTTTGTTGAATGTGTGATCTAATTACCTTTTCAATAATATATAATAACTGCATGCAAATCATTGTACTGTACACCCTGCGGTAAATTGTTTATTACAACTCAACCGTTCATCCCAGAACAAGACACTATCTAGTTGTTGGCCCCTTTAATTTGCCTCAGCTCTTCAAGAAATTAAATTAAAGCAATTTAGGGCAGTAGAGGGGGAAAATGGGGCATTAGTTTGCTTTGAGGATTAATGTTGGTTAAAATTAATATACTTCCTTTTAAGTGTTCTTTTCTGGGTTGTAGAATGCTGAAAACAAAGTTGCCTTGGCTGTGGATGACGACTTTTCACTCTCCTATTTGCACGTAAAGGTATCTTCCACTGTTTTTTACAGTCTTAGCTTCAGTTCGTCTAACATTTTGTTTTCATGTGGACCCCCTGCTTCCCAATTCGCCAATACCTTCTCCAAAGTCATCACGTCGGCTTGACTGTCAATTTTATCGGCGTCTAGCGAATACACGTGTCCTTCTTCTCGGACAATCGACCCGAAGAGGCTGCTTTCACCGTCGGTGCACACCGGTGATTTGACCCGTGTATATATATTTAAATTTATAATTATACACAGTCTGACCAAATAATACCTAGCCTAACTATATATATATATATATATAACCCTAATTCTTATCTCTTCTTGGATCTTCATACGCAGCTAACACCAAAAACTTCATCCTCTCCGCCGCGGCTTCTGCTTCTCCACAGCTACTGACCACGGTTCTCCACTTCTCCGTCGTCTCTCACCGCCTCTCTGCCTCACGCCCTCCGCCCTTGGCGACTCTCCGGTCAGCGCGTCACACTCTCACGCTCTCTGTCTCCGCCTCGCTCCTGTCGGACCTCACTTCATCCACTCAGCACTCTCAGCGGCTCTGCGGACCTCACGTCAGCCTTGCCCTTCAGCCAATCAACCCTCTGCTTCACTGAGTCCAAGGCTCAAAGTAAATTTAAATTTGTTGATGAGCTTTTTTATTATTATTTAATGTTTCAATTAGTATCGTTTGTTGATTTTTTTTAAATT
>CM008344.1:17532501-17543709 GCA_002525835.2 Ipomoea batatas
AGTGATCCTCCTCCTATTCACGTGCCTGACTGGATGCGAGTTCAAATTGTTCGAGACATGTTGCTGATGGAGAACCAGCTCCCCTTCTTTGTTCTTAATGAACTCTATCAATTGATAATGGACACGACGCAAGACAGGGAACCCTTCTTGAATTTGGTGGAATTCACATTTTCAGATGTGCTATCAAAGCTCAGGTATTTCTCCTTGATCCTGAATGAGGTGAATGACCAAGAGATAAAGCATTTACTTCAACTGGTGCATATTCTTTGCCGCCCTCATCAATCCCAAGTTACTCAAGTAAGGACACCGCGCCCTGTAGATTCCATGGAATCAACCTATATACGTTGTGCAACCGAGCTTCTAGAAGCAGGAGTTGACTTCAAAAAGGTTACAGCTGGCAACGGTGTTAACAACATGGTGAGTCTATTTGATATAAGATTCAATCGCGGCACACTTGCGATCCCCTCTTTCAGACTTGGGGATTCATTGGTCAGCCTCTTCAAGAACCTCATAGCCTACGAGCAGCATTCCGTTGATGTGTATCCCAAGTATTTCTCAGATTACGTGGTATTCATGGATGATCTTATCAAAACAGACAAGGATGTCAGCATACTTCGTCTGAATGGAATTATCTTGAATGGGTTAGGTAATGACACTGAAGTGGCTCATCTTTTTAACACCCTATCTAAAGGGGTTGTGTATTCCAGTCGTGACTACTGTTACGCTAATGTGTGCTACGGTTTGATTCAACATTGCAACAAACCAAGGAATGTGTTGATGTCAAAGTTAAGACGTGATTATTTTCACAGTCCATGGGCAGGGCTTTCAACCCTTGCAGCTATACTGCTTCTTATCCTCACTGCTACACAGACTATCACAAGTATCTTGGGTCTGCATAAATAATACTCCGTATAATAATGCCATCCAATAAGCTAGTGTGTGTGTGTGTTCAGTTTTTAAAGTATTATGCAAAGTGTGAGCAATAAATACTGTACTTTTATCATTTTACCTGGCTTGTACTTAAATTCTCTCTAGTCTCTTGACTCTTGTAACAAACCAAGTTGCTTAAACCTTTGTGGTGAATGTGTGACCTTACCTTTTCAATAATATATAATAACTGCATGCAAATCATTGTATAACGTACTGTACACCCTGCAGTAACTTGTTTATTACAACTCAATCATTCATCCCAGAACAAGACACTAGTTATTGGCCCCTTTAATTTGCCTCAGCTCTTCAAGAAATTAAAGCAATTTAGGGCAGTAGAGAGGAAAAATGGGGCTTTAATTTGCTTTGAGGAAATGTTGGTTAAAATTAATATACTTGCCTTTTAAGTGTTCTTTTCTGACTTGTAGAATGCTGAAAAGAAAGTTGCCTTGGCTGTGGATGACGACTTTTCACTCTCTCCTATTTGCACGTAACGTAACTTCCGCTGTTTTTTACAGTCTTGATTTTTACTGACGCGTTGCTTCAGGTCGTCTAACATTTTGGCCGGTTTTGTTTTCACCGTGTGGACCCCCCTGCTTCCCAATTAGCCAATACCTTCTCCAAAGTCATCACGTCGGCTCGACTGTCAATTTTATCGGCGTCTAGCGAATACACGTGTCCTTCTTCTCGGACAATCGACCCGAAGAGGCTGCTTTCACCGTCGGTGCACACCGGAGATTTGAACGGTGTATATATATTTAAATTTATAATTATACACAGTCTGACCAAATAATACCTAGCCTAACTATATATACTTATCTCTTCTTGGATCTTCATACGCAGCTCAAACCTAAAACTTCATCCTCTCCGCCGCGGCTTCTGCTTCTCCGTCGTCTCTCACCGCCTCTGTGCCTCACGCCCTCCGCCCTTTGGCGACTCTCCGGTCAGCGCGATCGCACTCTCACGCTCTCTGTCTCCACCTCGCTCCTGTCAGACCTCACTTCATCGACTCAGCACTCTCAGCGGCTCTGCGGACCTCACGTCAGCCTCGCCCTTCAGCCAATCAGCCCTCTGCTTCACTGACTCCAAGGCTCAAAGTAAATTTAAATTTGTTGATGAGCTTTTTTTTTTTTTTTTTTAAATTTATCAATTAGTATCGTTTGTTGATTTTTAAATTTGTACTTGTGTTAAGCTGTTAACTAAATATAATGATGTTTCCAAAAAAAAAAAAAAACCTAAATCTAATGTCGAAATCAGCTATGTATGCAGAATGTGTTCTGTCACTTATTACATTTGGCCTGTACGAATTATTAGGATTGCATAAAAAAATTGTTTCAGTTGTTTACCTTTTATTTTTTATATATTAAAATTAAAAGGGATTTCATAGAATTGATCTGAGTTCTCCTACTCCTAGAAATATTCTTCTTCTCAAATTGCACAGAATATAAATACTTATTTTAAATTTTAAATTCATCTCCAATCATTTCATTTTAAAAGTTATTTGTACTTCAAAACATCTGAGTTTTGAAATTTGTAAATACTTTGTTTGTTGTAGTAAATGTAAGCGCAATAAATATACAATTTATACTTTACAATTCTATCAAAATTAGGTCTGGAAAATGAAAATAATTTTTTTTCCAAAATGTTTAACTTTATTATATATTATATATATTATAGATTATAGATAAGATAAGATTCACTCAATTTGATCCAAATTATATAAAAGGTTACTCCGTAACTAAATTTTATATTTTTGTATATAGAGGACATTGTTAACCTTTTTCATTTTTTGGAATTTGAATTTGAATGTTTGAAGAAGTTGAGATATCAAAATTCATCAAATTGACAATCAAAAATAAAAAAATTAAAAATGTCATTATATATATAGCCGATCGAATAGCTAGAGTAGAATTAATTCATTTGTTTATTTATCTTCAATTCCTACCCTAACTTGTTTTTTCTTCTCCCTTCTTGATTGTTATAGGAATCGGATAAGCAAAGCTAAGCCATGGCATCTCACATTGACATGAATCCTTGCAAAGAATCTCATATAAAAGAAGAGAAGAAAGAAGAGGAGATATACAAGAAGAATGAAATGGTTAAGCAAATTAATTTTCAACTAGTTTTTGTTTGAACTTCAAATTTAAGCTTACTTGTCCTATACGAAATAATATTTTTTTTTAAACATTGCACTAATATTTAATTACATTATGCAGAATATAACTAATCCAAACTCCAGTCGGGTTCTAGATCCTCCGGAGTCTTCTGCATTGGGTCAAATACCAATAGATAGGAATCATTCCAAAGAACATAAAAAAGAAGAGAAGAAAGAGAAAGAAGAAGAGAAGATAGAGAAGAAGAAAGAGGATGACAAATACTATTCTTTTAAATACTGCACTAATATTTACATTACGCAGAATACAGGTCAAATTCCCATCGATAGGACCCCTTTCAAAGAATATGCCAAAAAAGAGGGAAAAAAAGAAGAGAAGAAAGAATACAAAAAAGAAGAGCCGAAACAGCTATACGATCATAAGGTTAGCAAATTAATTGTCTATGAAAGTCCAATTGCATATAGTTAAGGCCAATTATATCATGAACCATAGTTTACTTGTATCATAGATCATGATTTATCATTATACCACATCTGTCCCATTTTATCTGTCATACTTATTATTGGTTAAACAAACTCTTTGTTTTTTGTTTATTTTCTTTAATATTTCTTACTCATTTTTAAATTTGATTTTTTGTATTTAATAGTACTTTTACTGTAGTTTCTAAATATATAAATTTTGTATACTAATGCTAAACTTAATGTTATGAAAAATTGAATTAAAAATAAATTCAGTCAAGCTTAGTTAACTGAACCAGACACATAAAATGGGACGGTGGAGTAATATTGTAGATTCATTAAGATGATAACAATTTGCATATTAACCATTTATACATATTATTCTTTATTTTTTTGTATAAATAAAATCAATGTTAAAAAATATATGGATAAGGATAAGTAAGCCCTCCAACTATACTCAAATGTGCAATTAAACCCTTCAACTTTAAAAAGTTTCAATTATATCCTTTGAACTCAAAAAAGCTAAGTAAATAACCCCATTTTACCTGTTTTTGCAATTTCTTTGCATGTTAATACCATGTCATATGTTAATATTATTATTTTAATTTTTTATTATTTTTTATTAAAATGATATAGTTCTTGTTGCTATTGGCCGTTGATCTTTTCGCATGTCGTTGCAGTTGCTTTCTTCCAAATTTGGAAGAAGGCAGCAGGGACTGATGTAACAAAAATGAGTGATGGTGAGTGTGTGAGTGTGAAATGTTATTCTCATGAAATTGGGGATTATGGCACACAATATGTAATCACAAAACTAGATACTAACATAAAGTGATCAATAAGAAGCTAAGCAAAAGACAACAAGGTAGAACAAACACATATAGACAAGAGATAAATACAAAATAAAGAAATAGGACTCAAGCAATGGGCCATTATTATTTAGATGCTCCAACAATTTACGGGGTTAGGGATAGATAAATAACCAAGAATTCAAGCGGGATGCACGTAGGTATTCTAGTCTACGAACCACTCTCATGATCAATAAACAAGGATTAGGACAAAGAATTGTCCACTCTCGTGATGTATCAATTCCAAGCCCATCAAGTACACAAAGCATCTAAAGTCCCCAATTTCCCCTACTTTCATGGGAGTAAACCGGGTTGGGTGACTAAAATCTTTGATCTAATTCTCATTGTATTCTCCAAATACATGCCAATGAATGTTGTACACTAAGCATTAACAATATAAGATGAATAAGAATCTTCTCTATTAAGATGATGGTAGAATCTTGAAATTCAAGTTTAAATCCTTCAATATAAGCTTCAAAGACGAATAAGAACTTAAATCTACACTTAATATAACCTTCAAATATGAAAGGAAAGAGTATAAAATAGTTAGGGTTCGAGCTAATTCGGAGCAAATATGGTGGCATTCTGCCTCTTCTCGATGCGTCGAGAATTCTCTTGCGACGAAGGTCCGGTTTACAGGATGATTTTGACAATTTTCCCTTTTGATATAGACTTTGATGTCTTGATAAGAGTTGTAGCCCTTCGAGTCTTCTTTCCAATGGCATAAAAATCACTTCATTTGGACATTTCTAAGCCGAGATATGGTCCAAATACTAAGACGTCGACGTGCAATGCAAAAGTTGCAATGCATTGATCTTTTGTTTTTCTTTTGTTTTGGTTTGTCCAAGTGATCAAGACCATTGAATACACCACTCTTAAGCTTCCTTGAAAGTGTTTATTCATCGCCTTAGTTTCATATTTGGCTCTCACTAACTCCAAATGTATCTAAATTGTATACAAAATACTCATCTTTGCTTCCAAAGCTTTACAACCAATAATTAACACAAATAAGAACAAAATCTTCAAGAAAATGTGGTTGTTGAACTTATTGTTGGTGGATGAATGATGAATGTAGTTTTCGCGGTGGATGGAAAGTAATAGGTGGTAAAACGGGAAGAAGCTCCCGAGTATCGTTCTCTAAGGATGGCAAGGAGGGAATTCAAGCTGTAAGGGGATTAAGCACAAGAGTGTTTAGTGTTTGAAAGCTAACCCAAATATAGGTAAGAAGGGTGCATTAAACATAATGAAAATAAGGAACAAACAATGGAAACTAGCAATTGGAAAGGAGGATTTGGACCTTGCAACTCATATAGGTATCCTTGATTTCCTAAAATACTAGGCTAGCAACACTTAGATAATGAAAATGAGGCAAGACAACTATGCCAATGCCACTCTCGTGGTCATTGGCCTATCATCTAGTCCATAGTCCCATTCTCATGGCAACTAGGCTAGGTGAGGCAAATTATCGAACACATGGTGTGCTATTTGCCTTCCAATCCCCCTTTTCTCAAATGTGGGAAGGAAACGTGCTAGGCTAGGCTAAGGAGTATCCCTACTCTCATAAGTGAGACTCCTTCTCCAAACATCTCTCATATAGGTTGATCATTCCCACACAAGAGTCAAACAAGATCACCATTCACACAATCAAACTCATAATCAAAGCAATTGCAAAACCTAATTAATCAATTCAAAGCTCAAGAACATCCATACAACATTGCTCAATCCAAATCCACAAAGATCTATCTAATCATACTAGGAATTCAAATAGCAAAATGCAAAAGTAATGACAAGAAATTAAAAGGAAGACTTAGCTAGGAAGTGAACCTTGAACTTGAAATTGAATGTTAATCTTGAACTTGAATGTAGATTACAATCTTGAACCAATGGAATTCTTCTCTAATTCTAATCTAAACTAAGAATTGCAATGTGGAGTGAATTGGGAATGTGGAGTGAATTGGGGGAGATCTCTCTAGGCTAATCATAGAGAGAGAAATATTCTAAAGTGATCTAAAACTGAAGTGTGAAGGATCCCCTGAAAAATGGCTCAATTCCCCTTTTAAATCTCGCAAAAACCGCCAAGTTCCGCGATGGACGCCAGGTGGACGCGCGTCCACGGGCGCGTCCACTGCGATAAATGCTTCCAGACTTCAACTTCAGAGAGGATTCTGATGGACGCCCGGGTGGACGCGCGCATCCACTGCGCGTCCACAGCAGACTGCTGCACAGACTTCAAACTTCAGAGAGCGAAAAATTGGACGCAGGGGTGGACGCGCGTTGGACGCGCATCCACTGGGGCGTCCACAGGGCGTCCATGGTGTATTTCGCACTCCAACTTCGACTCGTGAATCCTTCTTCGAAATCTAGCCATTTTCTGCCTTTTTGCCCATCTTTTTACCTACAAAATGATTAACCAAGCGTGGAACGGGGTCCAATGGCAATATGAAGCATTCTAACGCAATAAATGGGCAAGTCAAACACAAAAGCTACAAATTGTGCACTAGACGATCCGATAATAACCTTATAAAGATGGCATCTTTTGCACTTATCAATGAACATCATAAATATCAACTTGTTTTTGGCTATCATATATCTAGACTCATGAGTTTCTGTGAATTTAAACTGGTTAGCATAAAATAATAATAATAATAATTTATAGAGTGGACTCTTAATTATTTTGAGACATACTTAATTATTATATGTATAGGCTCTACACATACCAAGTTTTTCTGAAGAAGAATGCATATTCAGAGTGCATGGCGGGCTGCGTACAACTCCGGCAGATTATGAACCAATGCTCATTTCCATTGGCCCCTATTTTCATCGGAAGATGCAATGGTATTCGCCCAACCCCAAAATGATGAACTTGAAACAGCAGTATTTGCAATCATTTTTAAAAAGAGCAGAAGGGCGCGGATTGACTAAGGAGAACATTAGCAATAAATTAAAGGGTTTGGAAAGCAGAGCAAAAAGTTATTATGGTGATCCAATAATGCATATGGGTGAAAATGAATTCGTAGAAATGTTATTACTTGATGGTTGCTTTGTAGTGGAATTTGTTGTTAGATCAAAGGCAACAACAACCGGATGTAGTAGTGATCCTCCTCCTATTCACGTGCCTGACTGGATGCGAGTTCAAATTGTTCGAGACATGTTGCTGATGGAGAACCAGCTCCCCTTCTTTGTTCTTAATGAACTCTATCAATTGATAATGGACACGACGCAAGACAGGGAACCCTTCTTGAATTTGGTGGAATTCATATTTTCAGATGTGCTATCAAAGCTCAGGTATTTCTCCTTGATCCTTAATGAGGTGAATGACCAAGAGATAAAGCATTTACTTCAACTGGTGCATATTCTTTGCCGCCCTCATCAATCCCAAGTAACACAAGTAAGGGCACCGCACCCTGCAGCTTCCATGGAATCAACCTATATACGTTGTGCAAGCGAGCTTCTAGAAGCAGGAGTTGACTTCAAAAAGGTTGCAGGTCATAACATGATGAGTCTATTTGATATAAGATTCAATCGCGGCACACTTGAGATTCCCTCTTTCAGACTTGGGGATTCATCTGTCAGCCTCTTCAAGAACCTCATAGCCTACGAGCAGCATTCCGTTGATGTGTATCCCAAGTATTTCTCAGATTACGTAGTGTTCATGGATGATCTTATCAAGACGGACAAGGATGTCAGCGTACTTCGTCTGAATGGAATTATCTTGAATGGGCTAGGTAATGACACTGAAGTGGCTCATCTTTTTAACACCCTATCTAAAGGGGTTGTGTATTCCAGTCGTGACTACTGTTACGCTAATGTGTGCTACGATTTGATTAAACATTGCAACAAACCAAGGAATGTGTTGATGTCAAAGTTAAGGCGTGATTATTTTCACAGTCCATGGGCAGGGATTTCAACCATTGCAGCTGTACTGCTTCTTTTCCTCACTGCTACACAGACTATCACAAGTATCTTGGGTCTGCATAAATAATTAATGCCATTATTCATGCCATCCAATAAGTGTGTGTGTTCAGTTTTTTTTTTTTAAGTCTATTATGCAAAGTGTGAGCAATAAACACTGTACTTTTATCATTTTACCTGGCCTGGCCTGGTCTGTACTTTAATTCTCTCTTGTAACAAACCAACTTGAATTGCTTAAACCTCTGTGTTGAATGTGTGACCTTACCTTTCAATAATAATGTATAACAGCATGCAAATCATTATATATTGTACTGTACACGCTGCAGTAACTTGTTTATTACAACTCAACCATTCATCCCAGAACAAGACACTATCTAGTTGTTGGCCCCTTTAATTTGCCTCAGCTCTTCAAGAAATTAAATTAAAGCAATTTAGGGCAGTAGATGGGAAAAATGGGGCTTTAATTTGCTTTGAGGATTAATGCTTGCCTTTTAAGTGTTATTTTCTGGCTTGGAGAATGCTGAAAAGAAAGTTGCCTTGGCTGCTTGTGGATGACGACTTTAATTTGGAAATGCAGAGGTTTCCTTAGCTTGTTTTTGTTTTGATCTCAGAGATGGCGCTGCTTGCGTTTTGTAGTTTGTCTGGTGTAGTGGTGTTTGGGCTTAGATCGAGTGCAGCAGAGGATTAGTCTTTGGTGCAATTGTTTTTGTTTAGTTTATCAGAGGATTAATTATGTAATTAATGGAGTTAATTGTGTTCTTAGAATTAGGATAGTGCAATGTAATTAGTGAAGGAGTAATATTAACTTTTAAATTTCATAAGCAATATAATATTTATATTATGTTCTTATAGTATACATGAATGAGATTATAATAAAATTATTTTACCCTTCAATATTGTCTATATTTTTATTATGTCTCCCTATAGTCTCTCTATACTCTCTTCTTTATCTCCTTAATCTTCCTTCTCCCTCTAAAAATAGAGCTAAACAGACCCTTCTATAAATTAAACCTACAAGAATTATCACCATCTACAATATTTCTCTATTGTTGAATCCATTCACGCCATTGCATTATCATCTACCAGGTGGGAGATTTATATAATTAATAATGGGCACTTCAAATTTTAAACGTGATTATTAGTAATTGGAGAAACTAGTAATACATAATTCGTTTCTGATACACTTTCATCCTCCTAATTAGAACTCTTCATAGCCACCACTACTTTTTCAACTTTCCATGGGATATTAGGAGGGGTAGTGGTAATGACAATGGTGGAGGCCTATCAAGGATGTGTAAACTTTTGTCCATGCTTAATTTCTTGAGATTGTGAACAATTTTAATTCATTTACGCCTCAAATTGTGATTGATCTTTTAGCTTTTTTTCAATTACAACGCTAGTTTAATTTCTTAAACGATATCTACATGTTTTCTCGGGTCATCTAGTTGGTGTTGATCTTTTACCAATTTATGAAGATTGTTGCGAGACGAATAATTGCCCATACCATGGTTAATATCCTCAATTGCTACAATCAAACTTTGCAATAATGTTTGATTAAACTAGTTAGTTCAAATTTTTGGTGTAGATCGTTTGATGATAGATAGACTAAAATTGAGAGATTTATTACTAACTGATTTGCCATGACGATATGCATGTGAACAAAAACGAAAATAAAAGCACCAATATGAGGTTATGTTTGATTTCAAGATTTGTAATACTCCTTCCTACCCATTTTGTTTGTCTGGTAATCACACTAGCTATCAGTTGGAGAAGGATAATGAATATTAGTGAGAAAGGAAAGTTTTGGTAAACCATGCATCCATGTCAATTGTACTGTGCAAGCAAGAGCCGGAACTATTCTTCATGCATTGCGGGACTGCCCTTGTGCTAGACAGGTGTGGGTTATATCTAATCTCGGAATTGATCGAAATCTTGAAGCGAAAGACACTGATTTTGGGGGTAAGTCAGCTGCAAATTAAAGTAAATCTGATCTGAAACTAGAAGGATCAAACTTGCTTTTGTTTCTTGGTGGATTTGGAAGAATAGGAACTCGATCACTTGTATTTGAACAGGAGCTATTGAATTGAACCCCTTGGATTTGATTCAAAATGCTTAATTGGAAATGAAGTAATGATTTTTTTTTTTTAAGCAAACAAATTGCAGACAACAACCTAAGTACTAGCAGATCATCTGAAGATGCTCTTTTCCACGAATAATGCATTTTTGTTGTGCACAAGATCTTTATTTTGGTAGTAAATACGTGATTCTTACGTGTTTTTGGTGCTTAAAGGTGGATATTATCATATTAGCTGTTTTGATTTTTTGCTGGATGGTCAGTTTATATTATTGTTACCTAGCTTATTGGTTCATTCTTTTGGCTACTTAGCTTTGTACAAATTTATTGTAAGTTAGTATAGCTTTTGTTCTTTTTAATAAAATCACCACAGTTTCAAGTAAAATATAAACTTGTTTTACATGCTATAACAATATGTATTAACCGATTTAGTCATTATGGTACAAGTTTCTTATATCAGTTTAAATCTAATAAATCATTTCCTAAAGAAATAAAAAAAATATTAAAATCACGATTAACACAACTAAATTCATGTCATTTATTTTTCTTTTATATTAGATAGATAATAAAACAATAATAATTATAATATACTTTGTTTTGAATCAATAATAGTATGTCATGTTATAAAAGTAAAAAATAAGAAAAAGTGTAATGTAATATTTTACTTTATTATAAATTATAAATTTACTACAGGGTACAAATTTAATGAGAAAACAAAGACTCTAATCATCACACAAACTTGTAGCATCATATAATGTTCAAACACTAGTTTTCCCACATATTTACAACGTAACCCACAATTACAATTGTAAATATGTGGGAAAACTACTAATTTACAAAACTTAGTAACAAAAAAATCAAGCGATGTCTGATCTCAC
>CM008344.1:17606040-17619702 GCA_002525835.2 Ipomoea batatas
GAAAATAAAAATATTTTTGTTAGCACAATTCTTTAATAATAATAATAATAATAATAATAATAGCATACCACTGGTATCGAAAGTTGCAAGAGACCTTTCCTTTCTGCGCTCACTATAATTAATTAGAAAAAGAGATTAAAAAAGAAAAATAAATAAATAATGTAAAACATGTAAGTAAAAATATACAAATGAAATAAATCACCATTCCCGTTGTTATGTTCATTCATGCAATTATTAAACAAAATAAAATGAAAGAAATATATACTTACAGGCATTTAGAAGAGCAAGAAGTGACCATAAGTATTAGCAGTGTTTCTCCAAAGTTCTTCATTTCCATTCTCTAATCTGTTAGAACCAAAGAAATTTGTTAAGCCTGAAAGAATCCAAAGGACAGTTGCTTGGCTTGCTCTGACGTATAAGCTTGAAAAGATATGATCCAAAGGGAGAAACCTCAGAATTTATAGGCCGGCCGGGCCTATAACAATTATCCGATTGTCAGAGAGGATTTTCTCTAACAATTATATTTTTGTTATATGTAATATATCTATAATAATCTATTCATAATGGTGGTGAATGAATTGTTTGCTAACGGGCTCTATGTTGCTGCTTTGGCCTTTTAATTATTGGTATGGTCTAATCGATTTTATCCTTTGCACATATTTTTATGGTCGTTGGTGCTGTATTGATAGGGTATGCTGTGTGCATACTTGAGCAGGCCAGGGATTTGGTTCTAACCCTTTCATTCTCAAATGTTGTATGTTATTCTAATCTATAATTCATCTTCAATTCATTGATTGCTTAACACAAATTGCAGTGAATATTTTCTGAAATTTATTTGAGTTGCTTGTGCTTTTGGCCTAAAAGTTCAAAGTATCTGCATACCTTCTTTACTTCCATGAGCTAATTTTATCCCTCTCCATTAGTAGTCCAAGACCATTTTCATTTGATCCTCCAAAAAATCAAACAATTTACTGAATGGCTAGATATTTGCTCGATCTGTGTTTATTGTGTCTGAGATGGAGGCTAAACTACAAGCTAAAATAAATCAAATGCAAGCTTAAATTACAAATTTGATGGATGAGTTGCGTCGCAATGGGATGTTATCCACTTCTATGCCACCACCTCTAAATACTCAAGCTCAACATTTTGTTAATCAAATGATGAAAACTTAGGAGAGGATTATTAGATTATGTTTATTAATATATTTAGTACTATTTCTAACGATTAACTTTACTTTTGTTATTGCTTATGAGTATAAATGTTTTAATATAATATATTTTACAATTATATTATAGGTTTGCATGTATGCGATATTAATTAGCGGATAAATTTATTATATTATAGGTTTAATGCATGTATGTGAAATTAATTAGCGGGTAGATTTTTTAAAAAAATATTAAAATTTAGTGACGGATAAATATTGTAGTAAATCCGTAGCTGAGTATCAAATAAAATAAAGAATACTAACAAAATAACGGGCACTGAAAGATGTAAATCTCCAATCTATCTAAAGAGTCCTAGCTAGCAAAACCCTAACTTCAGTGCTCCAAGATGTTATTGGTAAGAATCAAACTCTTACCCTACTGTTGAAATGGTGACTTTAGGTCAAGTGATCTATATCATTTAACCTACAACTGCTGAACAAAATTAAAGTAATTTTGTGCTTGAGAGTTCAAATTTAATTTGAGTTTCATATATGGTGGTCAATATGGTCAAATATATTATTAATTAAGAATTTAATTTTGAAAACATCTCGTAATGATGATGCAACAATAATTAATCGTTTAATCCTATATCAGACACTCCTCATCAGGTAATGAATACCGAAAAAAAAAAACTAAATAAGTGATTGGACTGTACGCAAAAATGTAATTTGACATTTCAAACCAATCAAAATTGTGACTCTTTGTAATGACTAATGAGCTACCTTATTAGTGTACATATGATGATATGTCATCCTATGTATCAATTAAATTTCAATTTTTCAATATAGCTAGCTATTGTGTAATTTTTATATGATTCATTTGTTTTTTTTTTTTTAAATCTTATAATTTTTGTATCATCATTTTTTTTCTCCTTCCAACCACTACTATCTAACACCTCTCACGCCTCAAGCAAACCAAAGACAAAGCTTTGTCATAGGTAACCGGAGGGAAGCTTCATCTCAGGTGGTTGAGATATACATAGCTCGTCAGTTCCATCTCAGAATTGGAACATGCTAATTGGAATATATATATATATATATATATATATATATATATATATATTAAAGCAATTGCCAATTGGGCTCAATTTCACTTTATCACAAAGTGGCCCAATCTCTATATATGTACTTAGCTTGAAATTCTATAAACTATCTTTATATATAATTTTTTTTAATATGGGAGCACTGTGCGGTCGCTCATGTTAGACATGCTCAGAACCGGCCTTGTTTAGTAGTTATAATTTGCCTTTAGGATGCACTAGCAGCAATATAAAATATACTCAACAGTAGTATAATATACACATAATGTTATCATTAATTATACTTGATGGGGCCACAGGGTATGACCTCAAATTTTTTGGTTGGGGCCAAGCCCAATGTGTCAAGATGACAGGCCCAGAGTGCAGACAAGGAGGATGATCCGTGCACATTTGGAGGGAAGGGAGTGCCACTCGCCACCCTCGTTGGAAGGGGCGCCGACCGCCTGGAGGGGGCGTAGTGGGCGACCATCGATACATTCATACATATAAATAAATAAAAATACACACAATAAAAATACACAAATAAATATATAATTATATATATATAAAAGGACATTATAGTAAATTGTCTCATATAACCTAAAATATAACCCTTCACCAAACAAAGTAATATTATATACCACAATTCAAACCAAACACATCAGGTAATCTTACATCCCCAAAATCTCACATTACCTTCCTGAAGGTAATCCTATTACTTGGGGTAATCCAAGATTCCATGAACCAAACGCCCCCAAGGGTGAAGTAGTCCTATCAAGTGATACTCTGTTCCCAATGTCTCTGGAATACAAAATACAAAGATTGAGCATTGGAAAACTTTTTCCTCATCTAATCATATTTGAGGAAAACATTTTCCATTGGAAAAAATTTTATATGAACCAAATGGAAGAAAATTCTTTTTTTTTTTTTCAAATCTAATGAAAACTTTTTCCTTGAAAAATGTTTTTCATCCAAACAAAGAGCCATCAATTTAGGAAAATGATATATGCACCCCAAGTGGGTAAAACTTTCGGCACGTGTCTTGATTTGATTGGAGGAAGATAGAAAAAAACTAATATGACCCATATTTTTTGAATGAATCAAAAGGTGACATGTAAATATGGAGTAAAATGTGGAAGTACTTGTATTATTATTCATCAATTTATTCCTGATTAAAATTACATTTTTTTATCATAAACAGTATATTTTTATCTAAACCTATTTATCTCATAGAAAGAAATTCATGAAACGGTATCATATTAAACTCACCCACCTGTGTCAAAGTAAATTTAAATTCTTCTTGTTGAGGAGAAGAATTAAGAATTTCATACAATATTGAATATGTAATTGGTTATAGGCTTTTACCTACCTTCATAGTCTCATAGATTTGTAGGCTTCAAGTACGCCAAGCTAAGCTGAGTGCTTTTGACTGGTCAATTATTTACACTCCTCAGGTTAATCATCTTTTATTTAATTTGCAGCCCTAATTAAGCTTTGACTATTCTTTCACCAATGATTATTATATGATACTGTGACAAAGATTTGGTAATGACTTGATCTACACTACAACTGTTTTTCAATTTTCGCAATCATTTTTTCTAAAATGTACTTTATTATTTGGTTCGGTCCCAATTCAATATTGGAAAAAAATTTGTAGCTTAATGCTCGGTGTTTTTACATATTATATAAGTTATATGGAAATAAAAAATGAAAAATGTGACAAAAAACAATAATTTTAAGAAAGTTGGAAAACGTGCAAATATAAAAAAAAACTCAGAGATATATTTACAAATATTTTGTAGATATGTATAAATATTAATTGTGTACTAATTTTATAATTAAAAATAATGCTCTCTAAATGGTGTATAGAGTATAGACCACTAAAAATGAGAGAAAAAACAAGAATTCATATATTTTTGAGTACAAAGTCACAATGTAATATATGTTCATAACTACTTTTTCAACATAATACAAAGAGTCAATACCGCATCCACTAAAAAATGTGTTTGTTTTTGTTTTAATTTTTTTTTTTTTAGAAAACTCTTTCGAAATATTTTTGAATTACCCCTCCGCGCGTGTGTATCACACACAATTATTATAAGATTTTTTTTCTTTTCATTTTGAATTAAGACATGAAAACCGTTAAAAATAATAGACTTATTTACTCTATCATTTATTCCGTATTATGGTAGGATTATCATATCAAATATAAATTAATTATGGCAAAAACTTGTGTGAGACCGTCTCACCGTGAGACGGGTCGGGTCGGGTCGGTTCAAGATGCAAAAGTATCACTTATATGCACAAATGCCATACTTATATGCTCAAATGTAATACTAATCAGGAATACAATTTTTGTTAATTATTAGAGTAAATGTAATACTTTTAAGGGAAAATACAATACGTTTACATTTCGATTTAAAAGTATTACATTTTTCTTTAAAAGTATTATATTTGCCCTTATAAGTGAGAGGTACTTGTCCACCTTACTTATTATGAAAAATGTATTACTTTTTCTCTTATAAGTAACAAAAATTGTATTTTTGATTAGTGTTATATTTGAGCATATAAGTGTGAGATTTGCACATATAAGTATGACATGTGCATGGTACTTTGACCCGACCGACCCGTCTCATGAATAAGGATCCGTGAGACGGTCTCACACAAGTGTGACCCATTAATTATATGTTAAAACCGTAGCCTTAAAGAGGGAATCACGTGATGCCATTAAGACAAAACACTCCGACCAGGTAATTAATTAATCCTAAAACGGGGCTGTTTGCATGAGTTGCGAATCTCAAAAGAATACTTTTAATTCAAGTGGTAAAACAAGAAAGGTCGGAGATATAATATTAAAAAAAAATAGTGATTGAAGTTTGTTAATTATTATACTAAAAATAAAGGGGGAAAAATTTTTTCTAACACAAAGGAGACCTATGAGGAATTCCTTTTCTCCTAGTACTCATGCTTGAAGCCATGTCTTCTTCTGTAATAATCTTATAATCCGTTCTTCTACACACATAGAGACCACTTCTCTTCTTCCTGACAAAGTCGGTGCAAGCGAAGCTGAGGTTGTCGGAGGCGGAGGAGGCGGAGGAGGAGCTCCACGGCTCGTCGCAGTCGACGACGGTGGAGTTGGCGGTGTCGTCGTCGCCGATGTCTTGAGGGATAAAGAAGTCTGGGCTAAGTTGTAAAGTGGTGCATCTCCTTAAGAATGGGGATAGGTCTTTGTAATGTTTCAGCACAAAATCCACCTGCATATATGTCCATACACACATTCAATATCCTAACTAAATTCAATCCACCCATAATTCAAATGAATCACTTGAGTTGACGATATCCCGGAATAATAGTGCAATTTTCTATAAAGTAAAATATTACAGTAACCCAGTCTGGCTAAGGATATAAATCTGTAATTACAAGGTCACAAGTTTGAATCCCAACTCTCTTGGTTTGAGTCGTCAATCAGCTATAGACAACCTAGAAAGTTTACGTTTTTTTAGTCTTTTGTCGATTAGGGTTATAAGGTGATATTTAATTACCCAATGCACACCATTGGATAGTGGTTACGAATTTCTCTATCACCAAAAATATATATATTATTCTCAACAATGATGAAAATAGCATATCCTTGTTTGTCACAGCATAATGGAGTATAATTGAGGTAGTAGGATTTGGGAGTCATAAAATTCCAACTTATACTAAAAATTTGTTCTCCTCAGGGTCTATTCCTAGTTGATTTATGGGTACATGCTGGGTAAAATTTTAAATTTTGTACTATATTACGATGATTGTTTATTAACGTGATGATAACTATTATAGCACCATCTTCATGGGAGCTGAGTATTAAATTGAACAATCTACTTAGCTATATAATAATCCAGGAGGAGCTTTGCCAAGTAAACAACAAAAAGTTGATTATGTAATCTCAAAATATGTATGATTTACTAAATTAAAGATCGAACGAGTATATGAATCTAGCTAGCTAGGGTTTCATATTCAATTCATGAGGTTAAGAGCAAAATTGAGTAGAAATCTCAACTTGGGGATGAGAACAATTAAGAGAGAGAGAATTGAAAGAGAAAGGAAGTGCAGAAATACCTTGCAACCTAAGGAGCAATGAATGAAGGGTTCTTGAAGGCTCCTATCACAGGAAGTGCAATAATTTCCAGAACCTTTGAATTGCCGGTTTTGGGGTCTTTTCTTGATGAACACTACCTTTGAACTGTTGATTGTGTAGGCCTAACATATACATACAAAAACTATATTGTTAGCCAAATTAAAATTACAGACCAAAGTATTCTAAGACCTACAATTAAAAGGTTGTTGCAGTATGTAGTATATAATAATAACCTGAACGTTGGAACAGTCTATGATCTTCTCAAGATCTTCCAGTCTAACAACATCATGGTACACATAACGGCGAATCTGAACCAGCCTGTGAACCCGGTGAGCCATAACACAGTGAGGGCAAATACTAATGCAACAATCCAAGCAGAACACGTTCTTCTCGTTCTTCTTCGCGCTCTCGTGGATAGAACATGCCACGAAGAATTTCTGGCTGTACAGAGATTCCAACCATGCAGGCTTCTGAATTCCCTACATATCAATAATATAATGTCACAATTTAACCTGATCTTATCATCTGAATTATGATAGAAATAGAAATGAAAAATGAAATGAAACCAGAATGAATTACCATGATCACAGTACAGAAGAGATGAACTCAAGACTGAAGCTAGGAAGAGCAGGAGGAGAAAGTAAGAGAAGAAGAAGGGTATGGGGGTTATGGTACTTATAATAAATTAAAAACAGAAATTTGGAAGCACCTGCACAACATTTCGTCAAGAGGGTTGTACTATATAGATTTTATATGGAGATTATGTGTATATATTGGACAGAGAGAGGGAGAGATTAAAAAAAAAAGGAGAAAAAGGAGTTAGATAATATGAGGAGAACGTGGGTGCTGTTCCCATGTCTCCCATAAACAATATGTATCATCGCCTTGTGTTGTGAGCTCTAGCCCTAAACTATTTAAACACTTCTTGAAGAAGCTGCCCGGCCTTTACCATTTGTTTTTCATTTTTTAAAGATCATTCAAATTATTGATATATTTATAATAGGCCGGGGTACGTTGGAGCTAGCTAGCGGACTGTGTTTTTGAGCAAGGCGAGGAAGGTGGGAAAGAGAGATTTGTCCAACGTATCGGCATGCTGTATGTTTTTATGCCTAAATTATTACTCTCACTCTTATTTTATTTGTCTTATTCGATTAACGAGACTCAACTGAAGTATTGTTTATTTAAATTTTTATAATGTTATAAAACTACATTAAAAGTATTATTTGTTAGAAATATATAAGTAGTATGGAATCTATATATTAGGCCGCCCAGAGATTTATAGGAATTTGAGTAGGTAGTCATATAGAAACTTATTTCCTTATTATAAGTCTTCTACCATATATTTATAAGGTTGTGTATTCTCTTTTCTAATGTATAATAAACAATATATTCAATTCAAAAATCTTCTCTTTACTTTCGTAACATAGTATTTAAGCCTTTACAATAATTTATTTATTTTCACTCCGTTGTCGTCACCGTTGACCTAGGGAGGAGCGCCAATGTTTAGCGACCTTGCCTGGAAATTTCGACGATGTTCTGACCAGTGCGGAGTCTCATGCGCCACCATCCTTTGTTACCACTCTCCTACGCACCAGTGCGTGAGGCTCCTCCGGCAACCGGAAAACATTTTGGTTGACTACTCCTAAGTCGCCTGAGTTTGTTTAGGTTTTGGACTTGATTTCGACCATTGCGTTGTTACTTGTTAATTAGTAATTATTTATGCTCCACGGTCACTTTTTATTGTACACATTTAGACTTCAATTTTGTGTACTTCATGATATGTTTTTTCTAGATATGGCTGAAAATAAGTATGATTCCTCTACCAAGTCGGTCTTGATCTCTGTCGATGAGTTTGTTAAGTTGAAGTCCGTTGCTTGTTTTGGTGGTGTCACCCCTTATTTATGCTCATTGTCATTTAGGGTATGCTTCCCTTCCGTTGGAAAGAAGTTGTGCATGTCATCCTTTTCAGCGTTTATCTTCTTCACTTTGTGAGTCATATCTTGTTCAGCTCAGGGGAAGGTCTAATCCTAAGCTTGTTCGATCCACTTTGAGTTCACCTGGTGTCTGCATGTGGTATTGGTGGCGTCTAAGTTTCCAGTTCAGTGGGAGGGTCAAACCCAAACTTGTTCGGTCTACCGTGTTCACTCGGTGTTTGCCTGTGGTATTGGTGGCGTCCAAGCTTCCGGTTCAAGAGGAGGGTCCAACCCCAAGCTTGTTTGGTCTACTTTGAGTTCACCCAATTGTCCGTGGTATTGGTTGCGTCCGGAGCTTCCATTTCAGGGGGAGTGTCCAACCCCAAGCTTTGTTAGGTCCAATTTGAATTCACCCAGTTGTCTAAGGTATTGGTAGCGTCCAAAGCTTTCGTTAAGGAGAATGCCCTAAATGGGATTAGAGTTATTTATTTTTAAGTTATTAGTTTTTTTTTTTTTGATAATATTTTTAAGTTATTAGTTATTTGTTTAATAAGTTGAGTATGATTAATATGTACCCTCCAACTTGAGGGGTGTTATGAAATATATAAGTAATATGGAATCTATATATTATGCAGCGTGGAGATTTATAGGAATTTGAGTAGCTAGTCATATGGAAACTTGTTTCCTTATTAGAAGTCTTTTAGCATGGATTTATATATAGGGTTGTGTATTCTCTTTTCTAATATACAATATACAACATATTTATAAATTTTCTTTTTACTTTCGTAACACTATTAACGCTTACTTTTCAAGGCCCGCCTCACGGCATCCAAGTTGAGAGAGATACAAAAAATCATATTTTAAAATAATTAAAAAATACTAAAGAAAATAAGAAAAGAAGAAATAGTTGAAATGACCAATGAACAGTAACCATGACGTATAAAATGAAACATATTATTATTATTATTATTATTATTATTATTATTATTATTATTATTATTTTATTTGTTTTTTGTTCTGGATTTATCGTTGTTTGTTTAGAGTATATATAAAGTTGTAAGTGCATTCATCATGTTACTGACAATTGCACCAATGCATGACTCTTCATTTGTTTAAACTTTGTGATCACACCCATTCAAGCCTGAACTAATGCATCATTGCCAATAATTTTTTCTCTTTTTTTTTTTCTGTGGATTTTCTAAAACTAATAAAGCCAGCATTGGAAATTGTGGTCACTTGCTTAGTACTACTTTTAATTCTCTGCAAGCTGAATAAATTAGAAATATATAATTATATATGCCTGGATCCAAGTCAATGCAGCTTCTTGCATGCCCATATATATAAACGCCGACCACATTATTTCTTTTGTGTTTGGTATTGGGGTTGGGATGTTATGTTGATGGTTGATATCAATCCAACCACATAAATTGAGTCCTATAACGTTTTGGAAAAAGAAAAAAAAAACAAAAAAACAAAAAAACAAAACAAAAAGTATATATATTCTCAAAAGGATAACGCTATAGGATTTTTTATTTTTTTTTTGCAAAATTTTTTACTGTTTGACTTCGCAATAAAACTATTTTCTATTTGTTGATTACAATTCAATAATCAACCATCTTCAAAAATATTATATTTATTAATAAATAAATCATATATTTCTATATGAGATGGCCTGGTAAAAGGTTTGGACAAAAATATGTTATAAATGTGACTTCGTACTTGATAATTCTCAAGTAGAACATCAACATTATTTTTTTGTTGTCAAAGGCCTTGTGGTCAAGTAGCATAGTTTGGCCTTTCTATGTGAGAGGTTACAGGTTTGAGACTTGTTGTCTCTATGAATAGACTCTACATTGTAAAAGAGTAAATAGTCTTTAAAAAAAACATTATTTATTTGTTCCATTTGTTTTACAAGAGTCTGTTCATGTTCACAAGTTATATATAATGAATTAGTCTAACTCGGAAAGAAAAGAGAAGGGAGAGAAGCCCCCCCACCCCCGGGCCGGTGCTATTATTTGCACTCATTTCTTCCTTTTTTGAAGTGTCACTGAATGATGTAAATAGATTTATATATCATTAAATAATTAAAGAGATAAAGCATAACATAAAATTGCATGAATGTCAATAAAAATGCCATTGGGGGTATGGTTATATATGGGGAAAAGCCCTATGGCATTTTTGTAATTTCAATAAATAGATGATACATTTAGATTTGTTTGATGTGCATTTAGACATTTTTTTTATGGTGCTTTGAGTCCAAATGCATTGTCAACCATTTTCATGTGCACGATGCACTACATATTAACACTTTGTGGTGCACCACAAACTAACACTTAATCCACCGCAGAGTACTATTAAGTGTACCACAGAAATATACTTGGTATGAGAATTACAAAAATGTCACTGCTTTTTTCTCCTTTTCATTGGTATATATATATATATATATATATATATATATATGCTTAGGCTCCTGTGAGAACAGTATCATAGGAGAGAGATAAGAATCAATCTCATGAGGGTGTTTAATTTAGGTGAGAACCAACTGCCCAGGAGAGAACTGAGAACCAATCGCAGCCATTCACATGTCTAGATCTAACAGTTAGAAACAATGTTTAAAAAAAATACGGTGGCATTTTCGTAAATAATTGAACTTTGAAGTGCAAGTAAATTGTGTTAAAAGTTCAAGTAACAATTTAATACAGTGCACCTAAGTGTAAGTAAAATGTATTAAAAGTGCAACAAATGAGTTACATTGAGCATCAATATTAAATGCACTCAACGTTATCATTAGTAGCAGAAAACGTTATCATTAAGTGCACGAATGTAAAAGACGTTATCATTTGGTGCACCAATCTTAAAAAGAAAAATTACTTGAACTATTAAGTAAAAAAAATGGTTGCACCTTTAAGTGATTTTACTTGCACTTTTTACACATGTTACTCGTACTAAAGTTTGAATTATTTATAAAAATGTTTTTTTTTTAAATTATATTTTTTTGAGTACTACTGACTCTGTTACAATGTGAGAGTGTTAACCGGGACACCGGATGCCACTAGACCACAAGGTCTTTGGCATCTTATTATCTTTATTCATTCCATATTTAACTATCATATAGCAATCATTGCAATAAGAATATATATTAAAAGAATTAACTCCGCATTAAACGGCCCCTAAAAGTGTTACAAAGGATCGCAAATTATATTGTGGATCATGATCATAGCTGATACTGTAGTTGTATTGTTAGGATATTGCAGTTGTGTTGAAAAGATATTGCAGTTGTGTTGAAAGGAAACTGTAGTTGCACAGAACAGAGACAGTTCATCCATTCAACACAACTGCAGTATCCTTTCAACACAACTGCAATATCTTTTCAACACAACTGCAGTATCCGTTCAACACAACTGCAGTTTCAGATGGATGACACGGCATCTGTTCCGCGCAACTGCAGTTCCCTTTTAACACAATTGCAGTATCCTTTCAACACAACTGTAGTATCAGTTCAACGCAACTACAGTATCAACCATGATCCATGGTTCACAATGCATTGTGGACCATGGTCCACGGTATAAGGATTGACAAAGGATCAATCGGGATAGAAAAAAGAATTTTTTTTATTATCAAAATCTTTTATTATTTGATGTGATAATATATTATTTATATTTAGTTAATAAGTAAATTCTTTTTAAAAATGTAGGGTGGGGTGAATGAATTCATATGCATGCAGGGCCGGTTTTTTTTATTTACGTGGCCTTGTGCTGGTAAATAATTTTGGGGCTATGTGCTGTTGCTCATCTTGCACGTCCTAAAATCCAGCCCTGTTCATATGTATGAACCAATGAATACAAAAAATGTTATCATCAAGCTAGATGAAGAAATATTTTGATCCCAGCTGGCCTGTAGTTTTATCTTGTTACAAAATTTAGTTTTATAATATCTAAAATTTGCACTTATGTATACATAAATACCGTAAAGAAGTTAAATCCTTGACTTTGATCACTTAGAACTGGTAAAGCTAGGACAAGTACGAGGAAACTCGGAATGCGAAGAACTACATAGCGCAACAAAACAGGTCTCAACAACTCCACTAAATAAAATCTGGGCTAAAATAATGTTGTGGCCTTTGCTATAATGCTATTTGCTGTAAGCTTTCACAGACAAACGCATGTCATTAAGCAGAACATAGGGAAATTAATGACCCTTTGAGTAATTTAATTGATTGCTGTTCTCTAGTTTTGAGGAACCCTTGTCCGTTGGATCATAATGCTTCAACCAAGACCAATTCTCGGACTTTGAAGCTCTTAAAACAGCAACAAAAAAATAATATATAACAAAACAAAAACAAAAACCAAAACAGAAAAACCAACAAAATTTTTTTAAAAAATAAATAAATAAAAGAAAAGTTAAATAAGAAGTATGCCACTTAAATAAAAGCTATGGCGGCTCATTTTTTTTTTCTAAATAAATTAAAGTATGCCACTTATAGAGTAGAAATTAAAAGTATGTTTTTTTTTTTTGAATACTAGTGACTCTATTACAATGCAGTATCTGTTCACACATGCACAAAGAGCCAACACTTCCACTGGGATCGAATTTGTGACCTCTCAATTAGGAGTGCCACAGCTATGCCGCTTGACCACATGAGTTTTGGCTAAAAGTGTGTTTAGTGTTACTAAAAAATGTTTCTGATCTCTTCATTTGAACATGTAAAAATAATAATAGTATATAACGGACATTAGGTACAAATAATATTCACAATTGAGTTAAAGAACAAATAAAAAAAGGCCTAAGAGTAGCGGCTGTAGGGTTTGAACACAAGTCTTGTGGCTGCAATGGTAGAGTAGAGACCACTAAATTAAACTACATGTCTTGTTAGTGATGTTGATGATGTTAGAAAGGGACGGGGTCCTTCTTATAGTTTCTTTCTTTAAAAATGAGTGATTGTCATGTCTCAATTAATCATGTTTACACACTTCTCATCAATACGTGTCACAATCTCGACCTCTAGTGTACCCCCTCTTACTAATAAGTATTGTTTACTTCTTCTACATGCATAACAAATAAGGTGGACTAGTTTATTATTACTCATGTAGCTAATCTTCACTGTTCACACTGGCATTCACACAAGGTGGTCTACGTGGCATTCCCATCCGTATTGCTACGCTTATGTTGAATAGCTTTTTGCCGCTGCTTTCCGCCAAAAAGCTGGGTGTAAGGCACGCCGCTCTTAAGATCTATCGTCCGTCGATGGGGCATATACAAGAAACGCTTAACGTTATAGTCCAATTGATACGACAATCCCCCGAAAACGAAAGTCGGGCGTCAATTAAGCATGTCCATCGTGAATAAATGCGGCAAAACGTCAAGAGAAGACGATGAGGACAATGGTAAAATTTATGGTGACCGGAG
>CM008344.1:17668240-17685270 GCA_002525835.2 Ipomoea batatas
ATATATGTATGTATAGTACATATTTAGTTATAAATATATGAAAACAGATATAAATAAATAATTGTTTGGATGGCATAGTTGGATGAGCCTCGTTTTTGGTTGGATATGGCGTGGGTTCGAATCCAGCAGCAAGCAGTCATTCTGTTCTATTTAATTTAATATATCTTGTTAATATGTTTTCTATTTAAATTATTTTATCAACTTAATTATGTTTCATATATTGTTATTAATATTTTTATATAGTTTTGACATGTTTTATTTTTCGTCTATATCCAACAATATTTATGACTATATTCCTTTTAAGTGTTTCATTCTTTTAGTACTACCGTTATATTACAATGCAATATATGTTCATTACTACTTTTTCAACCTATTGAAGCACAAAGAGTCAATATCGTTGAGACTCAAACACACAGCCTTTCATATAAGGGAGAAACTTGATGCTATCTCTTTTATGTTTTCGCCTCCACTAAGACATTTTTCTGGATCCGTCACTGATAATCACAGAGTGTATAAAAGGTCAAACCTGCTTTGTGAATAGGTTATAAACAAAATAGCTTTTCCAATGGTAAGTGATACACTTGTGAACCTATTAAGAATTAATCATCAAAATTTGCAGGTTTATTATTATTTCTTTTTAATACTACTAACTCTATTACAATGCAGTATCTGTTCATAACTACTTTCTCAATCTATTGAAGCACAAAAGTCAGTATTGACTCCACTGAGGAACCTCCTGTATAAAGGGAAGGGTTTGATGCCATTGGACCACTAGGTCCTTGACCGCAGTGCTGTTTATTTAGAAATGTAAATAAACAATCAAGTAAAAGAATCATTAAATGCATTGTTTTCAGGAAAATATGTATGATATCAACACAACTTTTAGTCTTCCAATAATTCATATTCACAGCCACCCATATTTAAGAATCTTTACAAAATGAAAGCCACCTATATTTATAAAGGTTTATAGCTTTCTGTTTCTCTTTGGTGACGCTCCTTACCATCTTTTTCCTCTAATAGACTAAGCTCTTATTCAGTTAGACAGATCTGTAGTGTTTCCTGCGACTAGGATTGGGCTTTAGTTGCAACTGTTGTTTCTAAAGTGTCAGAGAGAAGGCAGAGGAAATGTTTTCAGGCAGAGATGGGATTTGCGTTGGGTTAGGGATTTGGTGTTTGATTTTATATATGGGCTTTTACTTATTTGATTTTAGGTTGGGTTGTGGATTGGGCTTCTTTCTTTGGTTAAAACAAAATGTAGATTTGAATGTATGTGTAATTTTGGCCAGGTTTAGTAGATACGGGATTTATTTTTTATATAAAAAGTTATATTTTATATGATTTAATTTTAATGTGAGGATTATTAAAAATTATAAGTATTGCTGTTATGTTACAATACTAAGAATTATGAGTTTTATTAAATTTTGAGTATAAAAACTATGTTGATTTTATATATAATTTTTGCTTTTTTATATATGTGGAGTCCAATTATAGTAGAGGTGTGGTTCTAATAATGACAAGTAACCATGTTGGTACTATTGTTGCCCAGTCGTGAGTAAAGATGCATACTTCGATGACTTGGGACATGTCACAAGAGCGCGTTGAGTGGTGGCAAGAGCACGTAGAGTGGTCGAGGCAACTTAATTGTTGGTTCCCTAGGGGTCCCCTACCCCCTCCCTCTCTGATTTTAAAAAATAATAATGTCAAATAACCATGTTGATATAATTGTTTTTGAAAGGTAAACGTAGCTATTCCATTAATTCATAACATAAAACGTTTACATCAACGATCAATGAAATGGTAAATCATTCCTTACAGTCAGACATAGAAACAACTTTCATAACTATGCTATAAAAAACTTGAATCGCAGACTGTTTTATAACTAGGAAGCTATGTTCCTTCATGGAGCTTAAAGCTTCATCAAAGATCTGAGTCTTCGTCATAATTCTTTTTTGCTCGTTGCCCAGGATAAGATCAACACTTGCCGAAACCAAACTAAACGATTTATGCTAATGAAAATGAAAAGCTCGTGAAAGCAAAGAGAGGAAAAATGCTCGTGAAAGTAACGAGAGGAAAACACAATAATAAAGAAAATAAAAAGTGGGTAAAGTCAAAATAACGAGAGGAAAACACAGTAATAAAGAAAATAAAAAGTGGGTAAAGTCAAAATAGGGTTAGGAGTTCAAGACTACCAACACAAAGCCCAATACCTACCTACTATTATTTTATTCAGAGGGAGAGAAAACAGAAGAGGAAGATCTGTAGCGGTGGTCGGAGGCGGACAGAGCTACGACGGTGATCGGGGCGGAAGAAGAGCGAGAGAAAACGTAGAAGGTGACCAAAACCGCCGGCTCAAAGCTCCATTAGAGCTCCGGCCGGAGGCCGACGGTGGAAGCCAAAGTTGAACAGCAGAGAAATGCGTTTGATTTTAGAGAGAGAAGATGTTGGTATAATTGTTTTAATACCTAGGTTAAGCGCAATTTATATCTGGGCCAACAAAAAAATTTATTAGATGGAATTAAGAGGCAATTTATATCGTGGACTAGGGTGCACAATGCATTGTGCACCCCGTACCAAAACGATGTCATTTTGGTTATTTTAATTAATTGTTTGTTTTTTTTTTGTAAATCACATTTCGCGTTTCGGTCGGTCTGTGTATTTGTGTTAATATTCTGTGTATTTTTTGAAGACATTCTGTGTATTGTGTACTACGATTCTGTGTATTCATGTTAGGGGTAGTTGTGACGTGTTTTGTGTATTCGAATGTTAGGATGATGATTTCTGTGTAGTTGTATCAATATTCTGTGTATTCCCTCAAGTCATTCTGTATATTAGGATTCTGTATATTCATGTTAGTGGTACTTAAATACATGGGTGATGTGTTTGTGTATTTGGTGTTTTCATATTCTGTGTATTCTTTGAAAGCATTCTGTGTATTATAGACTACAATTCTGTGTATTCATGTTAGGGGTACTTAAACATAGGTTTTGACGTGTTTTGTGTATTCGAATATTAGGAGGAGGATGATTTATATGTAGTTGTGTCAATATTTTGTGTATTCTAGACAAGGATTCTGTGTATTATAGACAATGAATTTCCTGAAGTCATTCGCGTCGGCATCCACTAACATCGAAACGACGTCGTTCCGGACGATGGGAATTAAGAGCATTTGAGCCAAATTTTAGGTTAAAATAAATCTTTGAGTGTATTTGTGCTTAAATTTTATTTGTTAGCCAATAATTATTATTTAAAAGAGGTATTTATTTTTTTGGATTTATACAATACATAAGATAAGCTAAAAAATGCTGTGTAATTTATTAATTTAACAAATTATATGAAATTGTTAAAAGTTATTAATTAATGTATAAATACATTTTTTTTTGTTTTTTTTTTCAATTTCGTTTATTGAAAAAGATATGTACTTCAACCATTAATGTGGTTTACAAAGAAATTTTTAATAATTTATAATATTCATTTCCTTTTATTCAACTATACCTTTGTATACTAAAAATATCATTGTTGTATAATTTATAAATAATACTATATAAATTTAATTATTATTATTATTATAATGTTCATAAATTTATCCGTGCATCGCATGGGACAATACTAGTTTATAATAATCAATGATAATACTTTTAAGTTAGTTTAGATTATAAAACTTTTATGTAAATGAACAAATTTCAATAAAATTATCATTATTTTTTTAGATTATGAGAGAAACTCTCAAGCACTACCCGAGTGTGTATTGGGTAAACTTCATTCTTGTGTAACAATCATATACATTTGGAAGATCTTGTGTGATGGGCTCGACTAAGAGGATGTCGGCAAAAATATTAACTTTGCTCACAAAAGTGAAATTTTCTAGCCTCCAATCCTTGTTCGCTCCGAGACTCCGAGAGGCACGAGCTAGCGAGAATTGTCACTGATAAGAATCAAAGCTAGGTTATCTCAAGGATCGTCTTCACAGGGAAGCTCCTTTGCTACTTGAGCTACCCTTTGCGTTAATTGTAAAGTGTTCATATTATAAAATAGATATTTGAGATTTCTATATATATATATATATATTTTGTTTTTTTTGCTAATTAAAAGCTTTTAGTCAGTGCTAGATAAAATGTGATCTAATTATTTCTTTATAGGGATAGTGCAAGATAAAATAGATATTTGAGATTTCTATATTTATTTTTCAATTTTAATTATTTTTATTTTATGAAATATTTTATAGTGATATGTATGGAAAGAATAAAAAAAAAAAGAGTTTCAGCCCAATAAAAAATAATTGTTTTCTAATTTTCTGAAAATCATAATTTTGTGTTTTCAAATAAACCCTAAAAATCAAGAAGTTAATTAAGTGTTCTTAAAATGTTGCATTTCTGGGGATGAGTTTGATGAGCCTAGGGATGAGTTTGGTGGTACCAGAATTTTCCAGCAACATGCAATGTCTAGGGATGAGTTTGATGATACCAGAATTTTCATATTACTTGTTCTTAATCCCGCAACATGCAATGTTTAGGGATGAGTTTGGTGATACCAGAATTTTTGTTACTTGTTCTTAATCCCCCAACATGCATTGTCTGCCATTCACTCTTCTTTCTGATCTTCCTCTTCCCTATTTATACCGAGCTTCGTCGCGCCATTCACAGTTGTCTTCATTCTTCAATCACAGTCTCCAATCAGCTAAATTTCCACAGGGAGTGGAATTTTGCTTCTCTATTATCTTCACCTTCAAGGAAGTTCTTTTTCCACAGGGAATGGAAACGAACACATTGTTAAAGAATTTAGTTATCGAACTAATACTAGTTGCTTCCCTAACATCTAGTTAGCCGTGCTCTGATACTACTTGTTGATCTGATTACTAGTACAAAATTGAGAATATAAAAATGACTTTACGCTACAGCTTAATAGAGGTGTAGTGGAAAGTTAAAAAAGAAAAAAAAAACAAAATGATGGCAATATCGCAAATAAATATATAAGAATTTACTACACCTATAAATAAGTTGTAGTAGATTCTAAAAAAAATAAAACGTGCTTACTTTCCGCTACACCTATTCTCTGAGGGTGATGGGAAAGTTTAATATATAAAGTTTCCGAAACACCTACTCTCCTTGGGTGACGTGAAAAGTTAAACAAAATAAGTCCTCACAATTTTTTTCCTTTTTTGGTAGCAGCTCAGGTATTGCAATTGTTTAATATAAAAATATCAGAAATCACCCAATAAAATAATTTGAACCACACATTTCCTGCTCTGACCCTCGCGTAAGTGTTCTTCGGTTCCTCCATATCCGCCATCATCTAAAACCACAACAACCACCCTTAGCCGCGGTATTAATATTGTTAGGAGATTTAGTTACCAAACTACTACTAGTTGCTTCCTTAACATCTAGTTAGCAGTGCTCTGATACCACTTGTTGGTCCACTCTGATACCACAGTCTCTTCACGCAATCAGCCAAAATCCTTTAACATCTTCACCTTCACTTCAATTTACCTACATACTTTTTTTTTTTCCACAAGAAGTGGAAATTAAGATATTCATAGTATTAAAAACATATCAGAGCACTTAATTTTGATTATATTAATTATTGTTTTTTTTTCTTTATTTATTTGAAAATTGACTCCTTCATAATACTCATCACTAGTTCGTAGTCTTCCATAATGTTCCTTTAATATGGAGCTCTATCAATCACATTTTCCATCACAGTCTCTCTCTTTACGCAATCATCGAAATTTCTTTTAACGTCTTCATCCTTACTTCAAAATACTCATAACATATCAGAGCTAGAATTAGAGCATATCAGAGCAGTTAGTTCATATTATAAAATAGATATTTGAGATTTCTATATTTGTTTTTTTTTACTAATTTAAAAAATTTTAGTTACTGCAAGTTAAAATGTGATCTAATTATTTATTTATATAAATTTCCTTTTCTTTTTGTTTTCTTTTTCAATTTTAATTATTTTTATTTTATGAAATATTTTATAGGGATATGTATGGAAAGAATGAAAAAAAAAAAAACTTTCAACCCATCCCGTTGTACCAATAAATTCAGTGTTTCAATTTCAAAAAATAAAAAATAAAAAATCAGTGTTTCATTACTCTATACCGTACTCTCCGGTCTTTTCTTCTTCATATGGAGCTCTGGCTGCTCTGCCCTTCAGTCTTCAATCACAGTGTTTCTCTAAACAATACCACCATTCCCTCCTCCAAGTCTTCCTCCATCTCCCCCACCATCTCAAACCACGGCAACCACCCTCCATTTCTTCCACCCCGACTCCACCGCGAAAGCAGCCATCCTCACCGACGCCAAACGCCACCTCCAGCTCCCCGCCAAACAGATCTAAAACCGGTACTCGCGACCCGACGCCACCGTCGGTTCCTCCACTGCCACCGTCCAACTCTAAATAATTTTTTTATTTTATTTTATTTTTTATTTGTTCTCTGTTTGAGTAATATTAGCATTCACATTTGTGTGAGGGATCAATTTTTGTTGGCAAAAGCTGTATTTATCTGCATCAGTAGTTGCTCATACTTCAATTAGGAGAACTTGAAGGCTTTAAACCCTGAAAATTTAGGTCATCCATTAGTCCATAATTATCATCTACTTGTTATATTGTGTGTTATTAGGTCATCTACTCATGCATCTTGTTGACGTTATTCCTCTGTTATTTCTTTATTTTTCTATACAACTGTATTTGTATGTTTGTTTGAAGATGGGTTCTTCACTGATGTTGAAGTTACTGAAAAAAAGCAATTGGAAAAAAAAATGAGAAAACTGTGGGAAAATAAAACAAAAAAATGCTTTAATGTACTGAGCTAAGCTTGATTGTATCTTTTCTCTTTGTACCATTATGATTATTTTGGTTGTAGGATTAGAACCTAGGTTGAAGTTTCTCTTACAATACAATAAATCTCAGAAAGGGATTTAGTTCTGAACTATAGTGTGAACTTTTATACAAATTCTGTGCAAATGATTATTTACCTTTTGCTTTAACTTAAGTGAAAAGAACTGATACTTGTATTCTCTCACCAGGCAAAGATTCTTGACATTGAGAAGTGCTAGATATTGTTGCCACCTTGCAAGCTAAGAAGGCCACCAGTGAGGTTTGTTCTAATGCTATGTGTTTCTTCATATTTTTCAGGCAGAGATTTTACTTTTGATTTAAGAGGTTTACACACTTCTATCAATTTTTCATTTCAGGAAATTACACTTTATTTCAGAGGTGCAAGAATCTTCATAGTTATACTATGCCTTGAAATGGGAAATGCAAGAAAGGTAAGATTCTGATTTTACAAATTAAAGCACAAAAGTATTTAACATCACTATAGTTACGTGTTTGAAAAAGTCATTTTTTTTGCTCAGGGGGACGGGGGATACCCGAGGGTTCACATAGAGCCTAGCTAGACTCCCTAATTCTCCGAGCGCAAGTGACTCGAGCCAAATCATGTATGTAGTCCCTTTCGCTAATCATTGGGGTAGACGAGAAGGTTTCCCAACTCCCTTGTTGGAGGGTTCCCAGTTCAGCAAGAGCGTCAGCGACCATGTTTTGCTCTCTGTACACCACTCGAAAGGCGATATTCCAGTCTTTGCGACACCACCATTTGATGACCTCAATAGTGCTCCTATTGGGACCCCAGAGCACAGTACTGGTTTGAGTCCATTCCACGATCCGTTTTGCGTCCAACTGAATTTCGATATCTCGAATCCCCTTCTCCCAAGCCCACTGCATGTTTTTGACATGTTAACTAATTCTATGTAAAAAATAAATACACTCCTATGACAAAAGGCACTCCGCCCCAACAGTTTGTGAAAAGATAAAATCATGTTGACTCAACTGAAAGGTTGCTCCCACACTGTCCCCAGCTGGTGAGATTCAAACATTGGTCATTGGCAGATTTTCTTTTGAAAGTATCATTTCTATATTATACTATGAATTCAAACTAGGGTTTATAATTGTAGCATGTCAATCTTTAATTTTTCTATGATTGTAGGGTTATACATTTAAGGATTTTTTTTTCTTTTGTAGATTTTGCGGTATTAATATTGTTAAGGGATTTAGTTACCAAACTACTACTCGTTGCTTCCCTTACATCGAGTTAGCAGTGTTCTGATATCACTTGTTGATCTACTCTAATATCACTGGTTAATCTGATCACTAGTACAAAATTAAGAATATAAGGATGACTTTACGCTACACCTTCTTAATAGAAGTGTAGTGGAAAGTTTAAAAAAAAAACAAAAAAAAACAAAAACAAAACGATGGCAATATCGTAAATAAATATATAAGAATCTACTACACTTATAAATTAAAGGTGTAGTAGATTCTAAAAAAAAACGTGCTTACTTCCCGCTACACTTATTCTCGGGTGGCTCATACTTCAATAAGGAGAACTTGAAGGCCTTAAACCCTGAAAATTTAATTGTGCTCCACTAGTCCATAATTATCATCCACTTGTTATATTGTGTGTTATTAGTTAATCTTGTAGACGTTATTCCTCTGTTATTTCTTTATTTCTTTATTTCTTTATTTTTTCTATAGAACTGCATTTGTATGTTTGTTATGGCAAACGTATGGAGGAGTGGAGTGTCAATTAAGATTATGCAAGTTAAGGGAAAGTGATACATGGGCACCATGTGACCATGTCCCTCATGGCAAACATGGAACGTGGTTAGTGGTGCAAGTTTGTGTGTCCTCCGACTTGTGATTTTACATTATAAATAGCCTGCTACCACCAAATCATTTTTATTCAACACAGTCTGATCTCTCTCTTCAAACGATCACAACCTGATCTCTCTCTTTAAAAACATCACAGTCTGATCTCTCTCTTCAAAACATCAGTCTGATCTCTCTCTTCAAAAAATCACAGTCTGATCTTTTTCTTCATTTTGCTTCTCTATTAACATCTTCACCTTCAAACGCAATTACAATCACATTGTTTTTTTTTTTTCCACAGGGAGTGAAAATGAAGATATTCATAATACTTATTAGTGTTGTTTTGGCTAAAGGTTGTAAGTATATATGGCGTTTCTTTCATTTTCTATTCATTTTATTTTGCAACAATTTTGTTTCATCAACATGAAAATAATTTTAAGTTGGATTTAATGATTATTTTGCAAAATCTATTTTATTTTGCAACAGTATCTGTAGACTTTACTCCTTCTCCTACTCTAGTTGGTATCAATGGTAAGCAAATTTTATAACTCAACTTTTTTTTGAGTACTGCTAATAAGAATGCTTTTCAGGTAACGATAGTTTGGTGAATCCAACTCTAGTTACTGTTGATAAGGGTGCCGGTAATTACTCTTTAAGCAATCAATAGCAAACCTTTTTATTAATGTGCAGGATTGTGTTCAATTCTTGGTTCATCAGATTGTTTGGCTTTTGATTGCTATGTGGTTTTTTTTATAGATTTTGCGGTATTAATATTGTTAGGGATTTAGTTACCAAACTACTACTAGTTGCTTCCCTAACTTCTAGTTTGCAGTGCTCTGATACCACTTGTTGCTCCACTCTGATACCACTTGTTGATCTGATCACTAGTACAAATTTGAGAATATAAGGATATTTACGCTACACCTTCTTAATAGAGGTGTAGTAGACAATAAAAAAAAAACAAAAAACAAAACGATGCCAATATCGTAAACAAATATATAAAAATTTGCTACACCTATAAATTAAAGGTGTAATAAATTCTTAAAAAAAATAAAACGTTTTACTTTTCGCTACACCTATTCTCTGAGAATGATGAGGAAAGTTATATATTAAAATAAACACCTACCCTCCTCTGTACCAATAAACTAATTTTTATTACCCATACCCTGTACCAATAAACTCTCCTTTTTGGTCTTCTCTTCTTCTATTTTTCAACCGGTTTCTTTCTTACAGTGTTTCTTTACATAGCAGTCAATTTTTTCATCCAGAGGGAGAGAAAAAAAAACATCACCCAATAAAATGATATAAACCACCATTTCCATCTTCAATCAGTTAATTATTGTAAATGAGAAAAAAAAGTGATATAAAGACTAAAATGTCCATATGTAATAATAATAATAACAATCTTGGTTCATCAGTTTGTTTAGCTTTTGATTGCTACATGTTTTAATTTTTTTTTAGATTTTGCGTTATTAATATTGTTAGGGGATTTAGTTACCAAACAATTACTAGTTGCTTCCCTAGCATCTAGTTAGCAATGCTCTGATACCACTTGTTGGTCGTCTCTGTTACCACTTATTGATCTGATCACTAGTACAAAATTGAGAATATAAGGATATCAAAATAAAAATAAAAATACAGACTAAAAAGTAACTTATTAATGCACAATATACAAATTTCCATTCGGTCTTCTCTCTCTTCCAGTGGAGAAAAAAAAAACATCACCCAATAAAATTGATCTGAAGCTAAGTTGAAGTTTCTCTTACAATACAATAAATCTCTGAAAGGGATTTAGTTCTGAACTATAGTGTAAACCTTTATACAAATTCTGTGCAAATGATTATTTACCTTTTGCTTTAAAAGTGATAAAAGAACTGATGCTTGTATTCTCTTACTAGGCAAAGATTCTAAACGTTGAGAAGTGCTAGATATTGTTGCCACTTTGCAAACTAAGAAGGCCACCAGTGAGGTTTGTTCTAATGTTATGTGTTTCTTCATATTATCTTACTTTTGATTTAAGAGTTTTACGCACTTCATCAATTTTTTCTTTTCAAGACATTACACTTTATTTCGGAGGTGCAAGAATCTTCAAAGTTGTACTATGTTTTTGAAATGGGAAATGCAAGAAATGTGAGATTTCTGATTTTACAAATTAAAGCACAAAAATATTTAACATCAATATAGTTACTTGTTTTAAAAAGTCATTAATCTTTATATATGCTTTTTTTTTAAAGTAGTTTATTGTGTATTGATAGAAATTTAATTTATCAGTAATTTTATAATGTCATTTTTTTTGTTTATATGAGTGGTAATGGCCTGTTTACATTTACAAAATAATTTTGTTAAATGTAGGCCCTGTTAGCTGGTACATCAGCTGAAGGTGTTGCTACTACTATTTACTGTGACAGGTTTAAAGATCTCTTACCCTATACTTCTCAAGTAAAATGTTTCTTTGAGCTCGATATTTTTTTTAGTCTTAGTTAATTTTATTCTTATATGCATATGAAATCCTGTAATAATTAATTGAATGAATTCTTACTATGATGATAGATACTAAACTTTACATGTGTAATTTTTAACATTAAAAATCACAGCCAATGGAAATCAATTTGAATATACTTTGAAGGCTTGACCAGAATACAGGTATTCATCCTGAATCATATCCTTTATCCCACTATAAATTAAAAAATATTTGAACTTTCTATATTAACTACTTTCTTGTAATTTTCTTGTATGGAAGAATAATGGATTTTAGAAAAGTGTTACTGAAAAATTCTACGGCTCTGGAAATGGAATCGCCGGGAGACAGCGACTGTTCACTAGAAGAGCAAGATCTTTTGAAAAGAAGCACCAAGAAATGGAAAAGAGACGAAAGATCGCTTGAGGGCCATGAGAATGTGCCAATGATAGATGTAGTTCAAGAGACGCCTCTTGCATCGTTGGCTGATACAGTCTAGACAACCTTCCTGGGTAGGCAAAGTAGCGACCGGCCAACAGAGAAAGATCCAGTCGATGATGTGGTATCAGATGAGGACGAACTGGACGAAACCAATGATGACCCGGACTGTCCAACAATCGTAGTTACCAAGGCTGAGAAAGTAAGATTACGGAGACCTTGGCGCCGATCCCTCATTATCCAGGTACTTGGCCGCACTATGGGTTACTCTTACCTCCGTAGAAGACTTACAAGCTTCTGGAAACCGGAAGGTAGCTTTGAATTAATTGCGCTTGAGCAGGAGTATTTCATTGCTCGCTTTGAATTACAGGTGGATTATGACTTCACAAGATTTGGCGGACCTTGGATTATCTTGGACCATTACCTGGTCGTCCAAGAATGGATCCCGAACTTTGATCCTACTGCCCGCAATCCCGGTCAAGTACTTCGAGGAAGATTTCTTATGGAAAATAGGGAAGAAGATTGGTCGCCCGATCAAGATAGATGACACCGGTCCATGCAGGTCCTCAAAGGAAGCAACATAATCCTAGGATGAATGTGAAGGAGCCCCTATCGAACCCTGACAATAGTGGATACACTATGGGACACTATATTGCACCGCAGAATGCCAATAAAAGCCGTGGAGGAAGGGGAAATCTTCCTAGGCGAGCGGCGGCGGAAACTAAACACACTGAGGTTTGAGGATCAGGGAGAGGCAGGTCTATTACTAGAACTACAGTCCACCACCATTAACCACCGCCCTATGACCACCTTGATAAACCACCTAACGGAGAGATGGGTTTCTTGGATATGGCGGATCCCCCCAATGATGACCTAATGGAAGATGGCAATGCGGTTGGCCTTAATGGCCTCGTAACGAAGGACCCAATACTCATTTGAGCTTGATTTTATTTCCTTTGTTTTTTCATGAAGTTGTTTACTTGGAACTGTCAAGGGGCGGCATCAACCTCCTTTCGCCGCTCCCTAAAATTTCTAATTCGTGTTCATGACCCAAACATCATGTGTCTTCTAAAACCTAAGGTCTCCTGTTACCATGCACACAAAAAATACATTGCAATCGGGTTTGATGAGAGGCTACGCGTAGAGGCAGTAGGCTTCTCGGGTGGTATCTGGGTGTTATGGAAAGCTAATATCCATTTGGAAGTTCTCCACACCCACCCCCAGTTTGTAGTGTTACAAGTTTGTCACATCAATGCTTCTCCATGGTTGCTCTTTGTAGTTTACGGGAGCCCTAACCAAGCTCTGAGGAGGAAAATCTTCTCAGACCTTTCCCAGCAGACCTTGAATCTACAAGGAGCCTGGGTATTAGTAGGTGAATATAACTCTATAGTAAATAAGGACGAAACTAACTGCACTGATTCCTTCCTTTCTTCCCGCTTCGCAGATTTCCAAGAATGGATTTTTCGTGAGGGCCTAATGGACCTTGGGTACACTGGTCCTAGGTTCACCTGGATGCGAGGATGTGGCTCCCCCACCTTCAAAGCCGCTCGACTTGACAGAGCTCTCTGCAACATTGATTGGAGAATCAGATTCCTAGATGCGGAAGTCCTCCACCTCCCTATTGTCAATTCAGATCATGCTCTACTTTTAGTCTAGCTGACAAAAACGGCCCAGAACACCTCCGGTAGACATTTCAAATTCAATGCAGCATGGTGCCTGCATCCGGACTTTCAATCATGTATCCAACGCAACTGGCGAAATGAAGAACAACTAGAGACAAACAAACATAGCATTGCAAGAGAATTAAACGCATGGAATAGACACACATTTGGGAATATATTCCAAAGGAAAAGACGAGTTCTTGAAAGATGAGTAGGGTTCAACGAACTTTATCAATGCACCACAGATCTGACCTTATCGGGCTGGAAGTGGCACAAGCTTAGGAGCTCTCTTCCAACAGGAATCCTGAATCAACTTGCTGCAGTAGTAATCTGTGAGGATGAAGAGGCAAAGGACGAAATAGGTTGGGGTACAGGCAGTTCAGGATCCTTCTCTGTCTCTTCTGTTGGGTCCCTCCTATGTGAAATGGAATAAAATAAAATAACAAAAACACAATGTAGTGGAATGTAAAAGGAGGATGTGGCTTTGGCAGCTTGTGAAGACAGCATGCGCATGGGGAGTGCAATTTCCACTTTCTCCAATTATTCCCATTTGTTTTTTGGTTGTTGTTTTCGGCAGTAGTGGGCAGCAGCAAGTGAGGGAATTACTTATTCCCATTTTCTCTCTTTTTCGGCCAAGTGAGAGACACACACAGTGAGGCAGTAAACAGAGCAAGAAAACCCATTTTCTTCTCATTCCATTCCGGCAGTCGGCAGCAAAGGGAAGAAACCATTTTCTCTTCTTCATCTTGGTGCCATTTTGTCATGGAGTTTGCCTAAGCTTCTTGGGTTCATCTTCATCAAAAATGTTTGAGGTCAGCTTGTATTTATTTCAGGCATCTCTTTGAATAATCTCGTAATATTTGTATTCATTTTTATCCTAGTCTTGGAGATTGAATATTTTGAGTACGAGATATTATTCCTTTTAGCCTGTGAATATTGATGAATGTTTTGGCCTAGGAGTTGTTGTATTTGATGATTTGTGGATGTATGGCTCATGTGGTAGCCTAAAACTTTGTACCCGAGATTTGTGATAGTGGAAATTGTTGTTGTTGGTGGCCCGTGGTTTTTCCCCGTCATTTTGGGGTTTCCACGTAAATCTTGTGTCCTTTGTGTTCATATTTATTTTTGGGCTATTATATATTATCTCGTATTTGTGTATCGTGTGGTTCTGTGATTTTGATTGTCACAGGAGGTGGGATTTTTTCCCAACATCTTCTGCCTACAAAATAGCAGTAAATGCTCCATCGACTAACACAGATAGTACCTGGAGCGAAATCTGGAAACTCAAGGTTCCAAACAACAAGATTTGTACATTCTTGTGGCTAGCAAAGAATAATAGAATAATGACCAACGCAAATAGATTAAAGCAGGGCTTTACAAGTATTGCACGATGCGATTACTGTCAAGCTGACATTGAGGACTCAAGGGCGAACTATGGAAGCGCCTAATGCCTAATATCCAAACGAGCCAATGGAACCAACCGTATTCACAATGGCTTAAATGATGGAATCAAGGGCTTTTGTAATCCTCACCGAAACCGCAATCAAAGTGTGACTTTTGCAGTTACGACTTGGTGGTTGTGGAAGTGGTGGAATGAGTTTGTCTTTGCTAAAACAACCACAACCCTGAGCATTAAAGTACAGTGGATCAGATCACAAGTTGAGGAGATAAACCGGGCATTCCTCAGGGCCAAGGAACCAGCAGAAAATCCTGTCCCGATAACATGGAAGCAACTTAAATGGATTAAGCCTCCCAAAGACTGGACAAAGATTAATTTTGATGGGAGCTCAAGTCCAATTGACCAAAGAACCGGGTGCGGCGGATTAGCCAGAGATGACCAAGGTAACTGGTTAAGAGGCTTTATGCACACTATAGGTACATGTTCCGAAGCCTGGGCCCCCTTGAAGGCTATCCAATTTGCGCAAGCTCTGGGAGATAGGCGCACTATACTTGAAGATGACTCTATCGAGATTATTGAAGGCATAACCATCAGTAGAAGGATTGACATGCTTGCGGACAATATCCTCTCCGCATGCAAACGAGAAATTCTGAAGATCGAAAGTTGGAAGATAGAACACATAGCCCGAGAGCAAAATAAACTAGCAGATGGAACGCAGAGCTGGTAGTTTAGATAGAGGTACTCATATCCTTCAGTGACCCCCTATCGAGATCTTGGATGCTATCAATGATGATGCATCTGGTATGCCTTCATGGCGTCAATGGGTGTAACTTTACTGCTGGGTAAATCCCTTTCTACTGATAAAAAAAAAAAATCACAAATGGTTGATTAGTTTTGTATTAGTGGTTAGTCTAAGGAGTGTCACATTGAAATAATTTATCCATAAAAAATTACATTATTTGCTCTTTGACAATTTGTAATAAAAAAATATTTGAGAACGGACAGAGCAATTTGAAACATCCATTGCTTTTCTTCTCCTTTTGCATTTTCATTACCCCACAGGTCCATACACTTGTACAAATAAATTCAATGGAGCTCTGCCATCTGACTCTCCTTCACGGTCTTCTCTTCTTCTATTAATATGAAGCTCTGCCCATTCAGTTTTCAATCACAGTTTCTCTCTTATAGTGTTTCTCTAGACAATCAGTCAAATATCCTTTACCTTCACTCCAATTTACAAAGTAATCTTTTTATCCACAAGAGTGGAGAAAAAAAGAAAGAAAAACATCACCCAGATCCAATAAATTTGACTAATTGAATTCCTAAGCTCTTTTTTTTATTTATAATTCGACATCCATTGGGGAGAAATATACAATCTTGTGAGCCAAAATTACCCTTATAATTTATTATTACTTTTATTATATTATTATTGTGTAAGGATATTCATTATTCCTTGACAATTCCAAACCAAATAATAAAATTAATATTTTTATTAATTTATTTTCATCGACCAAATAAATTAAACAATGAAGTCAATCTTTTTCCTCAAATTCAAATTCTATTTCTCAGAAATTCGTCGACTGTTATAAACTCACAAATTCACAGCCATGTACTAATGTTGGAGTGGGCATTCAATTAGATGAGGAAAATTTTACAGTGGACCATGGTCCATGTAACCGCATGGACCATGGAGTATATATGTATCATTTTAATTATATTTTAATTTCATTTGATAATATTGCTCTATTTTTCAATTTTATTTTCCACACACATTAGTTTCATTATAGCAATATCAAAGTATCATTTTAATTCTACTACAGTTTCATTTGACAATATACATTATTGCTTGAGCTCTATTTTTTAGTTTCATTTTCCACACACATTAGTTTAATTATAGGAATACTGAAATATTATTTTAATTACACTTTAGGTTCATTTGACAATATATGTTATTTGTATGACTTTGAATTTTAGCTTTATTTTTCACGCACTAGTTTCATTATAGCAGCACTAAAGTATCATTTTAACTATACTACAGTTTCATTTGATAATATACATTATTAAATGAGCTCTGTTTTCAAATTTCATTTTTCACACACTAATTTCACTATAGTAACATTAAAGTATCATTTTAATTCTATTACAGTTTTATTTGATGACTATCGTCCACACAGTGCTATTTTCACCATGGTCCACTGTATAGGTATCCACCTTTCAAGTAGTTTACTTCTCATTAATTTTGACTATCTAGTTATACATTTTTCAGGTAGTACAATACACCTCATTGAAGATTTTCTGGTTGTGGACAACTCAAAATATTCCTCAGTCTAGAAACAGAAGAGTTGGGTCCTAATTTTGTAATATATTTGGAATCATCAAATCTATTACAAATTATTCCTAACATTATTAATTAATTATAAAGAGTTTT
>CM008344.1:17778229-17788248 GCA_002525835.2 Ipomoea batatas
TCGTGAAGAACATTGCGGAGGTATGTTGGCTTCATTTGTCTTTTTATTAGTACACTGTAAAATGTTTATGTTGTTTTCTAGAAATATTTAGAAGGCATTGAATGTCAGTTCTTATTTCTTGAACCCTATATACATTGCAGGCAACATATGTTTGTGATTATATTCTTGGAGGTCAACTTGATGGTTCTAGCTCAACCAAAGAGGCATTTCTGGAGGTGCCTCTGAGCTACCCTTTCCATTTATGTGAATTTAAGTTGTTTATTTTATCTTGGCGCAATCATTTTGTGTCATGATGCTCTGACATTTCCTTTTTTTTTTTTTACCTGCAGAAATTTAAGCGGGCAGTTTCTGAAGGTTTTGATCCAGATGCCGATCTCTGTAAAGTTGGTATTGCTAACCAGACAACAATGTTGAAGGGAGAAACTGAAGAGATTGGTCAGTCTCTAGTCTCTACATCACTTGCTCATTTGTCCATTTAGTAAAGTGCAATTTGACATACTGATTTTGCACATGTTCTATATAGGAAAGTTAATTGAGAAGACCATGATGCGCAAGTATGGAGTGGAAAACGTCAATAACCACTTTATGAGTTTCAACACTATTTGTGATGCTACTCAAGTATATCATATATCTTGTTATGCTTTTCCCTGAATTTCCTGTCAATTATGCATTCCTTATAAATTGCATAAAACCTTTAGGAGCGACAAGATGCCATGTATAAGCTAGTTGAGGACAAGCTGGATCTTATTTTGGTCGTTGGTGGCTGGAACTCAAGCAACACTTCACACCTACAGGAGATTGCAGAGGAACGTGGAATTCCATCATACTGGATTGATAGTGAGCAGAGAATCGGTCCTGGAAACAAAATAAGCTACAAGTTATTGGTGAGCACTTGTGATACTATGAATTTTTCAAGAATAAAATTTCAACTTTGCATATTTTCCCCTTATTCTCTACATATCCTTTTTAAACAGCATGGTGAGTTGGTTGAGAAAGAGAACTTTCTGCCTGAAGGACCTCTCACAATAGGGGTAACATCTGGTGCGTCCACTCCTGATAAGGTAATGCTACTTAAATTCTTCTCATCATCATGCTCCAATTCTAGTTTACTCAGCTTGTTGTTCTCCATTTTTCCTTCATTCAAACCAAATTCAAGAATGTTTTCGAGTTTTCATTCTGAATCTACTTCCAGCAGGAATGCATAGATAACTTCACATAGTGATAGCATAGGCTTGAGCTCTGAACAATAAATGGACTTTTTCAGGTAGTTGAAGATGCCCTTATCAAGGTGTTTGATATAAAGCGTGAAGAAGCCATGCAATTGGCATAGACTAAGTCACAGTCTCAGACATTTTCAGTCCTGATTCGTCCAACCTAAGAACTTAGGAGGATATGTAATTTCTGTCCACCAAGAATTTAAACGTGTGACTTGTTTGTATGTCTCTATTATATAGGTTATGTATGCATATTTAGAACAGATCTTTGTACTGAATTATCCTGATAGGATCATCAGTAAAGCAAAAAGTGTTTTTAAAAACTGAGTTTGTCTCCAGATTTGCTTAGTTTGCACATGAGACAGTGTCGAACAAGGTTACCCAAAGATTCTTCTCTGCAGAGGTTTTAAACTGTGCTCATGGTTGCCAAATATTGAGTTCATTGTAAGCAAAAGAAGTGAACTTTAATTGGCAAGAACTGTATACTACAAAAGTAGTTTTGAGGGGTGGAGAAGAAGTATGATCATTGATCTATCACATAAAAATCATGTATCTATGAATTTTCTCTTGTATACATAAGTACAATTATATCTACAGAGCAGAAATTTATGATTCTTGGAAGACTCTGAATCCGATATACAAGGAATCAATGGAATAAAAGTGCCCCTGTTCTAACCAAACCATCATTGAAGAGTTTTCGTGGCAACTTCTGTTGGTTTCTCCTCGGACTGAATCAGCGCCAATCAAGAAACATTTTCATCAAGTCAAGCTATCTTATGTAATACTCTTTGATCAAAGTAAATGCCTCAGAGCTAGCTACTGAGACCATTTGATTCTTTGGAAGGAGATGATTCAACTATTTCAGGGACTTGATCCAGCAAACTGCTTATTGAATCTGGAAATTCACCTTTTGCCCGGTTAGTCTTTCCTCCCACAACCACCATTGTTCCATCTTGTAACGCCCATATCTTTTAGATGATTCGAAAATGCACAAAGCCAAAAACAGTTACTGCTTCTGAAATTACACTCAACGATTGTGTACATGTGACAACTTAATAACAACGGAGCTCACCTGACTGTGTGACAAGAAGCTGATGCACGTCGTAAGCATTAAAGCTCCAAAACCAGCATACACAATTGGCACCCCTGGGTCGCTCTGAGATGCAATATTCGTAACATTTCAGCATCTTTATAAGTGAGAACAAACCGATAAAAGAACTATTCTGGATTTTACCTTCAGGTCAAGGCCGGTGCTACCAATTGCATCTACTATTAGAATTTTGGTTCCATCAATCTCAATGGGAAGCTTAGAGTTGGGCCGCCTGACTCCAACAAATTTCCCTTCTTTATCATAAAGGATAATTGACTGCAAGTCACGCGCTAACATTGATCTGGATTCTCACAAATAGAAGGGGTAAAAAGCGATACAAGTGTTAAAAATCAGCATATTTGATAAACATACCACATGGTGGCCCAAACCTTTGCTGTATAGATTTAGTCTTAATAACAAAACTTACATTCCCTTGACATCATCAGAATCAGCATCGCCTATAGGCAGGAATGTACCGAACAACTTCTTGTCTCCATTGATCTTTAGAGGTGCCATAGCCAAATTAAAAGGCCCTTCATCATCCTTCATGATCTGTAAGGCCGAGAAACTCCAATCTGTTTGGTATATAGTAATGCCACCGTACCTCAACGGATCATTTACACTTATCGTCTTCCTCATTACCTCTTTCCCATCGAGATCGTATAGTGATAGATCAGAGTGAAACTGTGAAACCTATATCACAAAAAAGTACCGACTAGCAATTAATGTTTGATAGATTGCGGGAAGGGAAAATTGTTATAATCCATCNATATATATATATATATATATGTTTGAAAATATTATGAAACAACTTTTGAGAATGTTGTGTTGCATGTCAAAGGCAGTTATTTGGTGTTTCATGCATGCATGATGCATGTATAAACTGATTTAAAATTTGTTTGAAATTTCATTATCATTGAACATATCAAATTAATTTTTTTTTATCTAGATGTTTAAAATTAGACATTTATAGAATTCGCCTTTTGTTTATCTTTTGCCACCTATAAATATAGAGAAAATGCTTTGTTCCCTTCCTAAAATTCCTCTTGACATGAATTATAATCATTGAGTGTCCTGAATTAATCAATCCCATTAACTTATTATAAAAAACTAAATCATCAAATGAAAAACTACTATGTTAGTAGGGGAAAATTTTGGAGGGGTGACTGGTGAATAGCATTACTCTAAATATAGTCATCCCTCTCCCCTATACCGCTTTCTATAAGTTTTTTGTTTTATTCAGAATATAAACATTGTCGATCGAGCATCAGGTGAGATAGTAGCTGAAATTAATGTAAATAACTTGTTGATAAATTGTTAGTACACAAACAAGAGTTTTACTACCAAAACTGAAAGTTTTTGCATCTGAGGCTGTAGGATACAATCCAATCCAATCCTTGAACTGGTAAAATCATGAGCAGGAAAACAAGTAAGCCAAAAACCAGAATAGCTTATAATTTTGCCATGGCTAAAGAGAGAGCTAGCTAGTGGCAAGCTTTCATGCATTCTAAAGCAGGATATCTGGATAGAAACTGGAAACACTCGATCACCCTTCTCTTAAAGAACCACTTCTAGATGATCTGAATTTTCGGGGCAGTAAACAGTCTTTGTAGTGGGAGCGCAAGAACAGCGACGATATGGATACTTCTTTGTCCCTGCTGTGGCGCATTGAGATCGAGGACAAGCACCTGAAGGAGCTTCTAAGTCTTCTCTTCTCGCTGTCAAAGCCCGGGAAATCTGGGCCTTGCTGCACACCAGATGCTTTGATGGCTTCCGGGAGAATGCAGTTGCACAGTGATCCTACACATAAAGAGAGGAAAAAAATGAATTTCCATTACGCGATTATGTAAGCCGAAAAGAATATGAATGAAGCACCTATTTTTGCTAGCCGGTTCACCCATTTTGGTATGCGGTTTCCAGTTAACTTGTAGCATACATCCTCACAGAAGTGGTTACAGTTCTTCATAATCAGGTGATATGAATCCCCGCTGTAGTTTGAAGATTGTAGCTCCATGAATTCCCTAATCTGGATGGGATCCAAATACGTTGTCCCGATGAAAATTGACTTTCTGAACTTAAATCCGGGGCACTGCCGGGGTTCAATTTCAAATACACCACTCGTTGGATATTCATGCGCTCCAAACGCATATTCAACACCATACACTGCAAAAGTACAACAGAATATTCAGAATACCATTGCACATGGGGTTTGGAATCATTAGTTTGGACAATAAAAGAATCGTTTACGCACTTTTCACTATTACTAACTGAAAGTAGCAACAAATATAGAGAGCACAGTAAAAAAAAGAAGCATACACACTTGCTACTTAGACAAACATTGTGCTCTGATCCAATCCTAAACCTTTTATATGAATTTTTTTTTTAATCCCCTTTACGAGATCTAGGCTGATTCCAGACATTTCAAAATTCAAACGCACTCATAGTGCACTGACAATAGAATTCTTTGTGGGAGACAGATATCACTTATATTCCAAATCAGTATATGTCAAATGCATTTTCCTCTTTCTCGCCCAAAAGTTTTTAAGAAACTGGCATTTAGAAGTTGGTTCGGTTCATGCAGTTGTATGTTTCAGAACGATATTCAAACTAATCGTTAAAATCACGCATCAGAGTGTAGATTTGTGCACTGACCTTCTACTCCAGTATGAAAGACACCAACTCCTGCCCAGTACAAATAGCCATTCATGGATGTCAAATCATATACATTAAGATAAACGGGCACACTTCCTGGACTGTAGCATGCTGACTTCACATTTGAAAACATGCAAAAGCGAGTGGCTGACTCATCTTGCAAATGGATAGGTACTATAGAACGCAATCCATTCTTTAATTTCAACTTCATGTTAAAGGTGAAACTAGACGTATCCTCAATACCTGGCTGGTCCCAACCTGCTGCAATGCAGAGAGTATGGTGTCAAAATGTCAAAAACTCAACATAAAGAAATTACAGCAAGTTAAAAATCAACATGAATGATAGGCAAATACAAATTCAATCAAAAGTAATGTAACATCACGTTCTACTCCCAGTCTCTTGGCTATATCAACACCATCATCAATATTAGTATATATGTAATGTGTATCAATGTAACTTTTTTTGGGTGATACCCAGGTATCCACTGTCGGACACGGTGACTAATTCCCTCGCGGAGTTGTAGGCACGTCTAAGGGTGGGAAATCTGGCCTGGAGATTTAAGACTGCTCCGTCCCCAAGGCCAAGGATTGATAATGTATCAATGTTACTACTCATGGACCATCTTGGTTAAACCTTTTGTGTTCAAAGACGTGGCACTCACACTACATCACAGAAAGGAGGTCAAAAGAGCCTCTCTTGGTTACATCTGAAAATATTATGCAGAATGTAAATGCTTGACTCATTTGCAAAACTCTCCAAGAAAAACTTCTGTTCTGAATCTTGATTTCTCAAGTGTTCTGACCCTATTGTGCTGATAAGAACTGACTTTACAAATGTGCAGCATAAACTTGATAATTATATACACAATAATACATCAGGAAACTCCAGACCCAATCTGAAGAGTCAATATTTACCTCAGTGAACTAAAAATTGTGGTTGAAAGTTCTCAGACTGTCACAGAAAAACAGGCAAAGAGGGAAACAAAAACAAGAAGTTTAAGGTATTAGCAATGAAAGGCTGGCTTTAATTGATGTTTGATGACAGAATATTAAGGCAAAGAAACAAAATTAGATCTGAAGAACAAAATGGGGACATGTCATATGGTATCCATGAGGTACCATGTGGCCTCCTCCTCATTTTCTAAAGAAGCAACAAAAAATCTATAGTTTATATTCCTGAAATCTTTTAGAAAGTAGATCAGAGTCACAAGAAACCTGAAAAAAGAGAAATACCCAGCAAAGCAATCAAACAATGCAGGCCACTACATGCCACTGATTCATTCACTGAACATAAAGATTGGAGCTTTCAAGCAAACCCATCCATATACAGAAAAAAATCAGAAATCTGAGATCAACCCATTTATGGATTTACCTTATTATACTGAGAAATTAAACAGTCAATGGAGCAGGAAGGAGAAGCCCGAAAGGGACACCATTCTCAGTGAAGGGAGTGTGCCTCAGCCAAACAGCAACATTCTTGATTCTTTTTGTCTGATGATGACAAATGTTATCAAAGCTCTGCCAGGCTGACAGTGAAGAAAGAATAGGGAAAGGGTAAAACTGATGTGACATTTTATCCTTTTTTTTTTTTTTTTGCTTTTAAAAAAAATTGTTTATAAGAAGAGGATCTGATGATTCAAGGGTCCAACAGGAGATTTCCCTTTTGCGTGATAATGATAACATTAGTGAAAGGGAAGTATTTTGCGATAGATAGATCTTCCATATCGTCTTTTACAGAGAATTGAAATCGAAAGAATCTAATAGCAACAGACAAAGTTATTTTCTTTTCTTTTTGCTACAAAGGAGACGAAAACTTGGAAGAATTCAAGTTTACATAAAGAAAATTTTTAGAATATTACGGAAAGTGACATTTTATTTGAAATTTTAAAAATGTTTTTTCTTTTTATATTACTTAAAAATTAATCATTTTCATCCCGCTAAGTCACAAAGTCGGGTTTACACAGTGCACAGTTTTGACTGCAAATTTCTCTTATTACCAAAAAATATATTATTTTCTTGTATATCATAAACAGGCACACGATAACATGACACCATTATAAATAACTAGCATATAACTTTTCACTTTTTTTTAAAGTCAACCTAACGAAATAATATATTAATAAAAAAAGTGATGAATACTTAGGGAACCGGTATCGAAATTGAAACTCCGCTATCAAAACCACAAGTATGAGCCAAACGGTTGGCTAGCCTATTTATAAAATGAATAGAGCAAGACTCAATGAAACCTAAGAGTTTTAAAGAATCACTCAAAACAAAGCCGAAATATGATAATGGTATGAATTTTTTTTAGCTAAAGCTTGTATCAGAACTTGGCAATCCATATCAATTGAGAACTATCTTTCACGCATGTACTTATGCTAGAAGAGGGTCAGTTTCACAAAATAATTAACTCTTTTTTTTTCTCTTTCTTTATTTTAATATGAAAATGAAAGTATTGGAGAGTGTTTGCTAATATTATTCCCGTCATATAAATTTTTTTTTTTAAAAAAAAAATTAGAATCTCATTTTGTGTACCAATTTAGATTAGATGTAATAATAAAATAGTAGCATAGAAGAGAATAGTCCATTGGTATTGGTGTAGAAAGATTGGTGTAAACGAGAAGTCCAAACAATTGAAGGCTTTTTTGTCGACATGTTTGCAATCGCCTATCGGTATCGCCTGCAAGTTAACAAAACAAAAGAAGCATCAGTTTCAATTCTCGTAATGCGGAAAAAGAAATGCGTCAAAGAGGCTCCTCATTCCTCAACCTCAACACTGGACTTCTAAAGCGTGAACTTCCCACTGATGGCTACTTGGTCCCATCCATCAAACACAATAATTGCCCTTCATTAATATGTCCACCATTATCACTCAAATTTAGATTTACTTCCATTCTTCTTCTTCTTTTTTAAGTGAAATAACTCTCAAATGGAAAATAAAAAAATATCCGTCGCTAGTGAAACTCAATCCATAAAAATATCATTTGTAGTCCCTCAACTATAATACATGTATCAATTTTGGTCCTTGACTATTAAAAATTTCAAATTAGGTCCATGACTATTCAATTTATATCACTTTTGGTCCTTGACTATTAACATTTTCAATTTAGGTGCATGACTATTCATTTTGTATCACATTTGGTCCTGCCGTTAAATTTTCCGACCGAATTTCCGGCGAAATCATCGGGGGTGACCGTCGTTTTCTAATTTTTTTAAGTTTTTTTTATTTAAATGTTACGCAGTATTAAAATAATTTTTAAAATAAAAATTAAATAAATTAGTCGGTCCCGATGACTTTGCCGGAAATTTTGCCGAAAAATTTAACGGCAGAACCAAATGCGATACAAAATGAATAGTCATGCACCTAATTTGAAAATGTTAATAGTCAAGGACCAAAAGTGATACAAATTGAATAGTCATGGACCTAATTTGAAAATTTTAATAGTCAAAGACCAAAATTGATACATGTATTATAGTTGAGGGACTAAAAATGATATTTTCTCATTTTCTTTCTAAACTTTATCTCTGACTAACTGAGCTGTACATATAAACTTGATTTTTTTTTTTTAAATAAAATGAGATGCTGTAGCCAGTAGGCAACAATTCAAGGGCAAAGACCTTGTGATCAAGTGGCATCTGGTGTCCCGCTTAACACTTCCACATGGATGATGGGAGTGGGTTCGAGCTCGAGTCTCAGTAGACTCATTGTGCTTCAGTAGGTTGAGAAAGTAGCTATGAACAGATACTACATTGTCAGTATTATTCAAAAAAAAATATTATATTGTCCTAAGTCTACAATATTAATCAATCTATTAAACCGTTTTCTCCATATTACCAAATAAAATAAATTTTTTTAAAAAAAACACTAACGTTGAATAATTAATAGTATTATTGTATTGTTACCTTATTATATGCAAGAAACGAGAATTGTTTTACAGTGGTTATGAAGAAGTAGCAACAGACCAGTATCGAGTTTGCAAAAGCATTGGCACTTCTAATAATACAATCCAAAATTAAATATTTATATTGATTGCTTTATCGTAGTAAAGTAATGGGAAATTTACAATTTTACATGGAAGGAAATTATACCTAATTTTGCATGGCAAAATAAACTAGTAGAAACACATATGGCTGGGTACAACATAGAAGAACAGATCATCACATTCAAAGGATCACTGCACTTTGAACTGAATCATTATTCACCTTAGCTGGAGAAAGTGCTGCACCTATCCATTCAGTTTGCTGTACAATTTTTTCAAAAAAACAAAACAAAACAAAAACATGAACTAGTTTGATTGAGAACTCTTTACTCAATCATCATCCTCAGATTCTCAATGATCTCCCTATTTGGTCCTTCAATTGCAGGACTAGTAGAAACACATATGGTTGGGTCTTGGGTAGAACATAGAAGAACAGATCATCACATCCAAAGGATCCCTGCACTTTGCAAGTGAATCATTATTCACCTCAGTTGAGAAAGTGCTGCATCTATCCATTCAGTTTGCTGTACAATTTTTTCAAAAAAAAAAACACGAACTACTTGGCTACGTTTGATTGAGAACTCTTTACTCAATCATCATACTCAGATTCTGAATCATCCTCAGTATTTGGTCCTTCAATTGCAGCACTAGCTTGCCTTTGTTCTGGGCGAGTGTTATCTGAAACAAATTTAATATTTGTTATTTATTTATTTTGAAAGGGTGGACTGGAGAGGTTGGGGTTAATGAGTCAGGCAGCGGGCACATATTAGATTCCAAGTGCAAATCTTAGGGCATAAGGCTTCTTGAATCAACTACAGAACAATGAAACACACTCCAATGTTTCCTCACCTTCGCCAGAAGCTAAAATCTTCATTAGAATTGTCTTCACAAACATGACTTCCTCCAGATGCTGACTGACAAACCTAGACTGAAAACCCAGAAACATAACAGGTCATCCAAGGTTGCAACTCAGCCACTGCTTTGTAAACGAAGTCTAATCAACTCATTCAAATACTGAACCGGGTTCTTAATATAAAGAAAGAGAAATATTCAGCACATTATTATAGGAGGAAAAAAAAAAAA
>CM008344.1:17851315-17866626 GCA_002525835.2 Ipomoea batatas
GGCAATTAAGCCATCAAACTTAAATAAGTCCCAAAAACATCTACGAACTCTGAAAAATGAAGCAATTAGCATTTTTAGTGGGTAAACTTCCAGTTTTTCCTTGAGTATATTGCCAAGTGTATATTTTTTTCCAAGTGTGATTTTTTTTTTTGTTTATTATAATCCAACGTTGATTAATTGTGTGGCCAGGGTGGACTGTGATAAACACCTTCTCTTTACATCTCCATATCCAATGGATCTTAACAAAGGCTTGTTAGCCGACATCAAGATTCATTTTTTTTTACAGCAGACGAGTGCGGTGGACGCAGTGGCTATGTACAACCCGAAGATATTTGAGAAAGTCGACATTGAGACGGACATGCATCAGCTTCTGGCCAGCATCGACGTCGGATTCTCAAAGATGATTTTCTATCTGGTTGCCATTTTTCTATTGGATAGAGTCGAGTCGCAAGTTCGGTTCCTGATCAGTTGTGTTTGTTTTCTTTATTTCTATCTCTCTCTCTCTGTTTTTCTTTTATTTTATTTTGTGTCATGTACAGATTAGCTGTAGTGAATAGTGATAGCATATTTCGTATTATTGTGTTGGCCAAAACACTATCATTAACAGCCATTCACCGCCTCCTCCTCCTCTTTTTCTTCCTTATAGGAATAGTTTCATCATTTCTATCACCGACAACTTGTACTGTTTCCCTTGCTTTTCTCCAATCTAAATCCCAGCCCAAACCCGATTTCAAATGGATCTCCCTCGGTGTCTGCTGCACCTCCGCCGCCATTGTCGGGGATGAGGGGAAAGAGAGGTGGTGGTGGTAATGGGGCTACGGGGTCTGGGAAATCGAGGGCTTCGATAGACGACCTGGCCACCTAGTTCTTTACTTTGGTAGAGGATATCAACTCGGATAAAATACAGGTTTACCAGGGGCTTGAATCACCACTAATAAAATCACAATACCTGACCGACGCGATGTGCGCCACCACCTGCTCGGCAAGTTCGCGCCTTCTGAATCGCACCTGGAGTACTCGCCTTCGATTTTCGCACCGCCGCAGTGGTTGAATATCGGATATGGTTGGGACAGACCAAGAGCCACCGTGCCTTTATAATCCAACGTGGAAAAAAAAATTACACTTGGCAATCTGGTCAACAAAAAATGAGAGTTTACCCGTTAAAAATGTCAATTGCTTCTTTTTTCCAGGTTCATGGGTGTTTTTGGATCTTATTCCAGTTCGATGGCTTAATTGCCGTTTTTCAAATAGTTCGGTGGCTTATTTGTACCTTATCCCTTATTAAATTGTTATAAAATTCATTAATTACATTTCAGTTGATGCCTAACTATAAACTGCTGAAAAAGTAGTTGACAATATTGATGTGTCCTAGACCGGCCATCTATAAATAAGGAGTGAGAGCTGAGGAGGTTGCATTGCATATTTAATTCATGAAATCTAAAGAGACAGGTATCTAGCAAAGCTTAGCATGAAGCCATTCACAGCCTTCTACTTTCTCTTCACCCTCCTCCTGGTACGTATTAATCTAAGTATTTCGATCTATTTTTTTTAATTATTTATTAATTACAAATTTATTATTATTATTATTTTTAATTTTGTTTTCTGGTGTTCTCTGCAGCTTAATTATTATTGTTTTTCCACCGATGCAAGAATGATCCCTGCAGAAGAATATTGGAAGAGACAGATGAATGGAGAAGCAATGCCAAGAGTAATCTCAGACTTAACGAGGAATCAAGATTCATCCTTTAAGGTCGCGTTTGTTGGAAACTTTAACACCAAAGAAAACAGCGCGGGCATCATATATCATGCTAATTCCCAAGATGATGTCAGTCCCAAGAAACAGGAGAAGAGAAACGAGAGACCAAACCCGTGATCTGATTATTAGCAGATGATCGAAAATGCATGTAGAATGAGAGAGAACATTATAAATAATATTCAGGTTAAGTTGAGCTTTTATGAAACAAGCTAACCACATGAACACACTGCAACGTTATAATGTAATAATTATTAGTTTCAAGTTATATATAACCATGTTTGGTTTGAATTCTCAATTGGGCGTTTGGTAAATAGTTGTTAACTGATAGCTCTTAACGGATTAGGTTAGCAAGTTTGACTAGTTGATACATTAGTTGATTGTAGAAAAATATTTTGTAAATTAGCACATGCAAAATGACTTTCTCAAAAAGCTGATGGAAAAAACTACTAATTTGAACAGTTTTTCGAATTTTAGCATTTTAAAGTAATAAGTTGTTACAAAAACTAATTAATCAAAACTCATACTATTAATTGCTTAATAAAGTCAAACAGCTAATATTGGTCAAATAAGTCAAAATTGACCGAACCAATATATTTACGCCGTGTGAGAGTGTAAACTGAGTGCCAATAGATCAGACCACAAGATCTTTGGCCTAATTACTTAAAGAAAATAAAAAAACATATATACAATTAATCCTAAAATACACCAGTTTTATCCCAAATCACTTCTCCCTCCTACTAATTAGAACCTAATTAATTGAGCATGGCAAAATCATTATGTTTCTCCAACGGTGCTCTAAATTTACAGAGATAACTTGAAGTAAAAATCATATATTTTACATATTGACTTATACGTTTGGTAAAACCTCATTTATTTAGGGGCCACAAAAATAAAAAAAAAACCGGCCCCTACACTATCGAATATACTGTTGTCAAGTAACTGTGAATTGAAATGATTTTTTTTAAGAATTGTTAATTTTGAATTATTGTGAAAAAATTACTACATAAATTATAATTAATTTATTAATATCATGTAATCGTTCAAGGTAAATACTAGAGTGTGGTTGACTGGGTGCATGGTATAAATTCAAAATTTATAATGTCATTATCATTTATAACATTGGAAAATTCTAGAAATACTTTGGTTAATTAAGACCAGTCCTATTCAAGGTGACACTATGTATATAATTAGCCAATTGTTTAATTACAAAGATAGTGAATTGAATTATAAAATGTCACCTCATATAATATTTGAAAAATACTCAGTGAACTCCCATTTATATACTCGCAACTTCTACTTCCTTTCACAAGTTCTTGATGTAGTCACTTTTCTGTGGATCTATATAATGAAAATTAATATATTCTTGTTTGTCACATCATAGGAGTAGATCGTGAGAAAGTAAAATTTGGGAGTATATACATAGTAAAACTCATAATATTTATTTCACGAATACAACTCAAACTAACATCTAATTGGCACCATACTTTGTTTTAAAGCCTTGATAAAAGAGATAAATTTGATAGGCGGTGACTAATCAAATAAATAAAGTTATTACTACGTAGCTCTTTTTAAGTGAGTATATCCTTTTCTTTTTGGGTGACAAGGAGAACCACAGTTAATATCTGAGAAAATGTGCACGGAATAAAATTCACTTTATGACTCTAGTCAACAAATGATCACAATAAGATAAACCAACCTAGCTATGTTGTTTATAGCTAACCAAAAAAATTAATATGTCACTTTTATTGAGAGTTTTTGGTTTTTTTTTGAAGCACACTTTTATTGAAAGTTGAATTTAAACTTTATAGTTATCAAATCAATAATTTAACTAATTTAGTTGGAGTTGCACTTGTTTTTGAATACTATTAACTCTATTACAATGGAATATCTGTTCATAACTACTTTCTCAACCAAATGAAGCACAAAAGTCAGCATCGCCTCCACTGGAGACTTGAACCCACCACCTCCCATATAACGAAAAAGGTTTGATGCCACTGGACTACAAGGTCCTTGGCTAGGTACAATCCTTTTAATTGACCTAAATCACAAACAATATAATATCACTACACACGCCACAAGGTAGTTATTGCGCAATGGCAACTTGCCAATATTGTTTGACCGATAATCCGGTAAAACTACTAGTTAAATTAAAATTGCATAATATAAGATGAATAATGCTAGGTATTCTTCCTAAAAAAATTTCTCCCAATTTTTTTTTTTTTATTGATGGGGTGTTTGATTGGGAGGAATTACAATTCTATTCCCACATAATTTCGAATGCAAGCAAATTCCTTCGTTTGGTTGAAGGGAATTGTAAATTCGCGGAATTGAAATTACCTCATTTTAATGGAATTGGAATCCCATGCCCTTCAATTCTATTAATTTTAGGAAGGAAATAATAACTTTGAGAGACAAAATTTCCTATCTCTCTTTTCAACCTAGAATTGATGTTTGATCTCTTTTTTCGATTATAGCGTGTCTCCTTCTACTCTCTACTGAGAATGTCAATCAGTATGTCAACCTCAATGAAGTATGTTTGATCAAAACTTTTTTTTTTTATCTATTTTATTGCTTTCGTTATGCAATTCTAGCATTCATTTATACAACGTTTTGCATAAATTTTCAAAAGCAAAATTTGAATGTGGTCATTTATAATAATAATAATAATAATTATTATTATTATTATTATTATTATTATTGTTATTGTTATTGTTATTGTTATTGTTATTGTTATATTTTTATTGTTATTGTTATTGTTATTATTATTATTATTACTACTACTACTACTACTACTTATTCTATTTCAATTTCCATGTATACCAAACATATGAATTGAAATTCCATTAATTTTATTCATGCAAACCAAACACTGGAATTTAAATTATCACTTTTTGTCAACATTATTCATCTCCCATGAAATTACAAATTTTTTTTCATCTAATTCCCTCACTCCAACCAAACGCCCATGATGTAACAACATCTAATTAATTATATTATTTAGTATTTAATTAAAAGTCTGTGAGATCAGTCAATTCATGGCCCCCAATGAATATAAACCACATTATAAGAATGAAAATATTAGAAAAAGTTTAAGAGGGTAAATAGCATTTTGCATATCAGATTAGCAGTTGTTATACGGTGGATTATGGTCACAAAACGACGCAGTTTCAGCAAGTAGGAGAAATGGCTGTCGTAAGTCGTAAGTCGTAACGGAGCTCCGCAATTGATACTACACTTCATCTCAAAAGATAGTGCCTCACAATTGTTTTTATATTATCGAATGAAATTGCAGTTATATCGAAAAGGAACTGCAGTTGTGTTACGTTGAAAGAGAACTGCAGCGTATATAAACTGATACTGAATAACAGTTTCACATTTTTGGGTGTATATTGTCCAATGAAATTGTAGTTATATCGAAATGATATTGTAGTTGTGTTGAAAGGAAACTGCAGCGTATTATAAAAGAAACTGTAGTTGTGTTAAAATGAAACTGAATAACAAGTTCATATATTTGAGTGTATAATATCGAATGAAACTGTAATTATATAAAAAAGGAACTGCAATTGTGTTGAAATGGAACTGCAATTGTGTTGAAAAGTAACTGCAGTTGTATTGAAAGGGAATTGCAGTTGCGCGAGACAGAACCGTTTTAACCGTTTGTTTTCATTAATCAAAACGACGTTGTTTTGATACTTGGTCCACAACCCATTGTGGACCAACGATCCACAGTAAAATATGCGTAAGATTAGGGGAATAAATGAATTGCATAATTATTCTGGGGACCAAGCTAATAATGATAGAGATAGATACTAGGTTTTGTATTTGACATTTCCAAATTAAACACGCTTTCATTTTAAATTCATTATATTGAGTTATTGACTATAGATAAAATAAATAAATAAATATTTTTTTTTAAAAAAAGAAGAAATTACATATACAATATTATAACAAAAATTAATTTTTTTTTGCCAAGTATTTTGTGCTCAAATGGCATGTAGTAACTTTCCTATATGGGAGACTATGAGATCGGGGCTTAGTGGAAGTGTTGTTGAGATGAACAGATAAAACAAAGTAACTTTTTTTTTAATAAAGATAATATGTAAAAGAGTTATGGTATAGATCGATAAAGCGGAATTTTCAATGCCTTTATATTTAATCATACCTTGTTAATTAGTTTCAATGGCTACGATTTGTTCACAGTTTTTACATGGGAGATATGGTTCATATGTGTGTGTGTAAAAAAGTAAGAATTTATTTCAGTCGTCCATCAAAGTTTATCAATGGTTGAGAGTATTAGTAAAAAAAAACATAAGGTCAAATTTATAATTATTAAAAACTTTTAATAGCGAGGTTCATTTTATAATTGTTGCAAACTTAAAATTTTAGTATGTAATGGTAAGATCATAGCCTTTGATTTTTCAAAATGAATAGTATAATGTAGATGGACACACTTTTTTCAAGAAGAGTTGCTCTAAGCATAGACGAGTCAAGCCTTTTCAAGATTTGATTTGAAATCCCTTGCGCACGAGAGAGAACTTCTCTGCTATACAAGTCAATCGACCATAAAAGAACTCTTGTATAAATAGTGGTGCAAACTCACTTTCCCAACCCAGGGCCGATTTTTTTTTTTTTTTTAATTTGCGTGGTCATGTGCTGGTAAATAAGTGAGGCCATATAAAATATAAATAAACTGCGAATTGAAGAAAAGTGATTTGCGTGAATATTACTTAGTAGAATTTAGATCAGTCATGAAACCCTAATTTTGAGCCAATATAATCACAAATACATATACTAACTATTGGGACATATATAGCTGGACTAGGGGCCCCAAAATTTTGGGGCCTTGTGCGGTTGCACATCTTGCACGCCCTAAAATCCGGCCCTGTCCCAACGAATGTGGGACAAAGCTACTTTAAGCTTTTCCACATTCAAATTCCATCTGAAATGGGTCTACTTTGATAACCAATTTCTCATTCACCCATTATCTACTTTGAGCATATAATATATCAATCTCTTCATCTTACTACGAAGAACTCGAATCCACTTTGACCGACTCGAATAGAAAGTGGACCACTTATAATTATACCACAAAATGGTTACTTAAATGCTATGTATGCTACTTTTTTTCCAACAATTACATCATATATATTGTCTTTATTAAAATATATCTTGTATTCTCATCACACAAAAGAACTTAATACAAGAACATTTTGTCTCTTTAAAGTTTCATAACTTGTCTTTATATTCTATTCCCTTGATTAATCGAATTTAGTTAATTTAGATCACCCGAATTAATTAATTTCACCACACTATTAATTAACATATGTGACACATATAAATTGACATAAAAATTACTTTTATCCAATAAAAATATGACACTTGCCTCAATTCAAATGGCAAAAACTTGTGTGAGACAGTCTTACCGTGAGACGGGACGGGTCGGGTCGGGTCAAAACACAAATGTACTACTTATATGCACAAATGTCATACTTATATGCTCAAATTTAATACTAATCAGGAATAAATTTTTTGTTACTTATAATGGTAAATGTAATACTTTTAAGGGAAAATACAATACTTTTACATTTCGATTTAAAAGTATTACATTTTTCCTAAAAAGTGTTATATTTGCCCTTATAAGTAAGGGGCACTTGACAACATGAAAAATGTATTACTTTTTCTCTTATAAGTAACACAAATTGTATTATTAATTAGTATTATATTTGAGCATATAAGTATAACATTTGCACATATAAATATGACATTTGCATGTTGCTTCGACCTGACCCAACCCGTCTCACGAATAAGGATCCGTGAGACGGTCTCACAGACCCATTCAAATAATATATTTTTACTACTATACACTTGAGATTTTCTTGTATAATAAATTGAGCACAGAATGTGAACAGAAGAGCTACTAATCTAGAACTTTAATTTATGCCGATGCTGATGGAGATTCTATGCTTATCCTAGTGGAAATTAACCAAAAGGCTATTTGAGGAACAACTAATAACGAACACACTTAATTTTCAGTTATTTAGGAATGGGAAAAGCTCTTTTCTGACCTGGCTTAATCTTATGGCTGGCTTATCCACTAATCGAGTTCATCCATGCTTATCACAATTGAATAATATCATATGCAAATATCCCTAGATTTTAACGGATAACTGCAGATCCAACTAATCAGTGCCCACCGACCGACACTTAGTCTAGCTTTTTGTCCAATAAGCTTGGAATCTCAGCTCGGTCGGCGTCGTCCTAATTGTTCAATTCAATTCCTTGCTTTCTGCAAATTAATTATTTTTTTTGAATTATAAGTTTATAAGCTTTTCTTACTGAATTATTTATGTATTAGTTATCTCAATTATTTTAAAAGTGGAGATTTTTCTTATTTCGATTATATAAGCATTCTTACCTTTAAAAATAATGGGCAAAATATATATTTCAAGTCGCTTTAATTCTCGTACAAATTATTATTTTTACGTGAGAATCAAAATAAATGCGAAAAACATGTTACTAGCATTAGCTTAAAAGTGTAATTATAATCAGGGTCAGTTTTTTTAATTTGATTGGTCCTGTGCTAATAAATAAGTGAGGGCCTATCAAAGTTTATATAAACTGCAAATTGAAGAAAAGTGATTCGTGTGAATATTACGGAGTAGAAATTTTTTTTTTAATAATACGTAGTAGAATTTAAATCAGTTTGAAAACCTAATTTTGAGCAAATATAATCACAAATGACAAATACATATACTAACTATTGGACCAGGGCTGGACTAGGGGCCATCAAAATTTTGGGGCCTGTGCTGTTGCACATCTTGCACACCCTAAAATCCGGCCCTGATTATAATATTTGTAAATGATGTATGCTATCTTTGTATTTATTCTGATTTTCACATATAATATAAGCAATAATTTGGTGAAGAAAAAAGGTGACTTACAAATTACAATACTTGTTTTATCTTTAAAGGAATAGAGAGAAAATTGTCATTTTAAAAATAATTGAGGATCAGAGCTAATAATATTGATAAATGAATAATTAATAGAAAAAAGCACTAAAGCATATTAAAGTTTAGATATTCTGTAATCTGTGTCTTGTCCACGCCGGCCTAGCTAGCGCAGCTCAACTCTATATATACACATTTAGATCGTTGTATTTTGTCATACTCGAAATATATCAAATACAGATTGATCGAGCTGATAGTAGAGAACAACAATGGCTACTTTTTTTGGTAAATTTACAGGGTCTTTCTCTCCGTCCGTTTAACGGTCCGGGGTCCACCCACGTTCGCTCCGGGAGACACGGGAGCTGGCCCAGGGGGAATCGTCACTTGTGGGAACAACAATGGCTACTTGGTTCAAGTTCTTAATGTTTTTCACACTGATCCTTCTTTTGTCTGCACCGGCCCGAGCTCGGCCCGTGAAGCCTATCAGGCTTGCCAGAGAAGCATTGCAAATGCAATTTGAGATGAAGATGAAGAATGCAAGCACAAATGGGTTGCCCGAACGCGTCAGCCCGGGAGGACCGGACCCTCATCATCACTTTCTGCATTTTTAATCACAGATAGATCGAGCTGATGAGGTTGCTGCAACGAACTTAATTACTAGCTTTAACGCCGTTAATTAGTTATTATATATATATAATTTCGTGATAAACCAGTAACTAACGTACGTATTAGGTTGCATGTAGTGCGTATTAGAGTTGGAATTAGCATGCATGCAGCATATACGTATAGTACGCAATCTTAATTTGTAATGACAGGCATTTCACTTTTGTACAAGTGCCCGGCCCGTACCTCGTTGAAGGGTACGTGGCTTTAATTTTATACAACTCCAAGAGTCTCCCACACCTCGATTTGACAGAGTATTTGGGAGGATATAAATTACAGTGACTTAATGGCTCAATAGATAGGCCAAATGTAGGTGCCCACAATTAGAGATTTGTCTACTTTGAAAAAAAATTTGATTTAGGAAAAGTTCTTAACTTAAAGGTCAATATGCATCTAGTTATCAAGCCCAACTATTAGACCAACCCGACTATTAATATTAAATATTGATTGTAAACATTGTTTAGGTAGATACTAATTACTGCAAACAATATACGTTTATTATATTGTTAGTTTAATCTAGGATCTAACATGCATGCACAAGAGATTATTCTGAGAATTCTTACATTGTATTGAGAGAGAGAGGGGTAACTATCCAAACTAGGCAGCAGCAAAAGCATACAACCATGGAGGGGTACGTACAGAAGGGGTTTTTTTTTTTTTACTGAAATGACACTTCCCATCAATTAGGAGACTAAAATAGGAATTTTCAAAATGTTTGACAAGAATAGGAAATCTAAGTTTGGAAAATGAATTTGAGAGTCAAAAACGCATTTTCCAAACGAGAGTGCATTAATTTTTATTTTTTTCAGAAACGTCAACCTTAGACGCGTTTGGGAAATGCGTCTGGTGTATTTTATACGCCAGACGTGTTCCCCATACGCGTCCAAGGGTTTGACCAACTCCGCACAATACGCATTTGCAAAATGCGGATCTCGTATTATACGAGACACGCATTTCGCAAATGCGTAGACATTACCGGAGACCGGTGTCTCCGGCAAAGGTCACGCACAAATGGGAAATGCGCCCCAACCACCGACTTTCGATGTCTCCGGTGAACTACAATCGCAAATGGGAAATGTGTTTCTGAGCGCTCATACGCATTTCCCAAACGTGACTCAATACTTTTTTTTTTTTGTAACGCCAAGTTGGAACAATTGTTAACGCCCATGTACGTAAAGCCTTGCGCGGATGGGGGAGGTCGCTGGTTCAAATCGCAAGGTTTTCAAGGTTGAAGGTTTGAAAAGTGTATTTAACAATAAGAAAACAAATATTCATAGTGTAATTAACAATAAGAAAACAAATATTTTCCAACTATACTTTCATTTCTGTAAATTACGAATCCTAACACAAAACACATTTGCTGCAGAACAAGTATACTTTCATTTCGTAAATGACGAATCTACGACATAAATCATATTTGCTGCAAAATAAGTAAATCGAATAGAACTATATGCATTGAATTTCCATTTCTGAAAATTGATGCAAAACAAAAGGAGAAGAAAATATTAAAATATGGGCCCCAGATTGTTGTGCGTCTTTTTATTCTTACATAACGGGGCTGTCTTCGAGCTCGAAGCCCAATTTTGACACGGAATAGATAATGCGTCGTACGAACAAACCTATATCACTGAAATACAAAGTCTGTAGGATTAGACTTTCTAGTATAAACATCAAGGAGACTCAGTTGATTGCATCTTACTCCGAATTTCAAAATCGCGAGTTTTAACTGAAATTCGTCCACCTTTTGTTTGTTTTTTTGTTTTTTTGTTTTTTTTTTTTTCGCACAAATGTTGGTGGGAGCAAGGAAGTGAATGAGAAAGTTCGGAAAGATAATACAAACTCTCCATAGTAGCGAAGGTAAAAGTTATGTAGATAGAGAAATAAAAGAAATTTCGCATTACAGTACTATTTGTTACCAAACTTGCCGGGTGTATTTATAGCAACCACGGATATAAAACGTGTGCTCCCCACATAGACTGTCAGCACCGAGTTAAAAGCCCACGTGGGAAGCAGTATCGTGGACTGCCCTTTTGGGGTGTCAACCGAGAAGGCTATCTTGGTTGACAACCCATGTGGGAAACTTACTAAAAATTATGTACTTATTTATTTTCTTGTTACTTTATTGTAGAAAGCTAGGCTATCTGCATTTCGAGTCCAACTTACTAAAAATTATATACTTATTTATTTTTTGTTACTTTACTGTAGAAAGCTAGGCTATGTGTATTTCTCAGAGATTCAAATGCATTCACAGATACTCTGTTGAAAATACAAGTTGGATCTCGAAAGCTACAAATCTACTATGACAAAAAAAATTTCACTGAAAATTGGGAGGAAATAGCGACATATTTCAAAATTAATTCAACGGATGACGTTGTTTTATTCAGTGAAGAGGACAGCGTTGTACTTCTCATGGTAATTGGGCAATGTCATATTGAAAATATTTATCCTTGGTCATTAAAATATTATATTCATTATAGTGTGTATGGTGAACTTAACACTTTAAATATATGATACTGCATTCAATTTCAAATCAAATGAAACATATGTTGTCACCGGTTGGTTGATTTTCAGTTAACATAGGCACTCACAACTATTGATCACAATCTATTTGTATAATACAAAAAAAAATATCAATCATTATACTCCCTCCGTCCCAATTTATGTGTCGGTTTCGGTTAACGAGACTTGACTGAAGTTATTTTTAATTCAATTTTTTATAATATTAAGTTTAGTATTAGTATACAAAATTTATATATTTAGAAACTATACTAAAAGTACTATTAAACACAAAAAATCAAATTTAAAAATAAGTAAAATATACTAAAGAAAATAAGCAAAAAAGAAAGTGTTGGTTTGACCAATAAATAGTAAGTAGGACAGATAAAATGGGACAGAGGGAGTATTATACAATATTAACGCGCATTTTATTAAATAACTCTAATCTATACAATTTAAAATTATTCATTAACGTAACATACTCCTACACAAAAAAATTATTTCTGTATGTAAAATCCTTTTTTTTTTTTAATTTGACGAGACCCATGTGGGCTGTCAGCGGTACAGCCAGACACTGACAGCCCACTTGGGTTGACAGCGAGCTGATCGACCCATGTGCCGTTGTCAGTAAATTGACGGATGGCGTGGGTTGTCAATTAAAAATAAATAAATATTTCGTCTTGTATATTCCCTCCTACAACGTTTACGCATTTGTATCCCAACATTTGGGTTTCACACTTTACTCTCTACCATTACACAACAAGTGTTTGCTATTATGCACAACTCTAACGGGACCACAAGGTCCGAACCCTAAGGCACTCAACAATGTAAGTAGTGGATTTTCATTGAGAAATATGATTTTCTCAATAACATCCAAGTCAGGGCAATTTTGAGTAAGAATTGTGTGATTTGTCTCTAGTGTGAACCATAGAGCGGGTTAAAAAATAGAAAATGAAGGGTTCAGGGCGATGACCATCCTCGGCCAAGGGTCATCCTCAGTTTCCTCAGCCGACAAGTTCAAGCTCCTCAACGTGGGCAAAATTAAAAAAATTAATTAATTACAAATTATTATTATTGTTATTAAAATAAAAATACAAAAGATAAAATTATTATTACTCCCTAGTTGACTCCTCTACGCTTGTAGCCTGAAAGTAGGGGGTTAGTGATGGGGTATTCAATTAGTCTGCACCAATATTACCTCATAGTTGATTCTGCTACGCTTGAAACTATGGAGTATGGGGTTGGTGACAGAATAATTAGATAAGCCACTAGACTTGACCTAGAACACTTTTGGTCTAACTAACCCGAAACAATCAAAGGAATTAAGTAGTCAAATAGTAACGGTTAGAAGTTGAGCTGAGAGCAAGTGGAACAATTGAGCATATAGAGCCAATGGACTTATTAAAGTACAAAGCAATTATTAAGGAGTTATGACACTTATTGAAGTTTAATTACTAAGGACCATGACACTTTTTAAGAGAGCCATTGTACTCATTAGTGACTATTGTATTGTATAATATAAAAGCTGATCTCATGTAATAGCATGGGGACACTCAAGATTGTACTTAGACTTAGCAATACAGACTATTGATTGTTACTCTTTTTCATAAGAAGTATATATTCTTTTCATAAGATATTCCGATTATTACTAATATGTTAAATTATATTTATCTCAAGTAAAATTAAGCATAAGCTTTTTTTTTTTTTGAAACTAAATTAAGCATAAGCTAATAGTTGAATTTACACATTTATATTTATACTAGTTTTTCTCGCGCATTGCACGATTAGGATAATGCTCACTTTTTTTTTTTTTTTTTTTATAAATTTTTAAATAAGTACTTTAAACTATATCAATGCAATATTATATTCGAGTAGCTTTCCCCCCTACATGTTTCATGTGCTGTGAGATGTGTGTCGTACATTCTCATGTGAAAGTATTGAGCAAAATATTAATATTTATTATATTTGTCAAATTTATTCTTTTTCTGAATCTGAAAGATTGATTCCAACAATGTTGTAGTCTCAGCATCTTTTCAATGCATAAGTGTGTCACAATGTTCTATATATTGCCGTACATTGACATTTTTAATAATGAGTTTTAAATCAATTTATTGGGTTATTTGAATGTTTTCTTTGCACTGTTGCAAAAATCTCCACCTAGACACCCGCCTAGGCGCTAGGTGCTCGTTGACCGAGGCGAATTACTCCCTAGGCGTCCGCCTAGGTGGCCGGCCGCCTAGCGCCTAACTCGGCCGACTGGGCCGAATTTGGTCGAGTTAAGTTGCCCAACTCGGCAGAGTTAAATGAGTTAACCCGAGCGTGTCGGCCTTGTTAATTTTATTATTATATTTATATATATTTAAATTTATTTATTTATATAAGTAAGACAAGTAAGATATATATATATATATATATATATATATATATATATATATACACACACACATATATATAATATAATATAATATAATATAATATAATATATGACATACACCCACACATATGAATTAATTTTTTATTTTTATAGGTCGCCGCCTAGAACCGCCTAGGTACTGCCTAGACCGCTTAGGCGCTAGGCGCTAGTCAAACGTCCGACTAGCGCCTAGTGCCTACTGCAACCATGTTTCTTTGTCAACAAATCATTCATAAGTGGTTAATATGATTGGCTTCAAACTATTTTTAAAAAAAAAAAAATTCCATAATGTTATTAACATACTACTTGGTAAATAAATATATAACATTATTTTTTAGTATAACTTTGATATTTAATTACAAGATAGTGTAAAAAAATAACGAACAATGTACTGAATATAATTCATTAATAAATTTGAAGGTAATGAGTCTTTGTATTGTAGAAAATATAGACAATATAACTAATGAAATTATATCTCATTTTTAAATTTTTGATAATGAATATTTTTTTTTAAATAAAGACATTATAGACACCGAATTATAAATTAAAGAAATACATATGTATTATTTTTTTGTTCTAACTACTAATTTATTTAATTTAATAAAAGTAATAGAGTGTGTTACTTACTTTTTAATAATATACTCTAACATATTCGTAGTATATGTTCAACAATTATGCCAACTTTGAGTGGGATGAGGTTCGAATCTAAGACTTTACTTATATAAATTAATGAGTAAGTTAAAAGTTAACGGAAAAAGATAATATTTAACAAGAAAACTTAATGGATAATCATATAATTAAGGATAAATTAGAAAATCTAAAATAAAAATATAAATATAAACAATCTGAACCATCTATTTGATTTAATAATACCCATTATATGCCTAACTTTCTTTGGCTCTTATTAGTATATATAGTATAGTAAATATTATATGCTCAACACGCCCCTTACGTTTGCGGTGCTCTGATAGCAAATTGAAACATGCGTTCCATCTAAACTAAAAGTCTAAGTTGATAGTTAAATTGCACATTTATA
>CM008344.1:17893350-17905887 GCA_002525835.2 Ipomoea batatas
TTGTTGTTGTTGTTGTTGTTGTTGTTGTGCATCAATTTACCCTCATTTCATAATCAACTGGTAATCAATATATCATTAGAAAAATTATTAGAAAAATACCTTGAAGAAGAATTCCAATTTGTAATGGTGGAAGTGAGATGTGTGCGATGACAGAGAGAAAGATGATGCGATGAGTTTTAGAAAAGTGAGCGTAAAAAATTTAAGTTTAAAAAAGGGTAAAAAAAAAAGAAAATATAATAAAATATCTATTCCTGAGAGGTCACGAATATTCTAATACTAGATGGTGCTGGTCATAGCTATTACCCTTTCAAGGGTAATAGCTCATTCCCAGGAACATTGTTCCTGGTAATACAAATGCGAACCAAACAACGGAATAGGCTATATATTACTAGAAATGCAATGCCATTCCTTACCTATTCCGTGAACCAAACAGCCGGTTAGTTGTATAAAGTATATATTTTGATAGATCAGAGTATATTTATGTAGAAATGATTTTATGTTGTCCATATAATAAAGTATTTATATGTCCTTTAATTTGGTACGAACGGATTGGAGAAGCAGGCTGCGGAAGGTTATGGATTGATTGATGATGGCGATGAACACTGAGAACAAGAAAGTGGTGGTGCTCGTCATGGGAGCCACCCGATCGGTAAAATCGAAGCTGGGAGTGATGGAATAAGAAGCACAAAGCACTTACCAAATTCAGAAGATAAGAAGTAGCAGTGAAGCAGCACACAAAGCCTGAAGGGCTTTCTTGTAAATACTTAGCATAGGCAGTTATAACCGTTTCTTGGTTTCATCTTTGTATATAAGTTGTTCAGTTGTATTTTTCTATTTGTAATTTTCAGACTTCACAACACATACTTTCTGACTTCAATCAACACCTTTCTTTCACTTCCATTGGTATGAACTAAGCATTCTATCATGGTATCAGAGCTTCGTCGAAGCTATGTCGCAGCAGTAATGGCGGAGGACGACGAAGAATATTCAGCTGGACAGCCAGCAGTAGGTCTCTCAAATTAGAATTCGAATCCTGTCCAACGTTCCGATGAGTTCGATGATCCACTTTATCTATACATGACTGAAAATCCGAACCTCATTCTTGTTTCACCACCTCTGACAGAAATCAATTACGCATCCTGGAGTAGAGCAATGAGAATAGCCCTAGAAGTCAAGAACAAATTCGGATTCGTGGATGGAAGCATTGCGAGGCCAATAGAGACTGATCCTAGGTACGCGATTTGGAGAAGGTGCAACAACATTGTCTGCTGGATATTCAAGTCTCTTAGCCCTACAATCGCAGAAGGAGTTCTCTACTTTGAAATCGCAGCAGACATATGGAATGTTCTCAGAAAAAGGTATTCCCAAATCGATCCTCATAGAATTGCAGAATTACAGAATGAAATTTATAGATGTTCACAAGGAAATATGACTGTCAATGAATATTTTACTAAGAGCAATGCTCTGTGGGTTCAATTGAATGCCATGAGACCAATTCCTGATTGTGAGTGTGTGTCTAAGGGTTCTTGTACCCTAGTCAGTAAGATTCAAAAGGAGAAAGAAGAGGATCAGATCATTAGGTTCTTGGAGGGGTTAAATGAAGAATATGAGAACATCAAGTCAGGGATTCTGGTTATGGAGCACATTCCAATTATGGAAAGGGTATTGAACATGACTCTGAAAATGGAGAGAAAGCTAAAGAACTCAATTAACATCAAATGCAGTGATTTGGTTCAGACTAATGCTGTGCAAAACTATACAGATGAGCAATCTGTAGTTGCAGCAGCATCAACTCCATATAACAGGAGGAATTTTAATACCAACTCAGGAAGGAATGTTCCCAAATGCACATTCTGTGGAAAGCAAGGTCATACTGTGGAGAAATGCTACAAGAAGCATGGATTTCCTCCTGGTTGGGTGGCAGGTTACAAATCCAAAGGAAGGCAGAATCAGGAGATACATCAAGGTTCAAATAATTATGCTTCTATCAACCAGATTGGTGATATGTTCTCTGCTGAGCAACTCCAAAGGCTCATGTCACTGCTGAATAACCAGAACCCAGGGAATCAGGCCTCAACCAGTGCAGCTATGGCAGTCACTAGCACTGGTCTCAGACCTGAATTTAAGAACTCCACAGATACTGGACATAATGAAGGCAGGTCTATTCCTAAACTCTATGTTAATGCTGCACTAAATTCTCCTAGTATTTGGATTCTAGACTCAAGGGCAACAGATCACATTGTGTGTTCCTTAGAGTACTTTGATAATTATGTTGCTGTTCATGGAATACTGGTTAAACTTCCTAATGGGGATACAGTTGAGGTCACTCATGTAGGACAAGTCAAATTACATATGGATATCACACTCAAGAATGTTCTGTTTATACCATCTTTCACTTTCAATATTATATCTGCTAGCAAACTGACAGGGCAATCCAATTCTGAAATCATTATGAAGGCTGACTCTTGTACCCTTTAGGGGCACTTTGGGATAATGGATGGTTTTGCTAGTGAGAAAGATGGACTGTACCTGATCTACAGACCTCTCACCAAGAAGAGGACATGTTCCTTTAGTTCTAATCCAAGTTCTGCTTGTAATGGTTTCTCCATAGAACTATGGCATAGTAGATTAGGACATTATCATGTGAATAAAATGAGAATGTTGAAAGGAATAAAGCTTGTTTTGCCTCATAAATGTAGTCTTGATTTTGTTTGTGATACTTGCCATTTTGCTAAACAAAGAAGGTCAAATTTCCCTACTAGCACAACTAGAGTAGAGAAATGTTTTGATTTGATTCATATGGATGTATGGGGCCCTTTTGCTGTGGCATCTCTGAAAGGGGAACACTACTTTCTGACAATTGTGGATGAATATAGTAAATTCACATGGTTGCATCTAATGAAACACAAATCAGAAGTGAGAAGCATATTTCAGAAGTTTTATAACTATGTGGAAAATCAGTTCACAGCCAAGATTAAAGTGGTTAGAACAAATAATGGGGGTGAATTTATGCTCAGTAATCTCTTCAATGAAAAGGGGATCATACACCAAAAGTCTTGTGCCTACACACCCCAACAAAATGGAGTGGCAGAAAGAAAGCACCAGCACATTCTAAACATTGCTAGGGCCTTAAAGTTCCAATCTGGAGTGACAGATAAATTCTGGGGACATTGTGTTTTACATGCTTCTTTTTTGATTAACAGATTGCCCACTGAGGTTCTTGATGGAAATAGTCCCTATCAAATACTATTTGGAAGGGATGTGGACTATAATCAGCTAAGGTCATTTGGATGTCTGTGTTTTGCTGCAACCATTGCACAAGGAAGAAACAAGATGCAGTCAAGGGCTAGAAAATGTATCTTCCTAGGCTTCCCAGCTGCTGTAAAAGGGTACATACTCTATGACTTAATTGACAAGGTTATATTTGTATCAAGGGATGTTCATTTTTATGAAGAAGTATTTCCACTCAAAATCAAGAAGGGAATTTCAGAATCTGTTTATATCACTGCTGCACCAGAAAGTTTTAATCCCCCTTTACCTTCAATTCCCATTGAGACAGAAGTTGGATTATGGGAATCAACAGGACAGCAGTTCAATCATCAGAGTCAGAATTATAATCCTCATGGTGATGACACAGTCAGGTTGGATGATCAGTTGCTAAATCCCCTTACTGAACAGCCAACCCTTAGCCCCAATGCTCACTCACCATCTGAGGGCAGTCCACCAGAAATTCAGACTGAGCAATCCCAAAATCATCTGCCAACTGATCACATTGATCAGTTACAACCTAGGAGGTCCACAAGAACAAGAACCATGCCTCACAGACTGCAAGACTATCTATGCCACTCCACAAAGGTATGTTCTGAGAACAGAACCTCACCACACTCAATTCATAAAGTTATATCCTATGATCAACTGTCCCCTAGTCATAGGATCTGCACTTCTTCTATCATTTCTGTGCATGAACCTCAATCTTATAAGGAAGCTATTAAGAGTGAGGAATGGAGACAGGCTATGCAAGCTGAGATAGAAGCATTAGTTCACAATAATACATGGGTTCTGACACAACTACCAGCAGGAAAGACCCCTATTGGCTGCAAGTGGGTATACAAAGTTAAACATAGGGCAGATGGCTCTATAGAGAGATACAATGCTAGGTTGGTTGCCAAGGGTTATACACAGCAGCGTGGTGTGGACTACATTGAGACATTCTCCCCTGTTTCTAGAATGACAACAATTAAAACTTTCTTGGCAGTGGCTATAGCAAAGGGCTGGGACATTCAGCAACTTGACATCAACAATGCCTTCCTACATGGAGACCTAGAGGAGGAAGTCTACATGGTACTGCCCCTAGGTTTTCAAACAGATAATCCTAACCAAGTTTGTAGACTAATGAGGTCCTTATATGGACTAAAACAAGCTAGTAGGCAATGGAATGCAAAGCTAACAAAAGCATTGCAAGATAATGGTTTTCAACAGTCAGCTGCAGATCCTTCTCTGTTCACTAAACAATCTGGGAAGTCCTTTCTTGCTTTGTTAATATATGTTGATGATATTCTGGTTGCAGGCACAGACTCCAATCAAATCAAAGACCTAAAGCAGTTGTTGGATAGGTCATTTAAGATCAAAGATCTTGGTAGCTTGAGCTACTTCCTGGGAATTGAGACTTTCAGAAACTCCAATGGCATTAATATCTGCCAAAGGAAGTATACTCTTGAAATATTGAAGGAGAATGGGTTCCTAGAGGCCAAGCCTACCAAAACCCCTTCTGTTCCAGGACAGAAACTAAGCAATGAGGAAGGAAACCTTCTTGACACACCTGAAGATTACAGGAGATTGGTTGGCAAACTTCTATACCTAACCAATACTAGACCAAACATAACCTATGCAGTTCAGCAGCTTAGTCAATTTGTGGACAAACCAAGAGACAGTCACTTGGTTGCAGCTCACAGGGTCTTTAGATATCTCAAAGGATCACCTGGTAAAGGACTTTTCTATCCTGCCAATTCTAATATCAAGCTGCATGGCTTTTCTGACTCAGATTGGGCAAATTGTATAGAAAGCAGAAAATCCATAACTGGTTACTGCATTTACCTTGGGGAATCTTTGATATCTTGGAAGACAAAGAAGCAGGCAACCGTGTCTAGATCATCCTCAGAGGCAGAGTACAAGGCACTAGCCTCAACCACTTGTGAAATTCAGTGGCTTTTATATCTACTAGCAGATCTCAATGCAGCAGTGAGCAGTCCAGTGACTTTGTTTTGTGACAACAAATCTGCAATAGCAATAGGGGAAAATCATGTGTTTCATGAACGCACGAAACATATAGAAATTGATTGTCATGTTGTGAAACAGAAGGTCAATGAAGGGGTGATAAAACTTCTAAGCATAAACTCCCAGAATCAAATTGCAGATGGCTTTACTAAAAGCTTGACTAAACCTTTGTTTGATATATTTCATGCTAAGCTGGGCCTTCAAGACATTCATGCTCCAGCTTACGGGGGGATGATGGAATAAGAAGCACAAAGCACTTACCAAATTCAGAAGATAAGAAGCAGCAGTGAAGCAGCACACAAAGACTGAAGGGCTTTCTTGTAAATACTTAGCATAGGCAGTTATAACCGTTTCTTGGTTTCATGTTTGTATATAAGCTGTTCAGTTGTATTTTTCTGTTTGTAATTTTCAGACTTCATAACACATACTTTCTGACTTCAATCAACACCTTTCTTTCACTTCCATTGGTATGAACTAAGCATTCTATCAGGGAGTTCCTCACCATTTGCACAGTTTCTCCACGGACCTTGCACGGTTGTAGCTAGGAGGCCTTGCGTAGCAAGAACGACATTTGCATTCCTTCCTTCCACATTTGCATGCACCTTGCTCGTAGAAAATCGTAATCGACAATACCACATTATTCCCCATTTGATAAGATAGGAACTCACAAGTGCACCTATCTTCATTTCGAACAAGGTTCCATCTGCATAGGTTTCTCCATCCTCCAAACAGTCATGCTAGATCATTACCTCAAATATTTACATGTGTTGTCCACCCTTTGCCTCTTATTATGTCACCTTACTTATATTTTTCATAATAAGTAATGTTGGCAAGTGCCCCTTACTTATAAGGGAAAATATAATACTTTTGAGCGAAAATGTAATCTGTAATACTTTTAAATCGAAATGTAAAAGTATTGTATTTTCCTTTAAAGTATTACATTTACCCTTATAAGTAACAAAAAATTTATTCCTGATTAATATTTCATTTGAGTATATAAGTATGACATTTGTGCATATAAGTATTACATTTGCATCTCGACCCGACCCAACTCGGCCAGTTTCACAGTGAGACGGTCTCACATAAGTTTTTGCCATAAAAAAATAATCTTTTCTTGGTGTTTGTAATGTGGGTCCAAGCCACGCAACCACCTCCCCCCATTAAAGTTTTCACCTCCCCAAATGAACCAAGTTGGTTCAATTCCCATTTAACTTTTGATTTACAATCGTGAAATTAATTAAGAACTTTAAAGAATTTGTAAACATTTACTCTTGAATTGAAGTATATATAGAAATATAAGTATATATAGAAATCACATGTCCAAGTATATATAGAAATATATCCACATAATTTCTAGGAGATCAAGGCATTGTCCATCTATAATCCAAAACAGAATCATTCAACAGTACAACTATTAATTCCTTAAGATTTACCATATTATAATCTTTACCTCAACATTTCCTTATAACCATTTCCTCAAGACATTTCATAATAATACTATAAGTACTCAACATTTTCTTTAAATCATAATATATTCATCAAAGAGATATTTTAAGTCCTTAAATAACCCCCAGAATTTCCAAATCAAAAGAATCACCAGAGATAATTTAATTTCCAAGTTCATAAAACAATAACCAAAGATGGAATAATTTCAATCTCTCAAAATAAACACCAAATAGAGAATTTCAATCTCTCTAAATAACCACCAAATATAGAGAGTATCCATACTCTCAAAATAATCACCAAAGGTAAATTTTCCTGACAATTAGTTAAACTTTTCATATATCCAACAATAGTTATTATATACAGTGCCAAGGAGAAATAGATCCAAATGGAGAATTTCAAACTTACAAACCAAACCAAATCCAAATCCAAAATCAAACCAACCTGACGAATCTCCGAAACAGTGGCCAAAATGAAATCCAAATCAACCGGACGAATCCACGAACCGGTGGCCAAAACCAAATAGAGAGATCTCATCTCTCAAAATAATAATAGTAACAAAAAAGGAGAGTTTGAAACCTCCAAGTATCACCATCCTACGAGACAAAATATATATATAACCATAACCTTCAAATCTCACATCTTACATCAAAAATCTTTACAGCAAGTAATAACTTTACACCTATATCTATAACCTCTATATTGATTATCATGTCACATTTGGAATATATCACCAATAACCCTATACACATGATTTACACTTAATTACTCTATTAAAACATATTATACCAAATAAACAATATACCACCTACTAATATCTTATACATAATTATCAAATAAATATATTAAAAACGTGTAGTTTATATATGCACAGTACATGTATACACTAGCTAACATACATATGCTCAACTATATATATATATATATATATATATATACATATCACTGTTGCAAAAATCCCCGCCTAGGCACCCGTCTAGGCGCTAGGCGCTCCTAGACCGAGTCGAATTGCTCCCTAGGCGTCAGCCTAGGTGGTCGGCCGCCTAGCGCCGAGCTCGGCCGACTAGGCCGAGTTGGTGACCGACTAGGCCGAATTTGGCCGAGTTAACTTGCCCAACTCGACAGACTTAGCCGAGTTAATTCGAGCGAGTCGACCTTGTTAATTTTATTATTATATTTATATATATTTAAATTTATTTATTTATATAAGTAAAAGAAGTAAGAGATATATATAAAATATATATAATATATAATATATGACATACACCCACACACATGAATTATTTTTTTTGTTTTTATAGGTCGCCGCCTAGAACCGCCTAGGTACCGTCTAGGCGCCGCCTAGACCGCTTAGGCGCTAGGCGCTAGTCTACCGCCCGACTAGCGCCTAGCACCTACTGCAACCATGATATATATATATATAAAAGAATATATTAAGTGTCTATATGCCGAAATTATATATTATACACAAGGTACAAATAATTTTTCCACTTTAAATATTACAATTACTACAAAGTGAATGAATCACATAAAACATCAATCACAATTACTTCGCACAACACACTAATTATATACCAATGTATACACACAATTCACGTATTCATTCCAATCACAATTTCCAACCATATACACATACACAATACACTACCTAACATTCATAGGTTCATATATCCATATGCTTATACAAATTCAGTAGTGTATAAATTCACGTAAATCCAATTCTTATAATAATCATATATATGCAATACTCAATTCAAATATATTATTTACCTATACAATCCAAATAATATGAATTCATGTACTCAATATCACGTCACAATCAAACAATTTTCATATAGAATACAATATTCACGAAGATCATGAATAACATAGCAATTATTCAAAAATAACGAAACAGATTTTTGAAGGCAAAAGATTTTTGCATAAGCACTGAGGAAAAAGGTTTTTGTTTCTTATGGGATAAAAAGGATTTAGATGAACATAAATCTTACCTTAAAAGTAGAAAATCTACTGCTCACACCCAAAACAAAACACTTAGAGTTGATGGTCCTCGTCCGCAGGCTCTTGACTCGATGATAAGAAGGGAGAAGACTAAACCAAGAAGATTAAAATTTTGTTGAATTCATTTTTCTTCTATTGATTTTGGTGTCTAAAAATGGAGAAAAGGAAAATACAATACGATGAAGGAAGAAGATATAATGTAGTAGAAATATAATGAGATGGAAAACATAATGGATTTGCTAATGATAAAGATAATGAATTAGGCCAAAGGCCTTGTGGTTGAGCGGCGTAGTTGTGACCCAGCACGGCTGCTCCACGGACTGTTCCACCAATTCTGATCACCATCATGAGCTGCACTCTTTTGGCTGCATTTTAAAAAAAAAAAAATCCATTTTACCACTACTAGTGTCTAGTGCTACCAGCACTCACATAACATTCACCTCCACCTGGCCTCCATTTTTTGCAACCAATGTGACCTCCATTTCCATCACCACTGCCAACCTTTAAGAGTTGTGAATGCTTATCTGGATTCCCAATATTCATAATGTAATTGGATTAGGCTCCTTATTTTGAATGTAACAAGGACCCCAATAGGGGCGATGGGAACTGTAGAATTGTATTACCAGTTATAGAGATATAGAGATTGCATGTATATATACAAGAGAGTGTCATTTGGAGATTAGGATAAAGAATAATAATCTAACTCAATACAGAGTCCTAATACTCCCCCTCAAGCACAGGATAAGCTAACAACCTTTAGTTTGTCTCTAAGAAAAGAAAATATAGGACCAGGTAGAGCTTTGGTAAAAATACCAGCAAGTTGATCTTTGGTTTAAATAAAGTTCACTTGAATTTCTCCAGTGGCAACTCTGTCTCTAACAAAGTGATAATCAATCTCCACATGTTTGGTATGAGAATGAAAATTTTGAATTTGCACACATGTATGTAGCACCAAGATTGTCACACCATAACCTGGGAACTTCTATTAGTAATATGAAGCTCACGCAGAAGAGATAAATCCAGATCACTTCAACACAGACATCTGCTAGAGCTTTGTACTCATCACCTTCTATAGAAGATCTAGCAATAGTTCTTCGCTTCTTATGTACCCAATAAATAAGATTCGATCCAAGAAACACAACAAACCCATTAGTTGACATACAATCTTCACGATAATCAGCCTAGTCAGAATCTGAAAAAACATGTAATTCTTTGGACACATATTTCCTAATACGAAGTCCATAAGTAACAGTCCCCTTAATATACCTCAACATACACAATGTGAAACTTTTGGAGCATGCATATGCTGGCAAAGCTGATTAACTGCAAAGGACAGATCTGGACGTGTGACTATAAAATACTGCATTGCTCCAACTAAACACATCTACTTAGTAGCATCATCATACATATCTATATCAACATGGACAGATTTGGAGACGGGAATAGGGGTTGATAAAGGTTTGCAGTCTGTCATACTAGCACGTTTTAAAATATCTGTCATATAACGCTTTTGAGAAAGTAACATACCATCAGCACAGTTAACTGTCCCAATACCAAGAAAGAACTCAGGTTCACCAAGATCTCTGATTTTAGAAGTAGTAGACAATTTAGATAGTAGCATATTACGAATGAGAACTGTAGAATTAAATTGAATAATGATCATTATAGAGATATAGAGATTTCAAGTATATATACAAGAGAAAGTCTTAAAGAGCCACAAGGAGACTAGGATAGGGAATAATAATCTAACTTAAATACATAAAGTCCTAATAGGGGTAGTCTTGGATTTCTATTCCTTGGGGCTCCTAGCCCAAGGTATGTATAAGGCTGGGAGAGATTTTGAATTTTTTTTAAATTTTTAATTGTATATTGATGAATTCTCTTTAAGGGAATGAAATGTGTATATGTCTTTCAGCAGATACCTAACCTTACCAACTTGTGACATTTTTTTTAAGAGCTTATTATCGAAATGGTCCCTCGACTATTGCGAAATTACAAATTTGGTCTTCGACAACTTTTTGTGCCCAATTAACTCCCTCGACTATGAAAATTTTAACCAATTTGGTCCTCCGTTTATTTTGCTGTTAAACATCCGTTAAATTGGAATCAAATTGATAATTTTGCTATAGTCAAAAGAGACCAAATTGGTAAATTTTCTATAGTCAATGGACCAAATTGGTAATTAATTTTTCACTGAAATGGTCCCTTGACTATAGTAAAATTACCAAATTGGTCCCTTGACTATAGCGAAATTACCAATTTGGTCCCGATTTTAACAGATGTTTAACGGTAAAATAAACAGAGGACCAAATTGGTTAAAATTTTCAAAGTCGAAGGACTTAATTGGGCACGAAAAATTACCGAGGACCAAATTGATAATTTCGCAATAGTCGAGGTACCATTTCGGTAATAAACTCTTTTTTTTTTAATTTCACTACAGAGAGTATACCCTTTGTAGTGAAATGATATTTTTTAATAGATACCTTTTCCCAACCACAAAAAGTGGTCGGAAACAAAGAACATTGCTTGGCTTGGATTTTCCGACCATCGGTGGTTGGAAAATTCGAAATCCACCAATCTTTTTTGGTGATCATTTTTTGCAACCACTGTAGAATATTGGACACTATTTCTGACCACTTTGTCGTCTAGTGATGGGAAATAGCTACGAGGATTTTTCTTGGTCGGAAAAGTGGTCGGAACATTGATTTTCAATAGGATTTAGGCTATTTCCGACCACTTTCAGGTGTGGTCGGAAATTGCTTAATTTTAAGCCGTGAATATATAGTATTGTAATATTAAATTTTTATTTTAGTAATTAAAATTAGGATTATTGGTTTAAAAATTAATGCAAACACTTTTCCTGTGAGAAGTGTATTAAAACCTTTAAATTTAGTGAAAAAATTAAAACATTTGTAACAATTACATCCAATTGTAGTATTTAATCATAAAAATATTTCAATCTATTTGTTTAAGTATTAATTGGTAGCTATAATATTTTAATATACTTTTATTGCTTTGTTTAAATAGTTTATTTTAAAATTTTAGTTGTATATAAATTAAGTATATAACATTTTCGTAGAAATGATTTTATGTTGTAAATTTTTTTTAAAAAAAATTCATATAATGCATCAAGATGCTTAAATGTTTAAAAGATTTTTTTTCAAAGATAAAGTCCATATATTCACATATTACGTATATATGCTGGTTACAAAACATTACTCAAAAACACAGCCGCGGCACCAACTTGCACGGCTGCTTCACGGACTGTGCCACCAACTTGCACAACTGTTTCACAGGCTGTGCAACCAACTTGCACGGAAAATATCCTGGGAAACTACTATATGATGATCATCATCATTTCCCTCCTCTTGCATTGGCATCCATATCCATATCCATATCCTCTTCTTTCTTAACATCTTTCTTAACAACACTACAGATATCTACCTCCAAAACAAATACATCATGGCTCTCATCACCACTACCCTTCCTTATAAACTCTACCACTCGAGCATGTTCACCTTCCACCCCTATCTTTACACAACCAAATGGGTCAACTACAAAGAAATCAAACACTACATCACAACCGCTAAAGATAAAAAAAAACAATTGGTCTCCATTAATGACATAGTTATCCTTCACGACTTTTTCACATCCATTCCAAAAGAACATATCATCTCCAATTTTGTATAACTCTATCTTCCAAACTTTCTTCTCACGATTCCTCAGTAAAACCTTCCTTTTCAAATTTCTTCTAGCAGATTCGGTGTATGATGAAATTTCCTATTAAGAGAAGCAACATAAGAGTCTGAATTTGTTAAC
>CM008344.1:17907041-17917624 GCA_002525835.2 Ipomoea batatas
AATAACAATTACCATTAATATTACCAATTACCAATTGCTAATAACAATAACAATTATCATTAATATTATTATTCTATATTAATAATTAATAATTGCCATGATCAATAACAATTTATTATAATTACCATTACGATCATGATTGTCATTAATATTATTATTCTATATTAATAAATATTAATAATTAATAATTACCATATTACTAAAATACCCCTACATTTGGGCGGGAAAACTTTGTTGGAGTATATTACTTTTATATATAGTATAGATTGAGAAACGGGATGTTATTATTCATATTGAGAAATGGAACGTTATTATCCATATTGAGAAATGGATTATTATTATCCAGATTGGAGAAATGAAATGATTATCCATATTGAGAAATGGATTTATGCAAGGGTATTATTATCCATATATTATTGTGAAATAGATTATTATTATTCATATTTGAGAAATTGAATATTTTATCGATATTGAGAAATGGATTTTTGCTAAGGATATTACTATCTATATATTATTGTGAAATTGATTAGTATTATCCATATTTGAGAGTTTAATATTTTATCCATATTGAGAAATGGGTTTATGCTGAGGATATTATTATCCATATATTATTGAAAAATTGATTATTATTATCTATATTTGAGAAATGGAATATTCTATCCATATTGAGAAATGGATTTATGCAAAGGATATAATATTCATATATTATTGAGAAATGGATTATTATTATCCATATTGGAAATATGAAATTTTATGAAGGAGATTATTCCCCATATTTATTGAAAATTGATTTTTGAGATAAGTGTTTATTTCTCCATACAAATTGAAAGGTGGATTGTTGAAAAGTATATTATTATGGAAGGTTATGTAATAATTATGTTTTGAGATGATCAGGGACAGATCTAGAAATCTTCTTCCGTGCGGGCGAAATAAAAATAAAATGATACACTTAGTGATCAAGCCATACGTATTGTTGACTAGGGACAAAATAAAAGATAAAAATACATTAAAATCAGATAAAAATTATTCAAAACAAAAACATTGCTCAAATTGAAATTACATTACAATAAATCACTTATCTCACTATTAATATTTTAAAGAAAACCCTAATGTTACATATAAAGAATCCAATTAGAATTATAATAATTCTTATCGCGTTTTAATGTATTTTTATTTTTTTTATCCCTAGTCAACAATATTAATATTTAAAAGAAACCCCTAATGTTACATATAAATAATGCAATTAGAATTAGAAATTAATCTCATAAATCACAATTATAATTTTTTTTTTCATCTCTAGTCAACAATATTAATATTTAAAAGAAAATCACAATGTTACATATAAAGAATCTAATTAGAAATAGAAATTAATCTCATAAATCACAATTATAATCTCAGTATTAATATTTAAAAAGAGTCATTTTCATTTTTCATCCTACTGTTATTAGGGCATTGCCAATTTTAGTCCACTTAATTAATTTTTGCCACATTGCGGCCAGTCTTATTTAGTCATTGCCACTTTTAGTCCACCGTTAAAATTTTTGTCAAATAACCGTCCAAAACAGGGGTATTTTGGTCTTTTCATGCTTTGATCATCTCCTTAACCCTTTGCAATAGTTTTCCTTATACATTTTCATCCAATGAAGAGGTCCGGTGAAAGCCATGGCTTTGTAATGTAGCTCACATGGCTTTCGCTGGACCTCTTCATTGGATGAAAATGTGTAAGGAAAACCACTGCAAAGGGTCAAGGAGATGACCAAAGCATGAAAAGACCAATAATACCCCTGTTTAGGATGGCCATTTGACGAAAATTTTAACGGTGGACTAAAAGTGGTAAGGACTAAATAAGACTGGCCGCAATGTGGCAAAAATTAATGAAGTGGACTAAAATTGGCAATGCCCCAATAACAATAGGACCAAAAATGAAAATGACTCTATTTAAAAATGCCAACAACTAGAATTTAAAAAATCAATGCCCTAAGTTTCAAACCCATGACCATTCAAACAGTAACAAAGACCTCACAATCTAAGCTAACTCATCCTTTTAATTAAATTTTTGTACATTTAATATTTATACGCATTTTCTATATATATATATATATATATATATATATAAGGGCCTATACATACAATATATATAAAGGGGATGGGGTGGGAGAGGGGGTCAGCTGCCCCTACTGCCCCCATTGTGCCTCCGTCTCTGGAGATGATAACTATTCATATGATTGAATAGTTGTGGTGAAGTATTTGAGATTTATTTTTAAAGAAATTATGGATATTACCATATGGTTAGCATATATATTATTTCACATTAATATAGAAGTATATTTATGTACTTGAATATTCATATATGTGAAATCTTGAATGGTGTTGATTATTATTCCACTTGGTTGCAGGAAAGCATTGAATGATATATGGAACATGAGAGGTAACATTCACCCTTAGTTTAATCATTGGAATTTTAGACAACTTAAAGTTTTTATTAGATAATGGATTATCTTTAAGTAAGTCGAGTATTAATCTGTGCGTTTGGATATATATAAATATATGAACGTGGTATAACATCCATTTTCCTTTCGTTGGTAAATACTTCCGTTGAATTATACAAGTGTAAAAATAAAAATACCTGTATTTTTGTATAAGGAAATTGGGGGTGTCACACGGTCACCCCTTGATAACTGCCCGCGAATGGGGGCGAGCTGGCACCTCAAGAGGATGACTACTCGAAAGAAGATGAGGAGGGGTTGGGGGATGAAGGTGACTCGAAGGAGATGGAAAATCTAGGCATGACACTGACCTAGCTATAGAAGTAAGTGAAATAGACAAAGAGTTAAGGATGACGGACTGGACAGTAGCACGACGAGGATATCAAAAGAGCAGTTTGTCTTGTGACTTGAGAAAAATGACAAAAAAAAATGTAAAAGTTGAAAAAAAAATGGAAAGGGCAGTGGCGCCGAAGTCCAACAAGTCAGCCAAAGTGGACCGAACGGTCAGGCATCGACAACCAACTGGCTTACCGAGGGGCCGACTAGCCAGTTGGCATGGATGGCCTATCGTGTAGCTATTCATTTGGCCAGGTGAGTTGACTGGTCAGCTGCCAAACGACAACGACGACCAGTAGCATTACCGACCGGGAGGACCAACCGATCCGTCGATGAAGAAAAAAAAACACTAACCAGCGCCGAGCGGCGAAGACCTACAACGATAGGCTGACCGATGGTGGTAGTTGACCAAAGGGGAATAAACACTTCTTATCTATGGAAAATGAAGAGAAGAAGGTAGAGTGGAGGAGTATGAGAGATAAGGGGGTATTTATGGCAAGGAGGAGCAAAAAAACATATAAAATAATGGGGCTAATAGGTCAGCTCTCAAGCGCTGTGTTGACCGGTCGGCCAGGTTGACCGATCAGCTGCCTCAAACATGTCGTTGATCGAGCAGCCACCTCGAGCCGTTGGCTTACTGACTAGACTAACTGATCCGAAATTTTATCCCTTGTCGAATTTACAAATTAATCGAGTTTTATGAGACATTGACTCCACGAAATCTCAAAAAATGGTATACTAGCTGACTAGATGGACCACCCTCAAAGTAACTAGGTCAAACTAGCCAACCAAAAGGGGTCGAGACCACATGGACTGGTCCAAGAAAAATAAATGGATCAAGGAAGTCTAAAAGAGATACCCAGCACGAGATAATCAAGGAGTTTGATAGGATTATGCTAATTATTCATAAGAGTTAATACCCAGAGTTTATTACCAAAATGGTCCCTTGACTATTGCGATATTACCAATTTGGTCCTCAAAAATTTTTCGTACCCAATTAAGTCCCTCGACTTTGAAAATTTTAAACAATTTGGTCATCCGTTTATTTTGTCGTTAAAATTGGGACTAAATTGGTAATTTTGCTATAGTCAAGGGACCAAATTGGTAATTTTTCTATAGTCAAGGGACCAAATTGGTAGTTAATTTTTCACTGAAATAGTTCATTGACTATAGAAAAATTAACAATTTGGTCCCTTGACTATAGCAAAATTACCAATTTAGTCCTGATTTTAACGGTAAAATAAACGGAGGACCAAATTGGTTAAAAGTTTCAAAGTTGAGGGACTTAATTGGGCACGAAAATTGTCGAAGACCAAATTGGTAATTTCGCAATAGTCGAGGGACCATTTCGGTAATAAACTCTACCCAAAATTATCCTCGACTATAGTGGTTTTTCTCAATTTTGTCCTAAATGACTTTGGTGTCATAAAGTAGTCCCAGACTTTTGTGTTATCGCTCAATATTGTCGTCCATTTGTTAATTCGTTAAAAGGGTATTAAGTACAAGGATAATTTAGTGATTTCAAATTTAAGTCTCCTCTCCATCCCCTTTACACCACTAGTCTTCTCTCAGTCTCAATAACTCAAATTGAGACTCCTCATAGCAACCTCAACCCTCACTTTTGCGACACTCGGCCGCGACCGATTCTCAGTCGCATTATCCAGCGTCATCAATTCACCAATCGGTTCACAAATTCTCCTCAACATGCAATGATTAAACAACTGAAGGGGTAAATTAGGTAGTTGTATCCATACAAGGTCAAATGGCGACCACCTCGCAAATCTGACATGTACTCCCTCCACCATCGCTTTGATTCCTCAGTAGCACACTTCTACCCTTGCATTCATTGATAGCTAAATCAAGCAACTGGATTTTTCAACCAACCAATAGAAGAGATAGAAGAGAAGGATGCACATCAGATGAACGGAGTTCCTCTCTGAAGAGATCTAATAGATGAACGGAGCTCCTCTCGCACCACCATCTCCAATCCGGCGACCACCTCACAAATCTGACTTGTACGGCCTCTCACCCTCTGACGCTGATTTCTTCTTGCAGCCCCTCTTAATTCTGCTACACTGTTTACATAGTAGTATGAAGATCAATCTCTTTAGCTAATTGGAATTTTAATTTCCTTTCCTGCCAATGCATTCTTAAAATCTTATCCTCGTATACATCAACTCAAATGAGGCAAACACTCTGGTATACGAGGGAGCGATCCGGTGGAGTAAAGGAGAGACCAAGAAGGCAAGAAGACCTAAATGTAAAATTACTGAATTGTCCCCAGACTTTACACCCTTTTGACGGATTAACAAAAAGAGGACAATTTTGAGCGATAACACAAAAATCTGGGACTACATTATGACACCAAAGTGAACAAAATTGAAAAAAAAAAAAAAACACTATAGTCGAGGATAATTTTGGGTATTAACTCTTATTCATAATGTAATAGGATTAGGCTCCTTATCCCCAATGTAACAAAGACTCTGAATATGAGGCAGTCTTGTACTATTCCTTGTAGGGCTCCTAGCCCAGAATATGTATAAATAGTCTCTATATACATGGGAAGAGGACAAACAATTAATATTCATCAATACAATACACATATTCTCTCTATATTCTCATATACTCGTTCTTTAAACGGATGTGTTGGTCTACTGTACTGTTGACTCCCCACAAGTCATAAAACTAATATAAGCCATGCTAGAATGGATTTCAGTTTGGGGGGAGGGGTGGGAATTTTTAGGGGAATAATGCATATATATATATATACACACACCTTTATTCACATGAGGACAAATAGTATTAGAAGACAATGAGGAAAAATCCTAAACATTCAAATAAGTGCAATCAAGGGCTGTGATTGTATCCAAAATAATGTGAGATTCTAATCATAAATAATAAGAGAGGGTAAAGAAGACAATTGAGAGGTATTTTAATTTTGGAAGGATTGTAATTAATATAGTTAACATATTTGATGAACATATACACGGTAATAAATTGTAAGCTCATAAGGAAGCATAAAATTGGGAGTCATCTTCATCTACGTACGAAAACAAACAGAATAGTTTGAACACCTCCATAGGAATAAATCATGCAGTGATGTCTGTGTGACTAGAGGTTGTGTGCCATACATATATAAATCGTGTTCCATGTATAAGAATGTCGTGTGCACATACATCATAGATTTATGGCTAATTTAACTGGCAGCGTGATAAATAATTTCTAGTATACTGTTTTGAAAATTGTTAGCTTAGTAAAAAATAACTTTGTAAGTGTTTTTAAAATTTGGCCGAAAAATAGCCATCTAGTTCGACAGTGGGTACAACGAATTTTAGTAGTTTAATTAATGCATAAATAATTTTTAAAATGTATTAAACAAATATTATTTTTTTATTAGGAATATCCAGACTATATAACTACGACATTTTATTTTTGAGACTATTATTTTTTGCTAGGATAAAATAAGAGTCATTTCCATTTCGGGTCCAATTGTTATTGGGACATTGCCAATTTTAGTCCACTTCATTAATTTTTGCCACATTGCGGCCAACAAGTCATATATTATTCAATTAATTGAGTAATACTTTTGCACTAATCTTATAAGTAAATAAATGTACACATTCAATATTAGAAATTTTTATAATTGCATCTTTATTTTTATTATCTAAATATATAATAAAAAATTTATCCATAAATCGCACATGTAATTGGACAATTATTATTTGCTCTAATTCAAGAAAGGAAAACATCACAAACATAATCGATCCAATCAATTTCATCAATTGTGTTATATAATATTCGATGTTATAATTTATATAATTGTATATCGATCCAAATATTCTTAAATTATTATAACAAATCCATTCCGTGCAACGCACGGGCGAAAATACTAATTTTACTAATAATAATAAAAACAACAACAACAATTAGTGAATATTGTGATGCCGTAGCAGAAATGATTATAGATCATTGGAGAAGCTAGCCTTCCTCATCAAATTTGAACCATCGCCGCCAGATAATCATCATTAGAGTGCTAAATATTCTGCTCCTTTTTATGGCTGTTATGAACTTATATCATAATTTAACCCTTTTTGTAGTTCGGGTGAAAACTCTAATTTCAATTTAGCTATAATTAAATTAAACGTGAAATAACAACAAGCGCCCATGGCCTAATGGATAAGGCGCTTGACTTCTAATCAAGCGCTTGTGGGTTCGAGTCCCACTGGGCGTGTACATAAAGTTTTAAAAACTGGAACAATACTAACCAAATTATTAAGACAAATGGGCCTAAGTTCATCATTGACTGGGCGTGCACCTAATTTTTAAAAAACTGGAACAATTCTAATAAAATTAATAAGAGAAATGGGCCTAAGTTCAACATTGACTGGGCGTGCACCTAAAGTTTTAAAAACTGGAACAATTTTAATAAAATTAGTATGAGAAATGGGGACAAGCAAATGTTCAAGTGGATTTTGAAAAACATATTTCTTGTGTATATTTTAGGTTTATTCTAATAAAAATATTGCAGGCATCATCCATATGAGTATTCTTATAAGTTATAAGTAAATATGGTAGAGAAATACTTCTTAGCTAAGTCCAGCAATTGATCTCCTTCAACTCAGTTATTTGCACCATCACGCAACCTCCCTATATGGTTTTTCCGTTTTCATACTGAAGCAAAAATGTGAAAAATTTTTGTGTTTCGGTCGCCTTTAGCAAGCCAAAACTGCTTCACCCTTTGCCTCCAGTAAATATTCAGATTATTAAACAAGCTAAGAAGCTTCACATCCAAGTTACGAACCATAATTAGGGTCGTAGTATCAGTACGTCCTCTTAAACTATTTAACTGAGACTGCAGATAATTAATTTCTTTCTCAGTACGCTACGCTGCTTTAACAATGAACCACACTGCTTCAAGCGATATGGCAAAACTTCACCACATGATAAATTCCAGCTATGTAGCACAACATCTTTACAACCAACATCCTGTAACCAGGCGTTCTCAAACATGAATTGATGGCGTTGCCTCACTATCCGGGGAGCTTCAATTTCAACAAAAAGAGCTGAATGGTCATACGTGATTACATCCTTATTATAAACCGAAGCTTGAGGAAACATGGTACACCAATCAACCCCGGTCACCGCCCTATCAAGACATTCCTCCACCCAGTTCGTACTTCCACGACCACGTTCCCAAGTATATTGTCTTCCTCTCGTACTAAGGTCAAACATACCACAGTCCTCAAGAGCAAGATTATTAAAACCCTCAATAAGTGACATTTGATGCGGGTTCAATCCCCTCTTCTCACACAGAGTTGCTAAATCGTTAAAGTCGCCAACTACAAGCCATGGTAAATTTGATTTAGGACGCAAAGACACAAAAGATCACAAGATTGTTGTCTCCGGTTTCGTTCTGGATAGCCATAAAAGAAGGTTAGGCGCCAAAGATTATAATTCGGAAGCTGCACTTGGATGTCAATATGGTTCATAGAGAAACTAATAAGGTTGGCCACATTCTTATCCTGCCAAAATTGCGCAAGGCCACCTCCAGTACCACCATCGTCAACGTAAAAAAACCCTTCAAAATTTAACGTAGCTTTTAAACACTCGGCATGCTCACATCGCACTTTTGTCTCCATCAGACAAATAAAAGTAGGCTTGACCTTAGATTCAAATGCTATAATTTCACGAACTGTTCGTGGGTTGCCATGTCCACGACAGTTCCAGCATAAAGAGCTCATTGGGACGGGCGGGGCTATGTGGAACCAGTTCCCTCCAACAACAAGTTTTCTGAGCCTAACTTCTCAACATCCATCGGAACAACAGCCAAAGTAGTTTCGTCATCCACCACCCCCGTACGACGACGTTTCTGATCAAGGATAGTAATACCATCCTGCATGCATGCATGTGATCCCATAGAATTCGCAGTCCCAATAGTAGTATTTGAAAACTTACCATGCACATGCACTGAAGTAGCACTATGAACTTGTAAGGCAAGCGTATCATCAGGCATATTCAATATTGACTTGCCTTTAATATCTTGATCTGAATTCTTCCCCGGAGGAACCCACTGGCGGCGGTATCCACTTCTGCCCTGCCGTAGGAACATTCCTCCGATGACCTGCTCTTAATTCCGGACCAAAGGGTTTTTCAGCATTCAAACCCCCCTGTGTACGATGGCGACAAAACCTATCTCCATGTCCAATACACCCACAAGTAAAACAGAAGGTTGGCAGACGTTCATACCGAAAGCCGACTTTGATCCACTCCCCATTATCCTTTTTTAGACGCATACCTTTCTTCAAAGGTTTCAAAACTTAGATCTCAATACGGATCCGAAAGAAAGTACGCAGGGAGGCATCAAAGTTGCGTTCATCCATTAGCGTAATCCGCCTGATGAGTTCTCCTATAGCCTTCAGCACCGCTTCAGAACAGAAACCTGATGGCATGCCATGGATCTGAATCCAAAATTCGACCATATTCAAAGCAACTGACCAGGATCCTCAAAGGGGAGCAACCTTTTTAACAGAAGAAAGATTATGCTCATATGTCCAGGGTTATCTTCCAAGATCCTAGCAATATCATTCTCATCGTAAAAACGAAACAAATACCTCTTCGTTTGCAGTTCCTTGTAGTTCATACCCATGGACGGGCGCCAGATCGACGCCATTGTATCATGGAAATGTTAGAATAAAATATACAATCATAATAATAATAATAATGATTTAACCTGATAGCAGAAGCCATAGGATCGAGCATCTCCAGCCATAGTTGCTCCATTGCTTGAAATTTAGGTTCAGATGTTGTCTACCACTTATCTCCTAGGGAACTAGATGGTGTAGTGTATGACCTTAACCAGGAGCAGTGGGAGGACCATGCATATATAGCCTACATGCCATCATTATAGGCTAAGTAACGGTTTCTGTTACTTCTGTTTCAAACCACAACAACATAATGACCATAAATGGTCTATTAAACTTGCACCACTAAATAGTGCCATAATGGAAAATGTTACATTCTCCCACTTGGTGCAAGTATTAACTCAAAGAAGTAAAAGAAACCTGAACCATAGAGATAGTTCCTCGTAAGGTGAGTAGTATCCACTTATGATTACAATGTAAATTTATTCTTTAAGTACCTTATGTGGTATAAAACTTTAATGAATAAACCTTATGTTCATTCTTGATTGTAATTAGTTATCAAAAATTAATTACTGCCACAATGGCTAAATTTGGCCTAATAAACTCACACCGCCTGATTTGTACAATATTAATGGAAATAATTTTCCATTTGGTGCAAGCATATTGGCACAACCTTCATTTAAAATCAAAAAACATGAATCATAGTGGTATGTCCTCTAAAATAAAGTGTGAGTAATACCAACTATGCATCACATGCATTTTGATTTCAAACTCAAGTTCTTTATGAATAAACCCTATGTTTATTCTTGGTCCAATCTTGAGGATGTTTCTCAAATAAATATGCGCATAACCATATGAGAAACCATCCATATTATATAGAAGTGACAAAATGTATGTACGTACAATATAGTCACATAATTAGTTCCATGTATCCTGTATGATCCTTAAAATTCTTATAAGCATGCCTTAAGTAAGGATTCGAAACTATTAGCAAAATACTAATATCTAACACGACCAACTCTTTATCTTTAATACTATCTATGATGGCTAAGTTTTCGGAGTTGACACGTCTGCCACTCCATTTTCATTAATCTTAGCCAAAGACAGTATTTGAGTAGTC
>CM008344.1:17973402-17984233 GCA_002525835.2 Ipomoea batatas
CTTTCATTTCCGTAGAACCATATTTTTCCTTGCAAGTTAAGATCACTACAGAACAGAAATCTTTTTACTAGTAGAATTTTCACCTAAACTTGAACTAATCTCCCAACTTGTTTCTCTCTCTCTCTCGCCCCACTTTGTTTCTCAAACCCACCAAATACAGTATTACCTCTCTCCCTCCTAAAAATCCAAGAAGTAAACGACAAATTGCAGTAAAAAGATGATGGGTATAACAACAAATTAAAACATGCGAAGTACTATTATAAGCTATTATGCTGATGTGTTTAAGGATCAGAACCTGAATACAGTGTTATGCAGCAGCTTTGTAATGTTCGTCCGTCTGAGGTAGTTCATCCACCCAACAGATAAAAATCCCAGAATAAATTAAGGAGAGAAGGGCAAAATTTTCCAGAAACCAAACAAACAGACCAACCTTTGCGTGTGTGGAACAACAAAAACTGAGCCAAAAAGTCAAAAAACTCCCCCAAACCAAAGGTTGTACTTGTACAGAAACGCAGGCAGAGCGCCAAGTGTCAAAAAGAGTACAAGAATGAGAAATGCATGCACGGAACAGATGAGAAACTAAGGTGACCCAAATTCAAGGAAATGAAGTTGTTTGTGAATGAAGGGTTGTGTGTATAGTATATATAGGTGTTGGGGAGGGGCTATAAAGTGACTGAGTGAATATGCAGAGTTGGAGACAGTTGTGTTTGATGAGTAGAGGGTAACGTGCCATGGCAAGTGCATTAATGAGTCGTTGTGGCGCTGCCAACCTCCTCATCGGCCATTAATTTGGATGGAGGTGCTATCACCTATCAGCTATGCTTCCATTTGCATGCTGCTCCTTTACATTACCAATTTGTGTCTTCAATTCATTATATCACATGAAAAACGTGACTTTCCCTCTTCACATATCCCTTACGCCATGACTTAATAAAACATATATATGCTCCGTAAGTAATCATCAAAACAAACATCAAATCTAAAAAACATGCTTTCATAGTGATCCGGGGTGAGTGGATTATGACTCTCGTACTTAAATGTCTAATTTTATCTGTATAAAATATGATATATTATAAAGAGTTAATTTCATTTTTGGTCATAAGGTGACAATCCACTTTTAATCCTTTTTAATTAGAACATCCACTTTTGGTCCTAGTATTATTGTGGCATTACCAATTTTGGTCCTCCTGCAATAAAATCGTTGAATATCATTAAATACAAAGACATTTCAATCTCTTTTATACAAAGTATGTTGAACCGCTATATTTTTTATGTTTATTTTCTGAAAACATTCATAATTGAAGAGTGAAATGTCATTGTATTTAACGATTTTTAATCTGATTTGTTGATAAAGGACCAAAATTGGTCATGCCACAATAATACTAGGACCAAAAGTGAATGTTTTAATAAAAAATGACTAAAAGTGAATTATAACATATAAATCTAGGACCAAAAATGGAATTAACTCTATTATAAAATATCAAAGAAAATTGAAATGGTAAAGAACAATATATTAAACTTTTCATATTTTCACATATGTTAATTTTTTTTTTTTGAATGCTACTGACTCTATTACAATGTAGTATATGTTCATAAACTACTTTCTCAACCTACTGAAGAACAAAGAGACAGCAACAGCAACGCCTCCACTGAGGCTCGAACCCACCACCTCCCATGTACAGGAAAGGGTTTGATGCCACTGGACCACAAGGCCCTTGGCCACATATGTTAAATTATTACTTTGGAGTTTAATTAATTGAGTTTGAACTTATTTAATGTGGTAATAATGCACCTTTATCCATTAAATAATAATAATTATTATTATTATTATGCTTTGAAAATGAGTTGAAATTATATAGATGTAGACAAAATATTACTCCGTAATAAATTACAAATGTAATAAGATCTATTTTTAAGAGTAAAAGAGTATTTTAGGATTAAAAAATCTAAAAATTGAATGTTTGAAAAATGAAAATTGGGACAACCAATTTGTGATCTACGATTATGACCATGGGGCACACGTTGGGAAGAGGATAAGATTATGAAAGAGAAATTTGAAGTGTGATGAGTGTTCATTTATAAAGACAATGACACCTACGCATACATGTACTCCCCATTGATTTGGACTTTCTTTTTAAATTACTATCTTTTACAAATAAAATTTGGTCCGGCTTTATGTAAGAAAACAATTTCCGACCATGACATTAGTTTGTTAACCAAACAATTACAATCTTTCATAGAGAATTGTACCACACTGTCATGTAAAAGAGTGTTAATCACATTATCTTTAAGTATTTATAGTATATTATATTGTTGAGCGGAGGCCTATGAACATCCCAGTTCAGCACCAGGTGCTGTTAGAAATCTCTGACTGCACCATCACCGGAAAAAAAAGATGTTTTTAAGGTAGTATTGCTACAACATGACACTTTGACACAAAATCCTTTACTCCATCTTCCGTTCCCCGCATTATTATTTCAAGGTGTTCTTCGCGCGTTGCTTAAGTTTTTCAACAGTGACTAGGGAATTGTTGAGCATAGCTTGATAAGTCAAGTCCAACACCTTACCTCCAGAAAATTAGGCAATATAAAGAAACCTGAAAATTGGGCAATATAAAAAAATTAAGTTACGTATTTACTACTAGCTATAACTTTTAGCACAATAGTAAACGTTTGATTCTAACAAGTGATTTTAGAGCCAAGTCACACGTTTGAGTCCCATTAAGAGTAAAGGTGTATATGAACATTCATGTATACTTTTGAATTATATTCGGTATAATTTCAAAATATCATGTGCAATTGATACTGGTGCGAGTTGGCTATTGCAGACTTTCATCTCCTACACACCTATGCCACACCACTACGCACTAGACCAGGCAGCGGCCATAGCTTCCACTACTGGCACCAGTTGTGGCCAGCCAGCAAGCAGGAGCTTGGTGTCAACTCTCAAGGACTTCAAAATCACACCCTGCTTCATCAAATGTTAAAGTGCTAAGAAGATTTTTTAAAACAAGAAGAACAAAACAAAGTCAAGTCTAAAATAAATTAACATTGAAGCAGAAAACAATCAAAAGGAGAAGAATTTCACCAGGACCCTTGAGCTTGGCAGCAACACTGTAAGTTGTAGTAATTCAGAACCCTATGTGTGTGGTTGTGGGGATGAGTGACTTCTGATATATCTCTATCAGTTCAGGAGCTTCCTTCTTGTAATGTTCAACAAACTTCTCTACGAATTATGCTTCAGAAATCTTCAACATCTTAGCGAGCAGATTGAGATCCTTACAGATTAAACCCTTTGCTAACAGAGTTTGATAAACCAAACCTCTAGGAATAATTCTCTTCTCCAAACAATACAAAATAACCATAGGCTTTTTCAAGATTGCAGAAGATTCAAATCCCATTTTATTAACGAAAAAATCCATTGCTGACAGTACCTTTTCTTGCGAAGCAATCATAAACCAAGGGTTCCTACTAAAAGCTTCAAAAATCTCGTTCTCAGCAAGCCCCCACTTCCTATAGCTCTCCGTCTTCTTTTCCCATGTCAATCTACTCATGCAAGCAAGTGCATGGAATGCCAAAAGAAAATTTTTCCTGGTTGCTCCTTAAGTTCCTCCACAATCTTTCTAAACTTATCTCTATACATCATGAATGTCAAAGGCTGGTGTGTTAAAAAATATACAATTTTGTGTTCAGGAACTCCCATCTCCTTCAAAAGCTGAACATTAGGTTCCAAATGAGCTTTGAGGTCCTTACAGAGAATATTAGGGTACCGCCTCACGGCCACTCTCATACTCTCTCGTGACAAGAGCAAGTTCTCAAGGAAACCGATAGTTGGCAAGAGTCGTCTCTCCAAACTTCTCCTTAAAGCAGTAGGAGCTACACATAGAATGTGAATCAAATGTTCACCTGGGAAGCCTAAAGACTTGAAAAATTCAAGCTTGGGTAAAAAGGATTTCTCAGGATTACATGCCAATACTGTAGGATCCGTTCTAACAACTTTTAAGGCCTGAGTTTCAGAGAATCCATGATTTTTCAAGAATGACAGCACAGATTCCGCTCTGTTTGGGGTTTTGAAGTTGATGTATTTGGAAGCTGATAGAGCCTTTTTTGGAGTAAACCCGCATCTATTTACGAGGTATGAGACCGTGAATGAATCTCTTCTAGCATTGTTTGAGGTGGATTCAACACTAGCATTTGTTCCATACAGATTATAGGTGAGTGTAAATCTAACATAAGAATACCTCAAATGGGGTAAAGATTTGCATCTGAAATTCAACATTTTGATGCATTTCCAACCAAATGAAGGGAGAAACACTCACCTGTAAGAGAAAAATGCAAAATAAATCATCTCCCCGGAGTACTGGAATCCCTCGTTTGCTGCGATGAAGAATACAACCCCAGAATGGAGCCGTTTATTTATTACTGAGTATTTATTTGGGAAAATTGCATTTTTTTTTGAAAAAGAAATTTGCATCATAAATAGGTAGCTAAATCAATGTATATAATTATAAAACATATAATACCAGTTGGTATAATTACTGAATCAGATCCACCACACAGCATCATATCCTAAAATTCTTAAAGCATTAAACAATATAAAGTTCAATTCTTCAAGATATATTCATCATTTTAACCACATTAAAATTATCAGTAAAGTTATGTTGTAGGAAGTAGAAGAAGGAAGGGGAAGAGTAATAAAAAAACGAAGAAAATTTGAGAATGAAAGGAAAGGAGAGGATAAAAATTATAAATAAAGGGTGAAGAGAATAATGTGGAAAAAAAAAAAAAGAACACTTGAAAGAAGTAACTCAAAAACGAAACCAAAAAGAAAACTGAAAATTAGTTATTAAAAATATAAAAATACTAAATTATAAAATGAACTTCGAAAATATATTATGAAAACAAAAAATATGTAAAAAGAACGTTAAATAAAAACAAAAATGAACGATTAAAAAAAGAAGGAAATTAATGCAAAGAATAAAAAACGAAAAAAGCATAAAATAACAAAGAGAAAAAAGAACCAAATAAAAAAAAAAGAAGATTAATACCGTATGTATCTTACTTTTTGCTTCATGTAGGATAAACAATATGTTAGGCAGGGGGCCACACATGCAAATTCACCAACATACTACCTTAATAATTTGGGTAGGATATAGGGAAAATAGTAATGAGAAGCAAGCGAACTAATGGTGATTGCCTTGCAGCGATGCACAATCCATACCATGACCAAACAGCTTGGGGAATAATCTGCCAAATAAGAGTGAAATATGCATACAAGTGGCACAGAAACAGGAGTGGATTTACTGATTATGTAGACTAGAGAAATTACCTCGCCAAAGGCAAGAATAAGAGAGCATGATATTAGTATAGCACCCCATGCAGGCAGCAGAGCATCAATAAATATGTGCAGGGCCTTTTGGAAAAGAGAAAAGAATTAGGACACAAAATAATCAAGAACAAGCAGGCCACAATATTTTAGCCAAATAAAGAAAGTGACATAAGATAAGCAAACAGAAGTACAGAACACAAACCTGAAAATTCCATGGGAAACATCCATTAGAAAAACTTAAGCTTAACACCAAAATAGGTCAATGTGCAGAAAAATTGAGTCCCAGAATTTTTTTCTGAGTCTTTGCTTATTATGCAAATTGCAGTGCATTGGTGCCCATATTACAAAATTAAAAAGTAGAACAATTGTGAAATTCTATATATACAGGCATTCAAGATTTATTTCAAAGCATAAAAAACAAAGACAAATTCACAAAGGTAAACAGAAAGCTGAAATTAATAAAATAACTATCTCTCCATTAAAAAGCTTTTCAAATAAACCAGTTAGTGAATAGTGGCTTACTGTGCCTGTTACACTATTTGTGTGAAAAGAACGCATTTTTGAAAATGCCATGGGAGACATCCATTCCAATTATAGTTGTGGGAATCGGTAGAGAACACTCCACTGCCAGCAAGAAATTAATACCACCAAGTTGCAATAAATCAGGGAAATATTTTTGAGTAATAAAGTTACTGTTATTTCTTGTTTCTTTTTTCTTTTTGCAGCACACTGTTGAATTATATGAATGGAATACCTTGGTATTGATTTTCAGTAGCCGCAGGGAAAAACTCCATAACATATTATATACAAGCACACAGAGGGAGAGAGAAAAAGATCAAAATTAAACATAAGAGAGAAAAGGAACACTCTCAATCCTATAGCTTCTCAAATATGCAATATAACACAAAAATGCTGTGGTATTAACTCATTCTTACAACTAAAGAGAGTGTTTCAAAATTTTGAAAATCCTTTTCTAAACTAAAGAGGATAATTAAAAATTTTCAAAATCATTTTACAAACTCCATTCCATTCCATTATTGTTTAAGATCATTGGTAATCAACAAAAATCTATTACAACTATGGAGTACAATTGAATGACATTAGTACCTGTGAAGCTGCACTGAGATCTAAACTCTTCTGAACCAAACTGTCAAGCTTCTCACCACGTTCCCGAACACTGTCAATTGTCTCGTGCTGATTGCAATAGAATAAGTAATTACTCTTCGGCAATAGGTTCAGGGAGACTTACATAACATGAGAAAGTTGAATGTGCATATGCACTTATGAATCCAATAACAAACTAGCCTCAACTCCCTCAAGTATATGAGTCACTCAGATATAACCATGGAAACTAATATATAAAAAAATCTAGGTAATTTGATACAGGTGCCACAACTTTCTGAATAAGAAAGAAATGTCAACTCTGCTATGATCAAACTTTTTAAAGCGAAAAAGCGCACCAAAGCGATGAGCCCGGGCTTTGCTTTAAAGCGAAAGCGCAAAGCGAAGCGTCGCTTTTTCACATAAAGCGACGCTTCTTAAAAAATTAATATATAGTCAAAATACTCAAATAGTAATGCAAAATAACATAAATAGGAAATCCTCAATATCATAATAATACAAAGTTTAGTCATCAAAATAGTCATTCAAGCCATTTAGTCATCAAAATATCACATATTCAATATTCATAATAATTTTAAAACATAATTTAATACAAAAAAATGAAAAAAATAAAAAATAAATAAAGAAAGAAAGAGAAGTGTAAACAATAAACGCTACTGAGTACTGCCTACTGCCAAGTGTCCAGCCAAGAGTAAGACTCCAAGTCTCCAACTCTATTTTAACATTTCAGTCATCTTCTTCAACTGTTCAACGTAAGAAGAGGACAAAAAACAGAGAGAGAGCGTGAAGCAGCGACGCCGGCGAGGAAGGTTAGCGACAATGATGACTTGCGGTGAGGATGAGACAGTGAGCAGAGGCGCATAACAGAGGGTTTCGAGAAGTTGAAATGAGGTGAGGTAGAAGGGTTTCGCGAGGGCAGCGATGACTCTCGGTGAAGGTGAGATAGTGAGCAGAGGGGTGAGGCAGTGAGTAGAGGGTTTTGAGAAGTTGAAATGAGGTGAGGCAGAAGGGTTTTGCGAATCGTCCGTCCGTTTTTTGTTTTGTTCGTGTTTTTTTCCCTTTTTTGACTGTTGACTTGCGCTCCGCGTGAAAAAGCTCGCTTTTTGGCCGCTTTATCGCTTCGTTGCCTCGCCGGAAAAGCGCATTCAAGCGCACGCTTTCTCACGCTGCTGCGCCTTGCCCAGGCGAGGCGATTTGCCATCGCTCGCGTCGCTTTTGCGCTTTAAGCGCAAAAGCGATCGCTTTTAACAAGTTTGGCTATGATTAAGGAACTCAACAAGTATACTAATAATATAGGCATAGCAGACAATCAAATAAACAAGTGTGGACAGATTGACGATTTCACCATATATATGAAAGCTTAAATTGCCTGGTAATATGGTTGAAATGATTATACTGATACAAAACTAATTGAGCCCCCGGAGCAAATTCAGAAGTGCAAGGTGCCATACACCAACAGTTGGAAATTCACACTACTATTAGTAACGCTCAATCTTACAATTAAAAAGCCAAGGGGGTGGGCAAGAGCTTCTGCCTTTTCAAAATCTGCTGCAATATAAATTTTATCTGACAAAATAAAACTCAAATACCAAAAGCATTTCTAGTTGGTTCTGTAACATGAATTTCCTCAATAACAATTAACTGTGGCAATCAGAAATTAACACAATGTAACTAATGTCAGCCCTTCCTAGCATCACACAGAACAGATAGGTTAACAGTTAGCTTGTAAGAAACCAACAGAAAGCATTACAGATCAACTAGGACATAGATTGTAAATGAGAAAGAAAATATAATTACAACACATTACTTACAAGAATAATTTTTGTTTCATCCAACTCCCTTTGAATTTTCAACAGCTTGTCAGCTTCCGCAGGATCCTGAAAAATTAAGAAAGGAAAGGAACTTAAGCTTATCAGCAAGTGATCTAAATTAATCAAGCAAAGGGTTCAATATGAAATTAGTTATCACTGATGACATTAATCTGGTAATAAGAAAAATGAACTAACTAGACACCTGAAATTTATTTATAGCTTCAAATAAATAAGGCCATTGTTGAGTACTATCAGATTGAGCAGAGATCTCCATGTGCCACCAAATTTTTTTTGGTACTCATCCACAACCTATAAATATAAAAAGTGCACATAAAAATCAGCACTTGATTAAATGAAACCTCTCTCATAAAAATTACAAAAATCAGCAATAGAAAATATATTACCTGATAGACCCATAGGGACAAAAGGAAGACAGTAAAATATTAATAGTCATAAGCACCTGCAGAAGATCCAATAACCATCCTTGTTCAGACTTCCCAAGGCATCTAACTGCTTCAGACCATTCTTCTATGGTATTTGCCTGATACAGTTCTCTAGAGCCAGCAGAAGGAAACTGGGGCAGCGAATTAAAGAGAACTTTCATACAGTTTTCTATTTCAGACGTATAACTTTGAGTGTCAAGAGAAGATTCATTCAAACACTGAGTAAGGCCTCTCCAGCATGAAAACCTTAATGAGCTTTTCTGTTCAGGACTATAAAGGCCAGATGAAACTAACCAAGGTAAGAAACAAGCAACATCATTAAATAGCTTCACAAGCCGAGAGCTGGAGAATATCTTAGTTAGATCAGCCAGGTGTAGGAGTATGCATGATTGCAGAGTTGGCTCAAGTGTCCTCATCCTGGAAAGGTCACAGAGTTCATCAAGGAAGATAAGGGGGTGATCAAATTGATAGGCATGAGATAGAGAGATCTTGAAGGTTACATCTTGCGACAACAATTCAGCAACTTCACTCTCATATCTCATGAATCTTCTGATGATTGCTCCCCAATCTAACGATGGTAATCTGGGAGCGTGCTCAAGACAACATAAAACCATTGAAATGGTGTTAACATTTAAAATATTACCTGTGAAATACAAAACAAGGATTTCGATCACAAAACTATAATCAATGGAAGAGATTTCTGCTGGGGCAGGGGTGAGCATGTAACAACAGTACAACACATTCAACTCAGATTGTCAGATACCAAACTTAAAGAATTGTTATGATAGTTTTCTTACAGTAATGCAGTGTGCATAACATAATGTTCCATCTAAACATGCAAAAGACATTCTCATGAATAACAATGCTTAAAATAAATGACAAATCTCACAAGAACCATACCCCAGGATGTTTCAGATGACTTAGCCACAAAGAGAGCTTCAAAACTGTGCTGTCCTCAGAAAAAATGTGTGAGACATTCTTCGTGCCTGCACCACTAACTGTAGACTGTAGTAGCTTCATTATAATGCTCTTGCAGTTGTAAAGAATGCCTAAGGAATATTGCTGCCCATGCAGCATACTGCTGCAGCTGATCAGCATCAGGATTTTGTGCCACAAGAAAAACCTCCTGCACCAATGATGTCATCAGGCTCCACTGGACTTGAGAGCAATGGACCATTGATGTAAGAAGATTCCCGGTACAGAAGAATTTGTCAAAAAATTAGTAAGATTAATAATTTCAGTTTCATATTTAATCGTTTCACCAGATCTATGTTCCTCTGTTAAAGACTCAAAGACTGGAAAATCAAATCTTCAAAAGAAGAGGAAGAAGAAGATGATGAATGAATGAATGAAAATATGAAATTAAATTGATCCTAGGCTGGTCTGGCTATTCTTGTAAATCTTATAGGGATTCTTCAAAAGGTATCCAACTATTTCTGTTCCCATAATTTAGTAAAAGATGTTGGCATGTTGCATAATCTTTCTATATCAAATTTCTCCTTTCTATCATCAATTAGCATCTAACTACTAAAATTGTATTCTTCCTTATTTACATGTGGGCATTTCAAAAATAAAAATATAATAAAAAAAGAGCCCTGACCTTTTGATTATTAGTAGCATGTGATGAGAATGAAGGGTGATCTTGAATCAATGTTCCTGCACCTGCTCCTAAAGCATTTACTGACCCAATGGTAGCACCCAAATGAATAAGAGGAGGGTTTGGATCGGAGTAACTCTTCCTGAATAGTGCCGGCAAATCTTTAACATGTTCAACTTTCAAAGAGTGCAGACTTCCATTCAAAATGGTACCAAGAAGGCTTCCTGCTCCAATACAAGATGCCACCAACAAGCTCTGATGAACTATTAGTAGTGGAATCCTTATATTAAGACTAGTGGAGCACTAGCATGTATTAGGGCAGGATTTAGGGAGTCTTGTCTCTCCCTCTCTCCTATATATGTGTATCAGTTTATGCAGTGAAGGACACACAGAAAACACAGAAATATATCAGCTTTAGCTACTGCCCACACATTAAGCTTCTCTTCCCCATTTTAGTTTCTTAACAAATACAAACTCCACACTTCCATTTTTGTTTATTTTTACAAAAGAACAGAAATTTTCTGTGCAGA
>CM008344.1:18047688-18066026 GCA_002525835.2 Ipomoea batatas
AACACCTTGTGTACAACATGGGTGAAAACTGAAAACTAAGTACTAAAATGCGATGAAAACTCCTTATGTTCAAAGTGTACAAACAGGGGTGAAACAGGGGTGAAAACTAAGTACTAATTAAGTGGCGCACAATTTACCTTCTTAGTAGATAGGAATTCTAAGTCTTAAAATTAGTTTAGACTAAGCTGTGATAAACTGATATCTAATTTATTTTTATTTTTGAAAAAAGTATAATGGGGCATGGGGCTGAAAAGCCCAAAGCGTGATTGGGCCATTGCCAGTGGTGTGTGGACATGCCCACGTGGCTAGTCATGTCATCATGGGACCACCATCATGGTTCGCTCATTGGCTCTCTGCCCAATTTCAGTTGACAGCCACTCCTACTTATCCAAAATCTCCTATTTATTCCGCCACATTCCCGCCGTCTCTCTCCGCCCATCTTTTCTGCACTTATATCAACCGGAAATGCTACACACTCTTAACACAACGGTGACAGACGCCATGGAAACCGGCGAAGAGATGACCGTTCTTGAGCGCCACCAAGCCCGTCTCAAATGGCAGCAAGAAGAACAGCACCAAATATTAACTTACTTGGGCGGAGGCAATGATCAACTGGTGACCGGAATGTTTTCCCCGCCACCGGAAATTCAAGAATTTCACAGTCTCGGCGACCTCGTGACCCGGGCTATGAAGCCGGAGAATGTATGGAGTGATTTTAGCGGCTTAGGACTCGGGCAGGAGACGGACATTGGAACCAATTACAGAATTTCCAGAACCGCCAGCAGCCCGGCGGCTGTGGCAGCCACCGCCGCCGCCGTAGCAGAGGACGGGAAAAGGAAAGAAACCCCTCCGCCGGAGAACTTAAAGAGGAGGAAAGCTGAGAAGAAACAGAGCACAACGGAACAGAGTGGCAACAAAAACAACAACAACAACAACAAGAAAGAATCATCGTCTGCTACCTCGGATGACAAAAAGCCCGACTACATTCATGTCAGAGCACGCCGTGGCCAAGCCACTGATAGCCATAGCTTAGCTGAAAGGGTGAGTTATTTCAGAAGCCACTTAATACCAAATTTAGTTCTCAACTATAGTGTTTTTTTTTTTCATTTAGTCATATAGTACGTTTTTTGTGCTTAATTAAGTTATGGACTCCACCATTAGTCAGATGACTAAATTAAGTATTAATAGAAGAAAAATTACCTCCCCACCAAAAAAAAAAGAAGAAAAATTACCTATTATCTTAACAATGACTCAATTAGATACAGAAAATGTCGTTTAGGACTAAATTAAGAAAAATCAGCATGGTATAACTCTTTCAGAAAACTAATAATGTTGCAAATTGAATAGGTAAGGAGGGAAAAGATCAGTGAAAGAATGAAATACCTGCAAGATCTTGTACCAGGGTGCAATAAGATCACAGGGAAAGCTGGAATGCTTGATGAAATAATCAACTATGTCCAATCTCTTCAACGACAAGTAGAGGTTAAAATTAAACCTAATTAACTACAACCCTTTTTAATCTTTCAACTATATATGTTTTGAATACTAACTTTTATTTTGTTTTCGTCGAAACTGACAGTTCTTATCAATGAAACTGGCTGCTGTTAATCCAACAATTGATTTCAACATTGACAGTTTCTACACAAAAGAGGTATCAAATCAAAACCACATTCATTAGACTAAAGTAAAGTTCAAAACACCATATAAAAAATGTTGGTTTAACTCTCTTGCTTTTGGTTTCCAGGTTTATGAAGTGAGTGGATCTAATTATCCTGCAGAAATGTTCAATTCATTGCAGCAATGTTCTGAAATGGAGAATGGTGTGAACCCTTCGGCCATGGCGCTTCGGAGAACCATTAGTGCTCCCATATCACTGCTAGACTCCACTGCAAATGTATTTATTTCCTCCATTCTTTAGTATATTATAACCTGTGTGTTTACCACATTTTCTTACAAGCTTGTAATTCATGGAACAGCAAATTCAGGCATCTTCAGCTTGGGATGCAGAGATACAGAACTTGTATGCAATGGAGTTCCAACAAGGAAGATCAACAACATCCTTTCTTTCACAGCCATTTATGGGTAAGCCTGTTTTCCCAGAATTCTGTTTATGTTCTCTGTATAAAAGAAGGAATATGATTGATCACAGTAGATATGATTATATAATTGAAACTGGACAGCCCTATAAGTACACTAGGGACCTCTTTGATGTAATTGAAAAAAAGTTGCTACTTTTTTCCTTGTGTCTCCACCTAAAATACACAAGCACCATGTAGTAAAATGATAAATACCAAAATCCAGCAACCAGGCTAACCACAATGTCACAAGTTCGACTCCTAGCAGGAGCAGCCAATTGGCTTTCTTGATTTGAACTGGTCATTTATGGTCAATATTATTTTACCTTCTTGTGGTCCTTTACTGGCTAGGGTCACAATGCAGGGTTTACCTAGTATGCACACTCTCGAGTAGTAGCTGCGGGTTTCCCTAAAAAAGTCATTTGGACTAGTGAAGACAAAGTGACCTTCCAAGACCAAATAACCATCAAGTAATGTGCATGCATTATTGAGATTTAAGTGAAAGAAAGAGGACCCTACCTTTGTAGTTATACTCCAAACGTAAAATGTCAATGAAATTCTCCCAAGAATTGAAGCTCTTAAACTAAGTAGCTTTTGGCTATATATTGCAGGTTTCATAGAAGGTGGCAACACAAGGATGGCAATCTGAACTGAAATTATAGATCAGATCATACAATTTCTTGAATAATGCTCTTCAAAAGTTACCAATCCCCATTGTTTTTCTTCCCAAGTACATACCATATGTATTTGTATGTATACAGGCAGTGTAGAAATGCCATAGTGCTAATATTGCTATATCAATTTGTCCCTGTCTGCTATGTCTCATCAATCAACTCAGATCCTATTACGTACTGAAATTTAGTACGTGAATCCCAATTATTCTATTAATTACATATATAAGGTAATATGCACTATTCTTGCTGCAAAAACATCATCAATCAATGACGTATCATATCCCAAACATTATATCAATGTTAATCTTCAAATTACATCTCAAATTATTGGTGTGAGAAAGGGTAGAGAGCACAAACTCATGAATATAGATGGCTGCATTGGTTTAAAACTGAAGCATAAAAGAAAAATGGTCCTCTTATGTACTATGTAGATAGGGTATGAATGATAATTGAAGGGTCATACTCATCAAATTGGCACAAATTGCTATTCAAATGACAAGATTGAGAATGACAGGTTTAGGCATTTCAAAGAATTGAAGGACAGAGGACAGCAACCAACCAGTGAGCAGAAATGGCTGCTTTTTAGGACAGAATGGGACGTGTGGATCAAGACCCTAATAACAGACAATGTAAAAGTGTTTCACAACAAAAAGTGATGTTGATAGCCCTCTTTCCCTCCCTAGAATGGGGATAAATATTCTATGCTCACACGGGTAGCTCAGTTAGTTTCTGGGTAGCTTATTGTGAGCAAAGACGCAGGATCGTGCCCTGACAGTTGCAATGTGATAATTTTATTCTCTTGTGGAGGTGGCTCATTGTGGACACCAGGCACTGGTCCTCCCAGTCCCGCCTAATACACCGTTGAGTAGCTGTGTTTTACTCCTCCACAATCTTATCGTGCTGGGGTGTGGGATTCGCGAGGCGATTGATTCCCTTTTGTGGGCAAGGATAAACATCATATTCTAAAATACCCTTAACTAACCTAGTCATTAGAGTTAACTATACCAATACAAAGCAAATCAAATCAGATAATTGCTTAATCATGTCCTACAAATCATCATTACTAAGAAGAAGAAGAACATTTCATTCACTGAAAAGGCTATAAGGGCTCTAAAGCTTTGTCATATGAGTTTGTGAATTGTGACTATAAGTGTAGCAGCTAAACAGTCACTTCTATTGGTGCTTAAATTAAATTATATACAAATGGGCTGAAGAGTGAAGCCATCCATCCATCAACAAAGAACAGCCAACACTGTACTACTTGCCTATGCTTTTCACCATTATTTCCATGTTTGGGACCTCAACAAGGTTTTCTAGACTTTCAATTTCAAGCCAGAGGGGAAAAGAGGGGCCCACCATATCCATACAACAAGTGATTCTCCTACCCAGAAATGGATGGTGAAAGATAGTTCTGCCTGCCTGCAGGGTCCACAAACTAGGGTGAAAATCATTTTATTCTTAGCTCTCTAACATTTGTGGATATAGTATACACCCCTCTTGGTTTCAAAAAAAAACAAAAAAAAAAAAGTATACACCCCTCAACTGATATTTTAGGTGACAGAGATAAAGTCACAACTACTATTCGAAGATGCACATTTAGGTAAATCTCGCTTTGTGATCTTAGATTCCTAGTAAAAAAATGACCAGAGGTAAATCAATCTAGGTTGCTCATAGTTCAAACTTGTGTGAAAAATCACTTTATTCTCAGCTCTCTAACATTTGTGGATATAGTATACATCCCTCAACTGATATTTTAGGTGACGAGAGAAAGCATTACTTGAAGATGTGCACTAGGTAAATCTCGTCTTGTGATCCTAGCCGACAAGGGGTAAATCAGTCTAGGTTGCCCATAATCAAACTAAAAAGGCCAATAGACTACTTCTAATCTTTTGATTATCAAACCAACAACCTGACCAACTTGACTAAAATTTTACCCAATAACTGATATTTTATGAGACCAACAAACAGAATTCTCATTTTGTTTTCGTCTTTTTCATCAGTATTCATCTTTCTGTTCTATTACTTCTGAAAGAAGCATAAATGTTCGCAGTACATTTATTTTTGATCGTACGCATGAAAGAAGACGAAACAATTCAATCCAATCCAATAGCTGGTAACAGAATGATATTCTGCTTCAATTACGCTTTTGAAAAACACTTGTATACTTTTTTTTTTTTTTTTTGAATGCTACTGACTCTATTACAGTGTAGTATCTGTTCATAAACTACTTTCTCAACCTACTGAAGAACAAAGAGACAGCAACGCCTCCACTAAGGCTCGAACACACCACCTCCCATATACAGGGAAGGGTTTGATACCACTGGACCACAAGGCCCTTGGTACACTTGTATACTTTATTCTTCTGAAAATTTAAGAAAAATGAAGAGATACTGGGATGATCTGACGTGGGCTAGTCTCATGTCAGTTCCACTGATTGACTGAATAGGAGTAAATTGCATGTATTGATGTGAGGTGTTGAAATTAACAAGAGTAAAATATTTACTTAATTTGACACTGTGTATACGATCACGGAGCAAAATTGAATTACAAGCGACATATCATTCTAAACTTGTGGATGTATAAAACTACCTTATTTTTCGGTCGCTCACCTCATTTAACACATGTCATACTCCAGTACATATGAGACATACACAACATCAGTTTTAGAGTAGTCATAAGTTTACTTACCCCGGCCTTGAAATCATCTTTGCTCTTCATCACATTAGCTAAGCCTCCCCACTGCCATTGAATTTTTTTTAATGTTATTCAACATGTAAGAAAATTACATTATTTAGTAGGAGGGAAATTTATATAACTCATTTCTCTCCATTCTCAATAATATTATTCCTCCCTATCAAACAATGTAATTTAAATTTCTATTTTATTCCTCTCCATTCTCCCTAATTCATTCCTCCCAACCGGCTTCATTGGTTGCCCAAACACATCAAACAATGTAATTTAAACACATCAGCCATAAACCAAGATTTTGCAAGACTCTCTTGTTTAAGCGACCCATAACATTAGCAGCTAAGATTTAAGATTCTGTACATCTTTTCATATGGAAAATCCATCAATAAGATTAATCTATTTAATCTTAGTATTGGAACACCAAAAAGAACACTACTTATGCCACCAAAGTCATTTTGTGATCACAACTGATTTAGGCTCAAGTTCAAATAAACTGTAAATTGAATTCAGATCATTAAGCCTACACAAGAGTAATCTCTCAAAAGATTATGCATGCTAAATACATAAGCACAACAAGAAGAACATCACACTATAATGAATACTATTTTCCCCAAGCCCCCAACTGTATATAGGTACACAAGAATGATATCATATCAATCAACCAAAAGAATCAAAGCATGATTACTCAATGAAAAAGTGGCAAGAAACTAGGAAGAAAACTAGAAATCTTCCAAAAATCTTCAAAACAGGATAGCAAGAAGGAAAACAAGGAAAATGGCAAGGATAATAACCCCAACCCAACAAAGCAGAGTCCTCTTCTTCTTCATCTGCTTAGCTCGATTCAATTCCTCCGCCCCGTCCTTAACATACGCCCCGCCATTCACCACATTCTGCTCTATATTGTTCATTTGCTCACCTTGGGTCTCCACCATTACAGCCATATCAAGAAACACCTGGTGAAGCTCTGCCAGGCTTTTCTGAATCTCCTTAACTCCCTTATTCCTTTCTTCGTTCTCCTTCGCCATTTCCCCCGCCTTTCCTTCGAAAATTCTCTCCTTCTCGGCCCCCGCCATTATCTTCTCGATTGTTTCCTCGGACGGTTGGGTCCCAGTGGCAGTATAGTAGCTCCTCTTTAGGCCTTCTTTGTGCTCAGCCACAATTTTCCCTCTCAGGCACTGGAAATCGTTCATCAAATCCCTAAGTTTCTGTCTCAGGCCGTTTGTCACGGACATTCTTGTCCGATCAATTGGGGTTCCTTCTTTGTATAAACTTCGATTCGACAGATTCGATTTGTCGAGCAATTCGAGTTTTGTTTTGATGATTTTGGCCTTTCTGAGAACAGTGACCATATCAGAGTTAGTCCTGTCTCTGAGGCCATGGAGAATCTTGGCGCTCTGTGCAGATTTGGTTTCTTCGTTGAGGTCTTGAAGATCAAGAAGGAGATTAGAGATCTCTTCCATGTCGGCCTTGATAGCGCCCACATCTTCAAAGAACTTGGAGAGGTTCCTTTCGTCGCCCGGGTCGAGTTGACCCATCTCGATGTCCGGATCCGGCCCGGATTCAAGATCCTTCATCGCCTGCTTCTTCAGCTCCACGTAACTCATAAACGATTTTGTCATCAAATCGTTCATCTTCGCTCCGGTGATTCTGCAAAACCCAGAAACATAAAAAATTCAACAACACTCGACTGTGACTCAAAGTATGTGAATCTTGAGAATAAGCAAGAAAGAGTGGTTTTTAATAAAGAAAATGAAGAGATGATTAGTAAAGAAACGGAAAGGGAAGAGAGAGAACCTGGAAGGTTAAAGATCTGTTCTTCTTCTGAGCGGAGAATACAGAGAGAGAGAGGGAGATGAGGGTTAAAAGAGAGAGTAGTGAGGGGATGTATGGAGGGAGGAGTAGTCCTACTTTTATTGAGTTTGTTTTATTTTCAAATTCAAATGGGAAAAGTGACGTTATATTCAGAGAGCCGTTACATTTTTCAATCCAGTTTGCCCCACTTGAATCAACTGGATGTTATCCGACACAAATCTCAACTGCTAGGTTTAATTACCAAACAATTCGACATTGTGATCCAGTGTCACCTAGTCTTTCCCTTATATATAGGATGTTGTGAGTTTAGTGACTAGGAAAAAAAAAGTTAAAAAGTAAGGAAAAAAGGAAGAAAAAAATTGCATTAACGCACCCAGCGGGCACGTGTCATGCACGCGCTAGGAGCACCTCACGTGCACCAGATAGATTTATTATGTTTTGTTGGGTGAAGCCCACAATTGAGACAAAAAGCCAGTTCTATTGCAACACTCTCAAATTTTCTCTCTCCTTCTTCTCCCTTTTGCAGGTAATAGCATCAATAGAGTGACTTAGGTGTTACGAAGTAATATGTTGTAAGTAACATAATGTAGACACGTACAAAAAAAACATAATAATGTAGAGGCTACAAATTGGGAATGTTAATATTATTAATTATTGTAGTATTATTTTTTTTTTAGTACATTATTGTAGTATTATAAGTGCAAGTACAAGTAATAATCGAGTTCGGAAGTCTTTAACAAGGTTGTAAGGTGTACAAGGTTTCTAGATATCATATCCTCCAACTAGCTGGTGGCGGGTAGTATTTATAGACTTGGAGAAAGGAATATGTATTGGAAACAGACTCACAAGGTTGGCATGACAAACATACATCGGTGAATCAAGTTAGTCATGACACATGTTAGACAGTGATGTGATCCTCAAGATAACAGTGACAAAGATAACATTCATGCGGTCGAAAACAAACCCTACAGGTTTGCTTTTCGATGTAATAGGTTAGACAAGTTCTAGAAGAAATCAATCAACTCGTTCATATTATATACACGGTAATGTACATATGCTCTGTATAACACATTAACAATGGTTTATATATTTACAAGGCATACATACATGTACTAAGAAACTGATTTTATAAATGGGTAGTTTAAAATTTTCATTGTTACTTCATTGCTTTCCAAAGTACATAACTTTTCAAAACTTAATCTCCCGATTGAAATTCCTTAACCGTGGTCTTGCTGTAGGCCGAGCCCGAAGGTCATCACAATATATATTCTTTTTCTTAGTTTTGGGAACCCCTTTTCAATATATGAATACAAGAGAACAATCTAACCCGTAAAGTGATTGGTTTTTTACTTGTAATAGTCAACCATAGCCATAGCGACCAACTCTTCTCTTATCTATGCTCTTTTCTCTCTCTCTCTGCCACGTCCGAAAATCCCCTCAAAAACTACAAACTCTTCTCTTATCTATACTCTTTTCTCCCAAAATCCCCTCAAAAATCATTATTGAAGACGCTCCAAGTAACTTGATTGAGCATGAATGACATGTACCGATGCTTATTCGATCATGGTCCAGTAAGACATGGGCAATAACTAACAGTAACAGTAAATAACAAAATTGAAAAATAAAACTCGGGCATCATATAAATTGAATTTTGAAAATGTGCATGATTGAATAGAATGGAAAATTTTTAGTATTATGAATTACTATAACAAGTTGAATTAGAATTACATTACCTCAATCTTGAACAAATTATAAACTAGTTTTCGGGAAAACAAAAATATTTTGGCCTAGCACTGTCCAGTCCAGTCCAGTCCCTTGCAGGTCATGCCTGAAGAATCCATAGAACCAGGCGACTAGTCAAATTTGCTGTGGCAGTGAGTCATAGACTCATAGGGGATCATTTCCGACTATTTTGCCTTGCTTCCCCCTTCTTACCCTTTGCCTTCATCGAACCTTTTCCTTTCTGTTTACCATTCTTCCCTTTACCCTTCTTGTTTATTCCATTCTTTCTTGCATCCTTTTTCATTCGTCGATCAACAAGTACTTTACCTTTGCCAGCCCTCACTTGAACCCCCTTCTTTGCCACTACGTATTCCCTTTCTGGTTTTTTGGGGCCAACCTTCTTGTAGAGTTGGTCGATCATTTTCGTCTTTGAACGATCAGAAATATCGGCCTGGTCTGATATAGAGTTGGCTTTCCTGCGTATCTTCTCTAGTTTTCTATGGGCAGCCCTCTTCTTTCGGGCTTTGGCTTCCGCCACCTTCTTTGCAGGCCGGGCATCTATTTCTTTAAATTGAGCCCTCATTGCAGCAACTTCCTCTTTAGTTATAGGCTTTATAGGCTGGCGATGCTTTATTTCTTCATCAGCGAACCACTTTGGCAGCCCTTCATCGTGAAACATATATTTGTTGTAAGCATCATCAAGCATCTCCTCTCGCTGCTTTTTTGTTAGCATCTTCTTTGCATAAGCAAGTATTTCAGCCTTATTGTTAATGTCATCGTCATCTGAATCATCTGATGAAGATGAGTCACTTGAATCTGTAGGTGGAGCTGGGACTATTTCAAAGTCTTCAGCCACCTCACTGGAAGGGACTTGAAGAACCGAACTCTTAGTCTTTCTGGTCACACCAATGGTTTGTTTCTCGGATGCATCTTTTCCCATCTGCCGTGACTTTTTGGCACTTTTCCCTGGTTCATCTATTTGCATTTCATCTTCACTATCATACTTGTCCAGAATATCCTGCTCATCTGGCTCAGCAAAAACATCTTGATTGAACCACTGTGCTGCAATCTCCTCCTGAGTAGGTGCATCCTCAAGCGGTACCACTAGAGGATTCAATTCATGTTCTACCTGATCGTTGTCCGTGTCTTGATCAGAATGAACCATAGCATCGTCATTATCACCCTGAAAAACAACAAAGAAACAGCTCCATCATGGCAAATAAACTATGAAAGTAGCTTTAGTGCAGAATGATTCATATTTATACATAAAGAAACTTATCCATTTCCAGGACCATGGACAAGAATATATATTTCAGGTATTATTTTCCAAGGAGATTTAAAACTCATAGTACCTCCAAGAGTTCATCATCCTTCTCATAAGCTCGTTTGGTTCGCTTTCTTTGTTTAGTTTTCCCTTCCACTCTAGCCACATAGCTCTCATATGCCTCATCAAGCAGCTCTTCCACTTTCTTGTCATATCTAAGAATAGAGCAAATGATTCAGTAATGTTAGCATAGAAACAGAATAATCATACTTAGAACTGGACACCTAGTAAAGAAGCAGAAGTACCGTCTACGCTCTTCTTCCGAATCCACATCACTAGATGTATCCTCTTGGGCCTCCGCATCACTTTCACTATCTTCACTATTTCCTTCACCAGGTTCAAGATATTCATCATTATCAACGGCTACCAGATCTTTCTTGCCCTGCATATCATCCATAGCATATTATATATACCAAATATAAAGCTCAGCACAACATTATCTCATGGCATCAAACATATAGAAATAAAATCTCACTGATAAGTTCTCACATCATTATTAGATATTTGATGAATAATCAAAATCACTAGTTAGCAAAGAGACCACACATTTCAGAAACAGATGCATCATTTTCATGGGAAACTAAGAATGACTGCATTTCTACACAACAAAATAAGCAAAAATAATTCAGAAAGAAACCTTGATAGAAGATAGAGAAAACAAGTCTTGATCACCATATCCATCCCCTGTAGCATCTATTTGCACACCCAGTGCCTTCCTAGCTTTTTCCTGAAATTCCAATGAAGTATGAAAATACATATCATAAGTAAATTATACCAATATTTAAAGCAATAGAATAAATCATGAAGTGAGTTCCCATTCATTTTCAAGCCAACTCAAGGTAACATATTTGCAATTATTCATCTAATTAATCACCAATAAAAATAATTGCATCTATTTATTTGGACAAAAGTATAAATTCTAAGTATGAGCAGCAAACCTTAGCTTGCCGTTTTGCTTGAAGCCTTTTCTCCTTTTTCTTCTTCCTCTCAATTGCAAATGTCAGCTCCTCCATTTCATTAAGAATTTTTTCATCTTCATCTTCCTTGCTCTCAGGTTCAACAGATATGGATGGGGTAATACTTTTCTCTGAAGGAGACAATGCTTTTCTTATATGCATACGCCATCTACAAGGCAACACAATAAATTATCTTATCATATTCTGTATAGAAAAATGCACTAGGTCTAAAGATATATTGGCACCAAGCAATATGTTTTCAAGCATATCAAAATTAGATACATCAACATATTTTTGCACCTATACAAATGTCATACTAAGAATGCTTGCATGTTCCTTACTTTAAGATATGCTTGAAGTCTTGCTTCCCCAAAATTCGCAGATCATCACATAGGGCCTTTACCTGTTGATCATTATTCAAAAACAATGTCAGTTGGGCTAGTCAGAAGACAACTAGGGTTACTGAATGCAATTAAGGGTGATTTAACTTAACAGCATATAGGATCAGTGTATAAAAAAGTGTATACCTCCTCAGTTGTCAGAGCATGCTCTCTTATAGGCAAACAAGCAGGATCATCAAAGGATATGGAAGTAACTGAACCAAGGATGTCAAGAGGAGCTTCAGACCAAATAAAATCGACAGCAGAGCACACCTTCCTCAAAATTGAAGCACCATCTTCGTACCTGCAATACTATCCCTAGTTAGCAAGAATACCACCTGATGTGTGTCTGTGTGTGTATTGCATGGAGATAGCTGCAACATGTCACCACTAGTAAGAGAGAATAATATACATGCTTTAAGCTCTTAACTAAGGAAAACTTAAGTAGATGGAAACATCTAAAAAGACACCACATTTCTACTTGAACACTAGAAATCATGTTGACAGGTGTTACGTCACCCAAGATATGAAATTGAGTTTTTTTCATGAGGTGCAATAATTAAAATAAATAAATAAATAAGCCTCTACAGGGACAGCAAATAGGGTCTACCCATCTCGGTGTCTCTTTTGCTTTGTCACTCTGAGTACATCAATCACCTACGTACAAAGAAATACCTCAAATTAGGAATTTGCAAGCATATATCCACTTAGAACATTTATGCATAGATAAAAAAAAGAGAAAGTAAGATGTTTTTTATTTACCTTTGGGGGTTCTTTGCCTCCCTGGAAGAGGTGCTTAAAATCAAGAAGGCGAGGATCAATCTTTGCAGGAGCCTTGTATTTAAACCCAACAATATAAATTTCTGCGGATGCTGAACGACTAGCCAAAGGTTTATCCACCTCAACCTTCTCAAAAAGCTACAAAGGAAAGTTACAAGTAAGGAACCATCTCATCCATTATATGTCTTAAAAGGCATTCAAGCACAGCAGAAAGAAACTAACCTGTCGCAAACAGTACAAAACAGCACTGTAGTCTTGTGACCTGAAAACCTACAGAATATAAAACAAATAATATTTCAGCTTCATATGTTCCAAATTTATATTCCTACCATTCTCCAATTAAACTTGCCAGTATACAAGTATATGAAGCTACCAAATATATTATACACAAAAATATGTTTTCAAATATTAAAACTTGACAATATAACCTGTGCAAATGATGCCTCCAAATACATTAGAAAAATAAACATGTCCTCAAAAATTCTAAATTGCCACATTACGCTTGCAAATCATTGTATAGATAAAAGAGCTTGGAAAACCAACAGAAAGCCGAGAAATCAATGAGAAAGACATTCCATGCTAGATGTATGCTCAATAGAACAAATTTTCACTACTAAAACAAATTTAAACGCTACTTTCGAAAGTTTAGAAAAATAAAATTAATTGCAAAAGTTGTAAATTCCAGCACCTTGGTAACAAAAGTCCCTTTAGGGGACAGTAATTCTGCGGCGAGCTTAACGGAATCAATGACCAAAGCATTTTGACTGGTGGCTTCCTTAGCCCAGGCACCACCGACGTTGGGGGAACCATCGTGGAGGACCAAATCGAAGGTTCTGCAGCCATTCTCTGCCATAAGTTTCTTGAGTGTGGCTCTGCACTTAGGCGTAGTGATATCATCCTGGACTGCGATAGCGCCGCGGATGGGCCGAATAGGGTCCAGGTCGACGCCGATGACGAGGCTTCCGACCGGAACTCGCTCCACCGCCACCTGCATCCATCCACCGGGGGCAGCGCAGAGGTCCAGCACTGATTGAGACGAGCGGAGGAAGCTGAACTTGGAATCGAGCTGGACGAGCTTCCATGCGGCTCGAGATCGGTAGCCGTGTTCTTTAGCTAAGTGGTAATACTTATCCAAACGATGCTTGCCTTTCACCTTCCCCATCTCTCTGGTTTGGAGATGGAGCGAGAAGAGAACCGCGAAGCTATGTGGTTTCCTGAGTAGGGTTTTAGAGCTCTGAGTAACGATTTTAGGGTTTTTATTATGAATCTTGCTCAAACCCACACAGTTGGTACTAATTTCATTCAGACCCCGCGATGTTTTGGAAATTCAAATTCTTATATGGAATTAATAATAAATTTAGTCCTTAATTTTTGAACATCTTGTGATTGATTTTGATGGCAATCCTAAATTTAATTCTTCATTATCAATTTCGTCTTTTTGGTGTAAAATTTAATAACTAATAAGTAAATTACTAGTTTAAACAATGATGGAATTGTTAAAACTAATAAGTGCATAGATCAAGCAAATATTGGACACTTTGGTTGTAGTTGTTTCTGAAAGAAGATAAAAATTTGTATGAGACCGTCTCGTGGGTCTTAGAGCATCCTTATTAGTAGGGTTTTTTCGCGGTTATTGAGGAGTTTTTTGAAGTGTGATTAGGAAAGAAAAAATGGGGTGTGAGGAAAAAAAAAACAAATCAAAATTTTAAAATATATATATATATATAATTGATGGTTAGGCGCGTGTAGTGCACGCGCACAGCAGATGGTCCTTGCTTCCTTTTTTATGTCAAAAATGTTACCTTGCTTCCTTTTTTATGTCAGAAATGTCAGCTTGCTTCCTTTTTTGATGTCAGAAATGTCAGCAATAACTCTTAATTAGCAAATGAACACCAAACACTCTCTCTCATACTCAGCAATTAGCAGATGAACCCCAAACACCCCCTCTCATACTATCTCTCATGCCACCATGGCAAAATTTCTGACATTATCCCCTTAAAACACACCGATGGTGATGCTCTTAATCCGTGAGACGGGACAATATAATTTGGGTCATAGCTTGTAATTTGTTATTCTTTTTAAATTTAATTTTTTTACTTTTAATAGTACTTTTAATGTAGTTTTTAAATATATAAATTTTATATATTAATGCTAAACTTAATATTATGAAAAATTAGATTAAAAATAACTTCAGTCAAACTTCATTAAACGAATCAGACAACCAAAATAGGACGAAAGTAGTACTTGTTTAGATATACACATTAAAATTTAAGTATAACATTAAGGGACAAGACAAATTTTAGTTAAAACACTTGTCAAGTTGAATATTGGTCCAAACCATACATACAATTTGCACTGCACTGGCCACTGGTGGTGTTAGAACAGTAACAATATTTACACCAAATTGATACTCCAGGTCCAGGTGAATGAATGTCTAAACCATACAAATTCCTGTTCACACGCTAAACACCTCCCAAAATCAAATATAAATGCAAGAATGGAAGACATATTTGTTATATGGTGTTCAAATCCGTATTATTGCAACTACAAATCCCACTACATAAATGTTTTTCCCCTTTCTCCTGCCTCACTTCTTCCTCGATCTTTACCCCTCAACGTTCTTCACTCAAGCCCCTCTGGGACTGCCACCACCTGCTGCAGTCTTTTTTCCACCGTATTTCTGTTGCAACCAAAGAAAACATAGAGTACCAAGGAATTAAAAAACAAACACAAAAATAATAGCTATAAATGCGTTAGAACTAATAGGCGTGCAAAAGGAAAATGTGTGTGATATAATGATGCAAAACTGTCAAGCTCACCTGCTTTCCAATGTTAAATGGGATGTATTTATATTTGACCATGTGAGCAATTTGGCGCTTCATTGTGAGGACGAAAAGAACGATCCAGTAGAGCAATAATACTGGCCAAAAGACAGGAACATCAAATGCAGAGAAGAAAGTCGTGACAAATGCCATGCAGAAGGCCCTAGTGACCGCATACCTGAAACCACAAAAAGTAATCAACCTATTATACAAACAAGGGAATATTAGAACATTTAAAACAGCAAGTTCCCTAAAGTGACAGAACAAACCAGTACCAGAAAAATAAAAGTTCAGAAATGATACCTAAAAGCATCAACCTGCTTACTCCCAATTATTACCATGAAAACATATCATAATTACTACACATTTGCCCTTGTTTTCACCAGAATCCTAAATCTCACTAAATAATCAGTAAAAAGTTGCTCAAACAAAGATATCATCAACAGACACAAAATTATATCCATCAAGGTTCAACAACAAAAGCTGCATAACCAACAAATGCATCTCCAGAATACCAAACTAGTGCAACATAGTCACATGGCATATAACAAGGTGATCCAGCACAACGCACCCATAACCACCACTAAGAGATGTTTGGCATTAGAAAGATTAGAAGGAAGAAGAATTTTTTTTTTTGGGGATGTGCCAAATGTGACAAGAACTAGGAGCAAATAGCAAGGGAAATTACCAAAACTTGAATTCCGGGAGCCGACGAATGAAAGGTTTGAATTCATCTGAACCTTTTGTAGGCAGCACAGGACCATCTGAAGTTTCTTGGCTAGGATCAACAAGAGGTGTCAGAAAACCAATCAGCAAATTCAGTATGTAGATGCCCAAAAAATAGGTCACCATGTAGAACCCTTGAATGGAATAGACCCGCAGAGCAAAAAGAGATGCAAAGATAGATGTTCCAATCCACCGATAAAGTGCATGAGGTGTAGTTTTATCCAAATAATGCTGGAAAAGCTTTGAAATTTCATGACTCTGTTGGTTCAGTGCTGCAGCAGCCGATCGAACATCACCATCAACACCCTCCATAAAATTCGATTTCACAATCCTACAGGTCTCATAAGAAAAAAAGAAAAAAAAAATTAATCCACAACCTTTATTTTCTTAAGCATCCTAACATACAATAACAGGCATAAATTGATACACAACAAACAGATACAGTGTTACAAATTTGGAAATATGCTCAACTGATTGCCATCATTCTCAGGAACGCCAAATTCATAATTTTACAAAACTTCAGAGGCAATTGTTAGTTTGATGGACATGAGATCTGACATTTCCCACTGTGAAGTGCTAACATGCTTCAGTTCAATGAACCTCTCTTTTACATTTGAACTCTCCATTAAAAACTAAGCTTCAAACTGCAACTAACAACCAGCCACAAATTTTCAGCTACACATCTGCAGTAATCATACTGATCTGAGAGTTTTCCCTCTACATATCAGGCATGAATATCCAGCCCCTTTCAATCCACCCAAAAACAATTCGCAAACCGTAACACTACCAATGTTCCTTTACCTAACTACAATAGACCTAACTCTTATCAACAACCGCTGAAAACTTATTTTCTGAAGAAATAAACGTCAAATAAACTCAAAGCAAACGCAGATCTGCAACTGGACGATACAATACACAAATTCTACATCCACTAACATTACGATGAATACTATAATGCTACATATTATAGATACAGAGCTATGACATCGATTAACAGAAGTAAAATTAGGGCTTAGTTAACGCAAATCATGAAGAAGAAGAAGAAGAAGAAGGAGACATACCTTGGAAGATGAAGGAGTAAGAAATGCGAGAACGAAGGGATCTGTTCGGGTAAGAGTCTGTATGGTCGTCTCTATTCCTCGCAGTTCAACAGTTTTTCAGCTGTGCGAGGGAGAGCGGAGAAATTGTTACAGTTATCTGTAGTCTGTTGTCGTCTGCAAGTAGAATACGCTTTTGCCCTCCTCCATTTTGGCCTATCTCCTCATCCTCGTGTCTCTTTTCCTTGTTTTATTGACCAAAATTTTCTATCATTTTTGTAGTTTTTTACTTTTTATAAGCTAGCCAGCTTAGTTTGTAACGGGAAAGTTTTCTTTTTTTTTTTTGAAAAAACGGGAAAGTTTTCTATGGTCTAAATTATGGAAGTAAATAGGTGGAGAATTATGTTGTGATATCGCAATGTAAATCATCACTAAATATTTATTTTTTAGAATACTGAACATTTATTTTTAATGTACTAATTTTTTTAAGTAATACACAAAAATAAACATTTACTCTGTAATTTATTAAAAATAAATATTTGATATACTAAAATGAATCTTATATTAGTAGTTGACGATATAATTATGGACAATAGATCATGTAGGCAATAGTAAAAGCATTTTTAAGAGTTGAGTTTTTCTGAGCATAACATGTATAAAAGAGAGTGAAGATAGAGAGAGAAAAAAAAAAAAAACAAATGCCAAAAAAAAAAAAGTTTTATGTTTTTTTCGTAACAGTAGACCCCACAAAAAATCAACATTTGCAAGATTTAAATTTTTCTTTTCTCTCATCTCACCTCTCAAACTCTCACTTCACTTCATTTATCAATTGATGTACATTCCATATTTTTCATGTATTTATATTATTATTAACCTATAAGGGTGCATTTTAAAAAAAAATTATCCTCTCGTAGTAAGATATGATTGTACATTTTAAAATACCATTAATTATTTAATTCTTACAAAAAAATACCATTACTTATTATTACAATCAATCAAATTTAAACGTCTTATTCTAAAATAGCATTACTTAGAGCCTCTCCATTTTTTTTTGTTTTTGGTTTTTTGGGAGGTTTTTGCATCCCTTTTGCCCATGTGGAAGAAAGAATGGTAGAGAGAGAAGGTTGAATTTGCCTGGTAAGAACCAAGTTTTTTGTGGGTCTCGCAAGAGAGATAAATGTCACAAGAGAGCTGTAGTCCTGCGTGTTTGGCGCACATCCAGCGCCCAGTCGAGCATGTGCAATGCATGCGCTAGCTAGCGAGTGAACTACTTTGCTTTTCCCTTTTTTTTTTTTTTTTTTGCATCAGATTTTGCTTTGTTATTCTTTTTCCCTCTTTTTTT
>CM008344.1:18136566-18147443 GCA_002525835.2 Ipomoea batatas
AAAACACTTTTTTTCTTCTTTTTCTTCTCTTTTTGTTTCTTTCTTGGTATAGAGTTATAGACTATAGACACAACAAACCAATTCAATTCCATCATCACAACCATAACAAATAAATAGAAAAATAATGGAAGATTTTTTCGAGTCTAAACAGGCTCTTGGGGAGTTTGAATTTCAGGATTATTGTCAGATGGTTTTCTTGCTGGGGTAGAGATCTTACCATTTGACAATGGAGGATTGTTGACTGAAACAACAAGTTTAACAGGTCCCAAGCTTGCTGTTTTGCCTACCTTTTTTGGGTCTGCTTGAACCCTAATTTCCCATGGGCGAATTGCTATCCATCTCTCCTTCCAGCTCCACCCCCAGCTCTCTTTCCCCAGATCATAGTATGCTTGCCCAAAATAGTGACCTGAATTTGCCCTCCACTGCAAATCGTCGAAACGATTGTTAAATTTGAGTATCTGGGTTATAGGGAGATGAGTGGGGAAAAAAGGGTTGTTTTGATCGGTGAATAGTATAAAGAGAGGAAACTAGCCTGGTGAGAAAATGCATAAGCCATTGCCCTTTCCCTTTTAACAGCTGCTTCTTCCCTCTGCTGAATCTTTTGAAGGATTTCCTCCATGGTTTCTGACCCACTGCTCCATTCCACCTGTTGATGGGAGTAATGTGACTAAAACATCTTAAGCATATAAGCTACAAATGTCCGCTTTTTTGGGGTGACGAGGAAAACCCGCAGCCACTACCCAGAGGTGTGCAATGGGTAAACTTCGCATTATGACCCTAGCCGGCAAAAGATCACAAGGTTGTAAACCAACCTAGGTTGTTCATAGCTGACCGGTTCAAACTAAGAAGGTAGAGATTCTAACCCAAATGTCCTCTTGATATGATGGCAAGAAGGAGATTCTAACCCAGCTAGGGTCACAGGCTGGGTAATAACTGCGGATTTCTCTCGTCACTCAAAAAAGGAGACTCTAACTAAAGATGTGTAATGAAGAATAGTTGTCGCTCCCGTCTTAAATTTTCATTTCTGATTTGTAATGTGTGCATTTTAATTAACATTGCTATAACCCAGAAATGATGGAGACCAGACCATATGGATTTCTGTCATGACACAGATCATATTAATTTCACAATTCAATGCCCCAATAAGCTGAAGATAATTATGGTAGGTAGTAGGACCTTTTGAACAATAAATCATTCATTGACACATTCAGACACACTTGAGAAATCAATACAAATGTTTTAATTAACATGCATATATACTCGGTCACAGGAAATGAATTCTTACCCTTACCTTATTCTCCAATACCAAACAAAAACCTTAAGTCCCGTTTACTAGAAAACTGGAGAATAGAAAATATGTTTACTGTTTACTAACAGAAAATTTTCTCCAGTTTTCTCCAGAATAGAAAACAAAAAATATGTTTGCTAGCACAGTTTTCCATTTTGAAAATTGAAAACATTTTTCAGCTGAGAACTCAAATTTTACAAAAGAAGCAGTAATCGAAAGAAAAGAAACATGTTAGGTTATGTCACCTACCTCAAGCTCATGAAGCTTAGCCTCAAGCTTGATCTGATTTTGAATCTTCTTCTGCTTGAGTCGGCCCTCAGTGACCATACAAAGGCGACGGGCTTTGATCTCCGACTGAACTCTGCTCCATGAATGTATATGCTTCAGAGTTGCAGCAACTTGGTCGTTTACACTATAAGCTTCGATCTCGCCCTGGAGTTTCACTGTCCCTCTTAGACGCCGAATAGCTTTTCTACCCTGCTGCAATTAACATCATTCTCAGGGTATACCTCTTCTAGCCAATACATCTAGGGATTTTGAATTTAGATTAATGCTATGTTGAATGCCAATTATGCCATTCATCATTTTTTGGGGCCGAAGTTATAAGCAAAATTTATCATGTCAGTCAACATTAGGATTGTGAGAGGTAAATTACGGGATGTGTATCAGTGGCGCTAAATCAGAGTGCTTGCTTTCTGTCCTAAGGGCTAAGGCTAAGATCATGCCCCATCGAGGATTCGGACCCGAGTATTTGCTGGGTTAATACACCCACGCTCAACCTTTTGACCACTAAGCTATGTCCCGAGAGTTTTATAACAATACTCTATGTGGTCATGTGTGAGGAACATAACTGTATGAGTATGATCAAACACATATGCTAATTGATGCCTCAAAATTTTCATATCACACAAAACTTTTTCATATACAACAATAAAATTACATTTATTTAAATATTGCTTGTCCCCTTTTCATCAAATAAAAGTTCCAATTATTTTGTCAATAATAATTTTTTGATAATTAACCGATATTCATTTCATTGATTAACTAAATAGTCTAAAATTTTCCTTCAAAAAAAAAAATAGTCTAAAATTTGAGGATGAGGATGAAAACCAAGATTATGCATTCAAGAACAAATATTTTTTTTTAGTTTTCAAAACTAATCATTTAAACTAACAAATGCACATCCTAAAAGTTAAATAAATAATAATAGCACACAATAAATCAACTATTGAAATATCAACAAAAGAAATAAGCTAATAAAGAATGTTGAATTTGATTACCTAATTTATTTCTTGGATGCTTCAAGAAATTAAATATTTTCTTTGATAAATGATTCTAAGGTCAATAAAAAGTTAACTCTCTCGGAGAGTCGAATGTTACCTAACAATTATCCAACCAACATGTAGAGTTGTCAAAATGGTCAACCTGGCCCATATGGGCTGGCCCATCCTGGTTCATCCAGAAAAATGTCGGTTCGGGCCAGCACGATTTTTACACAGGTTTGAAAATTTCCAACCCAATCCGTGTTAGACTGGCTGACATGTTAAACGGGCCAGCCTATCAGCCCGTTTAATTTTCTTTTTATTCATATTGTTAATTTTGTTTTGTTTTTTTGTTTTTTTTTGTTTTTGTTTTTTTTTTTTTTAAATTTTTGTTTTGTTTTTTTTTTTTTATAGGTTAGGAATCAAACCCCCAACCCCTAAGTTAACAACTAACAACATTTTCAGCCAAACACATCAAATTTTTTAAACAAATATCATCTCCGCATAGGTTATACGGACCGGGTTCAAAATTCTCTAACTCAACCCGTCTAAAATACGGATTAAACGGACCAACCCACAGAGTTAGGCCTCTGTTGATAGCTCTACCACCATGGTTAGGGTTATCCCATAAATTAAAATATTTTCCTAACATATATATATGTTGTGTAATCCATGAGTCCATCCATATCGTGATTAAGCATGCAATTTAAAAGTGGAGTATTAAAATAACCTTTACCAAACAAACACGTACAAACCGAAAATTCTAACATTAACGTTACAGGGCAGTGAACACAACAAAACGTTACCTTGTATGCCCTGAAGGCTCTTTGAATTCTAGTAGCAGCAATTTCTTCAGTCAGTTCATTGTTCTTGCTTGAACCACCATTTGCTTCGCTGCTTACTGACTGCCCAAATAAACCAAAAACAAGAATAATAAGATGATTGTTCCCGTTTGCAAGACTCCAACCTTTTACACCATCAAACGTGATTTCACTTAATTAACTTGTGATACAGTTTATCTATCAATTAACCGATATATAACAGATCAAATATAAAGAATAATAAAAGAAAATTACCTTCAACCGTTTAGATGGACCATTCTTTCGTGTCTTAAGGCCAGTGATCCTTCTATACCACCCACGCCAACCCATATATGTTGATCAAGATTGACTGAAGCTGGATATATATGGACTAAATTAATCTAACCTCATATATATATGCACATAGCTACTAGCTAGTAACAAAAAGTTAAGGTTGTAAGACATGAGAAAGTCCATAGATATAGGCATTGTTACACATGGAGAGAATGTGGAAAGAGAGATATACCTGAAAAGAAACAAGGAATCTTGAAATGATATCTGGGCTGGCATGGGGGATGAATAGAAAGAACATTATAAGGCAAAGAAATAAAAGGTGAGGGTGAGAATGAAGCTAAGCAAATAGAATTGATTGAAATGTGTAGACTATCTCCCACAAAAACTGACACTCCAACCATAAAAGAAGCCAAATTCGATTATGTTATGAAAGCTGAACAAATAGTAGGGTCTCTCTTTGGGTGTGGTGGCACATTGTGTTCCAATTTTAGGTGGTTTGTTTCAATCAACAACCCAGAATTTTGAATTTTGGCAAAAATCTAATATCAAATTATAGCATTTTAATGAAGATTTATTGTATTCTTGTGGGACAAAGTTAGTGTAGGGACAAAATGTGAGGTCAGATGTAACATAATAACATAAAATGATACGAGGAGCTAAATAACATAAATAAATGGTAAAGGAAAAGATTTTAACGGGGAAACACTAAAGGGAAAATCACGGGTCTTTTTGGGCTAAATCAAGCTTAAAATTTCACTATTTGATATCATAATAAAATACATATACAATGACACTTGTTATACTGTGGATCCGGATCCACCTTGCAAGGTGAACCCGGGTCCAAAACGGCGTCATTTTGCTTCAAAATGACGCCGTTTGAATAAAAAAAAATTGCTTACTTTCTTGCCGCTTGTCTTCAAAATTCATTCCTCTATATTCACAATTTTAGATCTCAATATACAAAATTACAGAACTCAATATCCACAATTGCAGAACTCTATATTCATAATTTTTTAACTCTATATTTACAATTATAGAACTCTATATCCACAATTTCATAACTCTATATTCACAATTAAAGAATTCTATAATCACAATTACAGAACTATATATTCAATAGTATAACACAATTTTTATTGAATGTATATACACAATTTTTTAACTCTATATTTACAATTTTTAAACTCTATATTCACAAAAAAGAAAATCATTAGCTGAGGAAACAGTGCCACTAATGGTAACGTTATTTCAGATACGCGTTTTGGACCTGGTTCCATAGCATAATTTAGCCTTGTTGGAAGTTATTAATGGAGTTTCAAACTATGAAGAAGATGGAGTACGTGGGGAAGGAGAAAGAGAGGGCTAGGTAGTTTTTTTTTTTTTTTTTTGGGGGAGGGGCCATGGGGGGAAATAAGGTCGCTTAGTCATTTGTCTTTTCCCCTTTTTGTAGGGGAGGCCTACTGGCCTAGATGGGCAAAAAAGGTAAATTCTCTTTTCTTGAGTTCTAAGTCGCATACTTAAGTGGATTTTATCTTCTTGAGTTAACTTTCAATGAACTTATAGATCACTTGGGCTATTAATTTATTTGGGCCTTAAAGAGGTGGGAATAATAACCCTAACACTAGTCCCACTTCTGAGTCACTCTTGTCGACTTATCGTCGGCATAAGGAAGTAGAACTCCAATTATTTCAAGAATATGTGCTTATTAGGACATATCTCCATATTTTGTAAAGGCAAGTGTCATCCCGCCATGACCTATTACGGATTATTCTTGTCGCACCTTAACTTTTCATAACATATATTTTGATTAATTTATTATTAATATTTTTTCGTATAATATTTTTCACATGTTTCCGAATTACCATGATAGCATGGCACCGGTTAGTAGTTGATGTGGACATTCTTTGTTATTGACATGTTTAAATATACAAGGTTAACATTTAATAAATAAAATTACTAGTATTACATGTCAGCAAATTAAATGTTTCCTTAAAATCACAAAAAAAAAAAAAAACATCGACGTTTTCCTTAAAACAATAAATAAATAAATAAAAAGTCGACCAACATCCTAAATCCGATCCCTCCATACACAATCCTAATCCCCAATCCTTAATGCTATGAAATTCGATGAACAAGAATCAGAGCCAGATGACGAGTGTGTGTGGAAGAATATGAGGAAGTGACAACGAGGCCAACAACTAGAAATCGAGGAAGAAGACGTAAGGTATGCATACCAAACTATGATTTTTGTGGTATTTGGCGGGATTGGTAATGTTTTTATACTATGGTGTTTGGTGGATGGGATTGCGGCGTGGTAGGGTTTATGATGTTGATGTAGTGTGGTCCTGCTGTGAATAATATATTGTTATCATGTTGATGTAGTGTGGTCCTGCTGTGAATATTATGTGTATGATTTTGAGGTAGTGGAGTCCTATTATCTAGCCATTGAATGGAGAAATTTTTTGGCCAAGAACTTAGGAGATGAGATACATGCTCCCGTTCCAAGGAAGATGACTGGCATACCAAAGGGAAGAAAGAAGAAGAAGAAAGTTTGAAGATAATGAAAAAAAAAACAAGCAAAAACTGAGTACATAGGTGAGTAAGTTGTCACAGAAAGGAAGAATAATGACATGTCAAGTATGCAATGGAAAGGGACATATCAAAATATTTTGTTATACTCTGTCAAGCCAACAAGCAGAATCTGGTAGTTCTTCTGTTGTTAGATGAAGAGGAAGACAATCTACTGTTCGGGGGAAGAGAGATAGAGAAAAAGAGGAACCACTCCTAGGTAGGATTTACTCTTTTTTATTTTGTTTTATTTTATTTTTATTTCTATATCATGGAATTAGATTTCCATTAACCCAATTTTATTTATTTTTTTTGAGTCAAAAATTACACCAAACGTAAAAATAATTTTTCCACATTTAAAATTCTTAGAAAAATTTAAACATTACTAACTACCAAACCACTTCTTAAAGTATGTTGCATTCTTTGAAATATATATATATATATATATATATATATATAAAAGATGTACTAAACATATAAATATGGGATTTAATATTCCGATTCAAAACTCATATTATATTGATAATGTCATATACTCTGACCCAAACGTTCAGTTGTAAAGGGAAATTTGATTTGAAATAATATTCTCCAAAAATTTCAATCATGGTATAATATTGTGTTATGCATAATTTTTTTTTTTGGTGCACAAAGTATTCTATACAACACAAGAGATTTATTGCAAAGCAGTAAGGCCTTGCCACTCCAAAGTGGACAGCGAGATGAGCCTTATTGCACCCTCCTCCGCGTGAGAAAGTCTCTATGCTACAAAATTCAAACTTCTTAAAAAATTAAATTCTATAAAATAATAGTACAAACTCACATGTTTTTTCAATGCGAGACAAATACGGCTTAAAAGCCTTCCTAAACTCCATTTTTCCTACTCGATCAACGGGTACCCTTTGAGAATCAAATTCACATCCACTCATTATTCATTTTGAGCATAAAATATAACGCATTCACCCTCTCAACTAAGAGAATTCGAATCTACTTTAACCCCATTATATTCAAATTAATACCTCAAATTAACTTTTTGAAATATTAATTAATGCTAATTTTTCCAACGTTTAAAAGAGGTGAATGGTCCCCTAACTCAAGGCGGACATTAACTGACCCTTTTGAATCTAGTACCGTTAGCGTCAGCTGAAAGGAGCCCAAAATGTCTTGGGTGGGGCCAAAAGGTGAATATGCGATTACTATTGGTATTTAGGGAAATGATGATTAAGTCGATATATGAAGGGAGATCAGACCAAATCTTGGCATAAATTATGGATCAAAGGACTTGTGTGAATTGGAAAAATCTAGGTGAAATTGATGCACAAATCTTGATATAAATATTAGATCTCAGCATTTGAAGAAATGTTTTAACCATATCAATAAATATATAGAAGGTATCCCACATTATCACTATATAATAAATTCTTCAAATCCCAATTAATTTCCTCCTTCCAACTTGGACTGCATTATATTATATTGAGTCAATTGAGGGAACTTCATGATGCGCTTAATATGCTGAGAATCATGAAAAATATTTCTATAACTAACACATTAGATATAGTAAATTGGATTTTTCTTGCCAAATCCAAATATCATGTTTAGCTCCACCTTTTAATTGGATATCATCACATTTAAGACAAAATTCTATTTTGCATCAAATTTAAGTAAAATATATATGGATTTGTTCAAGTAATTAATTAAGGATCTTCTCTAGCAATATAATTGTTATATCGTGGATTAGGATCCACAGTGCACTATGAACCCTGATCCAATACACAGAATTTGACTTCATAATACGCATAATTCATGTTCATAATACACACACACATAAGCACGATATAGCGAACATGAATTCTGTGCATTATGAACATGAATCCTGGGTATTATGTTAAGTGTTTAATTCATGTTCATTATACCGTATTTATGTATATGTGTATTATGAACATGAATTCTGTGTATTATGTGAAGTGTTCAATTCATGTTTATTATATCGTGTTTATGTGTATGTGTATTATGAACATGAATTCTGTGTATTATAGAGTTAAATTCTATGTATTAGATCAGGGTCCACAATGCAATGTGAACCTTGGTCCACGATATAAATTGCCCTTGTCTAGCTAATAAAGATCCATAATATTATGATTTACAAGGAAAATATCCTCTCATGATCTCTATACAATGGTTTGAATTTTCGATTATCAAACCAATTTTTTTTTTTTTGAAAACTGATTATCAAACCAATTAGTAATTTAGTAGCCATGGAAACCTGGAGGGTGTGGTTGAGTGGAAGGGACTCATTCATCTTTAACCAAAGGTCAAGAGTTTGATCTATCTTTGGGAATGGAGAAACCTTAAAAGTTAGAAACTAAAAGTTGAAAGATGAAAAACAAGTCGATTGTGAAAAAAAAAAATTGTTATATAGAATGATAACCATTTTTTTCATGTTTCATCAAGTTGTCCGTCCATATTAAGCTGACATGAATTAAAAAAAAAAAAGAGGTTGTTGACATGAAATTTATTAAGGTTATAAATTAAAACCAATTCAAGCTAACCTTATCGATATGTTCTTCATCTTCGACTTCTTTCTTCAACTTCGTCTTCTCAAAATCGTATCAGCTTCGTTCGTCTTCTTGGTTTGAAATGTTTCCACCTTCGGCTTCATCAAGTGCACAAAACAACTTGGAGTATGTTAGGAATAAATTGTAATAGATTTTGATATGTCAAAATGTACTGAAAAATATTAGACCCCAAGGTTTTATTTTTATAGTGGTAGGCGTGGTTAAGATCAAAAAGGAAAATCAAGGATAATTTCGAAAACCATCCAAGAAAAGATATCAAAGTCATGAAGACACAAGTCTTGAAGAACAACATGCACAAGAAGAAGAAAAAGGCGACAATGCAATATTGGAGAAGATGATGGCATTGAAGTCTACCTGAAGACCAAGGAAGGAATTACATCAAGAAGAATAATTAATTAATCAAAGATTTGTAAAGACGGTGTGGTTAATGAGCTTAATCTCTCTATGATATGATAAGATCAAGGATCAAATCTCATTATCTACATTTTAAGGTAAATTTTGAAGGGAGTCAAAATTGGCTATGGGATGAGATTTCGACTTTTTGGGAAAACTGGAATGTTGCAAATACCGTGTCTAACATTGTTCATGGCTCTGCGTTCGATCCTGCTAATAATGTGATGGGCATTGAATGGGTTTACGAGATTAAAACGGTATGTTTTTTGCAGCAAAAATATGTGCATTAAGGGAAGCGCTTAGTTGGCTCAAGGGCGGGTAATATTGATGTTGAGATGGACTCTCAGATTGTTTTTCATGCTATTAGTGCTTCTTCTTTTAATTCTGCTTTTGGTTTATTAGTTAATGCTTAATGATATTAAAGAATTGACATCTGTGATTGAGAATGTCGACTTTCGATTTGTTAAGCGATCTGCGAATTTTGTCGATCACACTGTTGTTTGGGAGGCCTTTTCTAGGTTGCGGGAGTGGTTTGATATTCCCCTAATTTCGTTGTAAACTGTTTGGCTCATGATTTAATAAATTAAGTTTTTATCTTCAAAAAAAAAAATACTTTGTCCATGAATTATGCTCATAATAAATGCAATAAGTTATGCTCAAAATATACAAATGATTTATGTTCAAAATATCTAAAAATAGCTGAAATTATAATAAATAAATGAATTATGATCAAAATAATGGTAATGGTTTATAACTCTAATGATTTAGGCTTCTCAAAATATTGGTATTGATTTATGGACATAATATATTAATGATTTATGATCAAAATACCCTAAAATTATTGAAGATATACTAATGAGTAAATTATGCTCAAAATAATGGTAACGACTCATAGTTGTAATGATTTATATACTTAAAATATAGTTTGAGTTTACCAAATTTTAAGTATTGTTAAAGTTAATGTTACCTTACAATTAGTTGTAAATTGTAATGGTTTTACTTCACGAAATTTAACCACATTGAAATAATTACTGAATATTAATTCAAAGATTGTATAAATACTCAATTTGGAAGAATTTTAATTTGAATCATGTTAATCCCGACCTCTACAGTGTTCTTTTACGGCGTGTTTGGTTCGTGGAATAGGTCGGGAATGGAATACCATTCCCGAGAATAGACCTATCCATTGTTTGTTTCGTCATTTTATTCCTGGGAATAGCATTCCCGGGAATGAGCTATTTCCTTTGCAAGGGGAATAGCCATTCCTAGGGGACCCCCTAGTATTAGCTATTCCCAAATATTTGGGAATAACTTTTATACTATAATACCAAAAATACCCTTTTTATTATATTATAATCCTTATATATAATATTTGTTTATTTAAATTGTAACACCCCAATTTTCACATTTGGGATTTATTACAAAATCCTAATGATACAATACATTGCGGAAGCGTCTAACCAGCAGAAAACTGGGTGTTACCGCCACGCTCAGGTATCTCTCCTATACCCAAACGTTAAGGCTAAACTTACAACATCAACAACCACATCAATATCCAAAAGTGTACATATGGAACTAATCCTCCAAGGGTGTCTATTCTAGGATAGAGTAGTCTTCAACCTCGACTCCCATCCTATTCAGAGCTCATCGGCCACAGGGGCCCACGCTAGACTGCATCTAATAAATGACACAGTGAAGT
>CM008344.1:18175135-18186859 GCA_002525835.2 Ipomoea batatas
AGCAAAATAACTTTTTATTGCTCAAAGACTCATAAATTTGCACAATGATGATATAGAACGAAGTTTGAGGATAAATTTTTATGGAGGGAACTGGGAAACACTTGCAAGAAGGATTCTCTCTGCATATAATCAACGGCCCATTATTTCTGGCCCCACATGGTTCAGCTGAAATCAGGTGGGTAGCATTCAAAGCAGAGTCCTTCCCGTCATAGAATTTCCCCAGAAATAGAGGTTAGACGATCATCATCTGCTGTCTAATTTTAAGTTGTGGCGAGAGATACAAATACACTACCGATAACGAATTAACTTCCCCAAATTCTTGAATTTACCTGTAGCAGTTCCTATCCCCATTAACGAGGACCCGGCATTTGCCATAATTGCACGTACATCAGCAAAGTCAACATTCACTAGTCCCGGAATCTGCAAACATTGAATGCATCAGAAAAGCACAAAAATGATAAATTTATCCCAGACAAGAAATTCCAGCAATATATCTAGCGTTATCAAGCAATACTTAAGGTTATGTACTTCAACAAATGTAGAAATAGAAACGTGCATATTGACTTATTCTAAGAAAGATTCCATTTTGATATTCACATCCAAAATTCAAAGTTTTTATGGATTTAAAAAACACAATTAGTCAATTAGAAGCTCCTAGCAGAATCTATTCACCACTTCTAACCCGAACAATGATCATCATACATTGAAAAATGAAAAGTTATGTTGACGCAATAAACCTTGAAGAAAAGACAATTCAGAGAATAAACTTCAGGTGATAAAAATCTAAATGGGGCTGGGGATATCATAAGAACTTAGTTCAGCATCCATACAGTAATTATATCAGAGATGCCACGAACTCCTTGTCGTAGGATATCATCAGCCAGGTTAAACGCTTCTGTTACTGGGGTAGATGGGGAAACGGCAGTCAACAGTTTGTCATTTGGAATGACAATTAGGGTATCGACATTTTCTCTTAAAGCTGCAATCCCTTCCTGGGCTTGAACAGCTCTCCTCCTTCCCTCGAACGAAAATGGGGTTGTGACAATACCAACAGTCAAGATACCCAATGACTTTGCAATTCCCGCTATTACAGGTGCTCCACCAGTCCCCGTTCCCCCACCCATTCCAGCCTGCAAGTAATAGTTGGAACGCCCACATGAGATAACGGAACATATCAAGGCTAGACTAAGACAAACTATAAAATAAATGCTATATGAGTATATGGTACCCATTTCACACACAAGATGACGAGTACCCCAAAAAATAACTATACGGTTTCCACTTTCTCATCAACACAATCTGTTTTTGAGTTAGATTTGGTCATTATACACAGTTTGGAACTATTGGTTTTCCAAATTTCCATGGAGTTGTTTCTGTATTATTCTCAGACGAGTTTATGTTTCTGCCATGTACAGCTGTTAGTTTAGCAAACTATGCATCGCTCTAGTGTCAGCCCTAATATACTTAAAAACATCGTATCCCAAAGAAAAGCACGCACCACCCCAAATTTGTTAAGAGTTACAGTAAATACCAGCAGCCATAACAGTCATCATTCTTTCTAAGCATTAGACAATGCCCGCAAATTCAAAATGGCATTCAGATAGTGTAATATTAAACAGTTCAATTATTCTCTTAGACACCATACACATTATATGCAACTAACATGGGCAAATTGTGTTATATCAACAAAGTAGCACACATCACAACATTGCAGCACATAGTAAGTCGAATTATACATTTGGCTAGACAGAAGCTTAACTTACAGTCACAAACACCATATCTGCACCATGAACTGCCTCCACAATGGATTCCCTGCTTTCTTTAGCAGAATTCATCCCAATATCCGGGTTCCCACCAGCACCGAGTCCTCTCGTGAGCTCGTTGCCTATTTGCAACCGATGCTCAGAGACAACAGGAGACATCCTCATAGCTTGAATATCAGTATTAACAATCCAAAATTCCACGCCCTTCATCGAGCTCTCGATCATCCTATTAACAGCATTCGACCCTCCCCCTCCAACTCCAACAACCTTAATCTTAGCCTCATTGTAATTGTTCAACCGCGACGAATCCTTAAAGCTCTCAGTAACGATCCCACTGGAACTCTCCTGCCTGGGAGTCATCACTGTGTTGCTCCCTTCACCTCTCAGCATCGAAATCTCGGGATGCATGTTTAAAAATTGGTCTTTGCTATTATACTGGTTAACACTGTGGGCATTTTGGGCGCACTTAATCATCGGAAAATTCGAACCCCCCTTTAAAAATCCAATCTTTTCGTCGGACATTTTCAAGGGGTTAGCTCTCCCTCCAAGAACAGTCAATACCCCTCTCGGCCCCCGAGAATCAAGAGGCATAAAATAAGCTGAAGCTGAAATAGCCATAGCTGGGAAACAGGAAACAGCTTCCACTCCAACAATTAATTCCACCTAATTACACTGAACAAAGCAGAAATTAAAGAACCCTTCCCTTCAATTATATCTCCAAAACCAAAAGCTTCCCAGGATTTTCTTTCAGAGTTTCAGCTCCTGCATAATGAGAAGAAAAAATGGGATGCCCAGAAAGGAAAGTTCGTAGCTTTATGATACTTTCCAAGAAAATAACACAGAACAACACATAATTGCCCAGAAATGCAGAAGAACAAGAAGAAAGAGGTGGAAAAAAGGCAAACCTAGAGCGTGCGAGAAGAGAAGAAGAAGACGAAGGAGATAGAAAATGGCACCTGAAATTTAGAGAGAGAAAGGGTGAGCGCTTTGAGTGTTGTGACTTGTGAGGAAGTAGGGAACAACACAGGAAAATTACAGGTGCTGAGAGAGTGTGAGAGTGGCGTTACTATTTTTTTTATTTCTCTCTTTTTTAATTTTTTTAGACCGTACAATTTTAGGAAGTAATTTATATTTATTTTTCAGCAAACATTAGAAAGAGGAAAAATGGTGGTTTTTGGTATGTGGCACTAAAAAGTTTTTGTACAAAGGGTTCAATAGAGAATTACCATCTAAATATAAGAATTACGGAGTATATTTTATTTATTTGATCACTCTTTTCAAGTCAGTAAAAAAAACATTTTTAATATCCTAATATATATAGTTAAAAATAACAATGTTTATATTCAGATAAAACTTGCAAGATTTTTTGAAAATCAAAGAAATAACAATGCTAGTTTAGTCCAAAGGGGTTGGCGTGGGTCCAGTCGATATGGTTACATCGGATGTGCCGTGACACATAATAAAATTAATCATGCAATTGTAGGTGTTGCAGTTTTGATTATCTAATTATTAGCGATTCATTAGAGATAGTTAATTCATGTCTCATAACTTAATTTTTCAAAGCTAAACTTATAAATTCAACTCACTTTTCTTCTTTCCTCCCATAAGTAAACTATTACGACAAAACACCTAAATTTCATTAAACCTATGACCTCACCCGAAATAACTTGAATGTATAATTTCTCCTAGATGGGCAGAGAATGAAAAGATTGATTACTATTACGCTAATAATGAAGGATCAAAATTAAAAACACTTATGATTGTGGAATTGAATTGAGTGCACCTATAATTGGGGTTGAGGCTTTATAACACTAGTAACCAACGAAGCAAAGGAATATTAGCAGAAGTTATTGATATTCTAAATTAAAAGAGAATCCTTATTTGTCTGATTCATTGTCGTGTTATGAGACGAGACATTGGTGGGCGATTTCACTTTTCGATGGGCATATACTCCATACACGTTGCTTTCAATTTGGTTCCCCATTTTGTTTGTTTCATTATCAATAGGCCCAACAAGGATCCATCAACTCCCTATAACATTTCGACACTTCATAACACCATCGCTAATAAAGGATTTCGTTCTGGTTTCAAGAATACATGATTTTCTCTCTAGCTACATAATTAGCGTGTCTCTCTCTATATATATACGTGGCCTAGTTTATATACGGGTATACGACCGACTCTTTTTGTGCGATCGTGTAGTCTAATGCATTTATATATGATTAGTGGTGCATCTACTCTTAAGTGCACCAAGATTACTCATACGTGCACTACATATCAGCATTTGACACTATCGAAAGATATATAGTGCAGGAAATTATCAAAATGTTATTACATTTTTTTTTTCATTAGTGCACCACAGACCAACACTTTGTGGTACTCCACAGTTCACTCAAAAGTGCACCGCAGAGCACTCATAAGTGCATCAAACCCCAACACTTAGTTCACCACTGAAATATATATAATGCAAAAAATTATCAAAATATCACGGCGTTACCAACACTTTATGGTAAATCACGGTTCACCGAAGTACACATAATATATGAAATTAGCAAAACGATAGTTCTCATGTAATTCAATACCCCACCACGAGAATATCATCATGTGATCTTCCTTCAAGTAGAGTCATAAAAGTATCATCTGAGCACAAGATAAATGACTAACCAGTTTTACCAAAAGATCCATTATTTTCGTCATACATTTTCCAAGGGTTGAATCTTCATAACATTATTAACCAACTAGCAGAACATATTGATATTCCAAAAAAGAATCCTCATTTGTCTGATTCATCGTTGTCGTGTTTGGGACAAGACATTATTGGTGGGCGCGCGATTTCATTTTCGGATGGACATATATAGTCCATAAACATTGCTTTAAGGAGGGCTGTCCTTTCAATTTAGTTCTCCCATTTTGTTTAACTATTAATAGGCCCAACAACAAAGATCCATGAACTCCCTATACTAACATTTCATAGCACCATGGATAATAAAGGATTCATTTTGGTTTCAAGAATATATGATTCTTCTGATGCCTAGCTACCTAAAATCAAATATTGTAAATTTAATTTAACCTCGCGAATAGTTATCGACTAAATCGTGATATTTAAAAAAAATTCTTCAAACTTAGATGACGAGCCAACCACGAGGCAAACCAACAATTACTATTCAAAAGAGTGTATTAGGTAAATCAAGTCAATAGTCCGAGCAACTTGTCATTGTGTCTTACCTTTGCCTTTGGTGGTATTAACATTGAGTTTACGCTCATCAAATTGAATAGGATGAATGGATCTCTTAGGGATAAAAAAAAATCGAAGAAACATGTTAGCGCATATAAATAAGTACTTCGTAGTAGTCATGTGAGAAAGTGCGAACTAATCGCATTCGTCCATTTGAGATAATTAAGAGTTGAATGCATGACTAGCGATAATGATGCTATTTTTTTTTTTTGGGATAACAGTGAAAACTTACATGCAATTATTATTTGAGGATGTGTACTGAATAAACTTCGTCTAGGTGATAAAGGTGCAATTTGACAACGCATTTACCTTTCCAAACAGAGAATTAATCTTAATGATTACTATTATTTGGCTTGGTTTATCAAACAAGTTAAAAACTTTATTTTCCCTAGCTTATAATCTAATTAAAAAGAATGGGCCGACCATGCATGTTTGTCATCAATAATCATAATAATTCTCAACAACATGTGCGCCGGTCTATTATACCAAATAAATCATAACTTATAATTATTCGATCTTGTGGTCTGTTTAGTGACCTTCACCATCCACAATTTGGGAAAAGTATAGTAGTGTCTCAACCACTTGCCTAAAGCTCACAAAGCTTTGGATATGAAGGTTTTGTAGTCTAGGCACATACTCTTGGGGTTGGGGATCGGACTTGGGGAGGTGAAGGGGAGAGTTTCTTAATGTGATTTACCTCTCTTGCGTAATTTCTAAGTTATTACATGTAAGTACGGTTTTACCCGATGCACACTCTCGAGTAGTTTTCCTTATCAACGAAAAAAAAGTCATTTTTTCATCATCTAATTAACAAAACCAGGATATGTCACACCAACGGTGTCAATAAACGACTCTTATATATGTGGAGTCAAACTTGAAACTTTGTAGCTATTACCAAGTCAATTGTCAAACTAATTTGGCTGGCACATAAAATTTAATAGTGATTTAATGTGATATGATGCCTAATAATATTTATCCATCAATAGTGATTGTTTAATGTATACAAAATTGCAACAAATTAAATGAGTTGTACCCCAACAAATTAAAAATCCTCAAGTAAAAGACAAAAAAAGGTCATAATGAATCATCCTGCAATTTCGAAAAATCATGGTCCCATAGGGCAATTGAGTAATCTCATCTCCATTTCTCCTCTATAAAAGAGTAAAGACCCTTCCTTAGCTTGCCATGTCGTGGTTGCATGAACTAACAAAAAAAAATGTATCCAAAATGTATTATTTTCTTCATTTTTAGCTTCTTCCTAATCCTATGTTATTCCGATCCCGACACCCTCCAAGATTATTGCGTGCCCGACACAAAAAACGACACCTTAAAAACGTCGAGGATCGACACCTTGCTATGCAAGAAACCCAAGGAAGTAACCCCGGACGATTTCGTGTTCTCCGGCGCGGCGAAGTGCTCGGAGAACTTCTCCGACACGGGGCTGGCGGCGGTGTATGGGAGCCCGCCGGTGTTCCCGGGGCTGAACACGCTGGGGATGTCGTTCGTGCGCGCGGATTTAAAAGGCGGCGGCATAAACCCGCCGCACTACCACGCGCGGGCGACAGAAATAGCGTACGTGGTACGAGGGAGAGTGTACGCGGGGTTCGTGGACGGCGCGAATCGCGTGTTCGCGAAGGTGATTGGGGAAGGGGAGGTTATGGTGTTCCCGAGAGGGCTGGTGCATTTCCAGATGAACGTGGGGGAGACGCGCGCCACGGTGTTTGGGTGTTTTAATAGCCAGAATCCCGGGGTTCAGAAGATTCCTGCGACGATGTTTGGTTCTGGGGTTAACGATGAGCTTCTGGAGAAGGCGTTTGGGTTGAGCATTGAGGAGATTTCCAAGATTAGGAAGAGGTTTTTGCCTAAGAAGCATGGTTAATATAAGTAGATGGCTAAGCTCTAGATTTCTTGAATTGTATTGGTTCTATTTTTCTGCAACTTAATTTCTACTTATGTATCATTGTGCTCCTTGCCAAGGACCTTCCTTGAATTGGTTTAGAGAATAATTTATGAAAGCATGCATTTTTAAATTTGTTCGTCCATACCCACATATTTTTTTAATTAATTACGAGCTCGATTTAAAAAACTCCTGACTTCTTAATACAAACCCCCTTCACGCATGTGCGGGCTGATTACTTTTTGATGGAATGCAAACAACATGTGAATCATAATCTCTTTTTTATCGTGCAGAGAAAATCCAAAAATTCAAACCCATGACCTTTGACATGCGGTTGGTTTATGCTACATCTTAACTACAAATTTAAGTTGATAGTTGGATTACGGATTTATATTTATATATTTTTGGGTAATAAGTTAGTGTTATTGAACCATAAGGGGTTTATACAATGACATGCAAAGAATGGGGAATTAGTGAGAAGCTAGCTAGTAATATAAAGTGTAGGAGTTGGCCATCACATGGGACACCATATGAAAGGCCTGCAAGTTATCAATGTTATCTTGATTTGATTGAGACAGGCACCCATTTATTACTGAATGAAAGGCAAAACCACGAAAATTTTGTGTTTGGATTTGCATTGAGTTCTTTGTGTGTACAATTATATAATTTAGTAGGACTAAATTGGCTCCATTTTATGGGCTTTTTGTTGTATATGTTTAATATGTTATTGGAATATCTTAAGCGTTGAAACGTAGAGAGTGATAGCAACAACACATGTCTTTATGATTCAAACTCAAATGGGTTCGTTGAGTGAATCGTATGTGCAGGGACTCTAACCCCGCAATACAGAATAGATGTAATTTTATAAATGTACTGTTAGAGTTGTCTATATATATGATACGTGTAATCGTATATGCTTTATTATCACAATTAATAAAATCTCTTTCACTCTCATGGGTGTAAGGCTGTAAGCTCAGCTCTTAATTGATCCATGTAAACTTTTCTTTTTCATTTTTTTTTAATCTCTTGATTTCGTTTTTCTCAACAATTTTGGATGAATTCATGGTGTTCAAGTATATAGCGGGCGACAATTGCCAATGGTTTGATGAGACCATCATAATTAAGAACAGTAATAAGTTTGTTGTGTCGTGAGAAAACCTGAGTTGAGGTGTCAACAAAAAAGGAGAGGCATTCATCTTTTACGTTGGATGTTTCCACTAATATTGTAACATCTTGTTTACATGATGGGGGGTTATGGCCTTATGGGTCCATTCTAGCTCGAGTCAAGAGTATAGGGTAATTATAACGAGTACAAAAAGTGTATTTTGTGCGAAAAAATAAATACAATTTAGAATAGTTATTGAATTCGCGACATGATGATAGTTCAGTGAATTTGGTGTTGATGAAGGTGGTAGGGTGGTTGAAAAGTGTGTGAAAATTATCAACGAGAAGTCGAGAAGTATAAAGACAAGTGGTTGTCATATCGTACTTAAAACTATGATAAGTAAGTGAACATTAACTATTTAATCGCATTCTTTCATGATAAGTCACAACTCACAACGCCATGTCTCGAATTAAGTAGGGGCTGAACTCGGTCAACCTGATTGACACGCTACAATAAAAACACCAGTATATAAAATAAATAGAAGTGTAAACAATATAAAATTATAATATAAGTTGACCCCAATCCCTTGAATAAAGAAAAAGTTTTTTTTTTAAATAAGAAAAAGTTAAAAATACCAAAAGAATATTGTGTTGGTGTGGTGTGTTTGGAACAACTACTCATTTGTCATAATGAAAGGCAAGCAAAAGATTAAAGGAAACCCCCAAACATCAAATCCTCTGCATACACGCTGAAAGGAAATGATAATCCCATAACAAAATAATTTTCTTAGAAGAATCTAATGATTCCTAGTTAGCTTTCTTTGGAAGAAATAAGGTTATGGTCCAACCTCAGGCCTTAGCAGTGTTCGGGATAAGAGAGTTAATAGCGTTGCTTTGCTGATATATCCTGCAACTTTAACCACCAACGCTCTAGGGCATATAGCCTCCCTGGTGGAGGCTCGTGTTCGGGACGAGAATTAAAAACATGTTTTACTACTATATCCTGCAACTTTATCAACCAAGGCTCTAGGACAGAGACAGGTGGAGGCTCTCGGGATTGAGGTGCAATCCGTTTTTATATATGAAAAATGGCATGGCTCATCATCACCAACTATATAATAAGGAAAGTATAGAAACAAAAATAAGGAATACAAGCTGAAAGAAACATATAAATGTCTATATCTCATTTCTGACTATATATTATCAGATCTAATTAACATATAAGGAGCATATGCAGTCATAGCAAATCTAATTAATGTCTACAACACAGATCTATGCAAGAAAAGAACCGAGTTTTCGAAGAAAGTAATAGGATAAAGTGGAACGGGCAATGCAAACCTAATGATCGCTTTCTCCGACTAAAAGTGCGTTCAGTATTTTGCCCGCCATTCCATCAGCGAAAGGAAACATGTGACCAGCGCCTGGAAGCTCGTGGTAATGAATCCACGGAAGCTGCTGAGCGATGTATCTTTGCAGAGTAATGGGCACAAGTCCATCCTCGTCTCCTTGCCACAGGTGAACAGAGCCTTCGTTGTTAGGGAATGGGTTCTTCAAATCCATCGGATCAAATTCCCAGCTCCCAAACCCAACCATCAAGTCCCGGTGGAGAGACTCAAATTCGCCTTGTTGCCTTATCTGCCCCTAAATTTGCCAATGAAATAGACATGGTTAGATATTTCTCCGTTTCATTCTGTTGTGTGATAAGAGGTAAAGGCCGTAAAACATAATCTGGGACGGGGACAATTTTAGTCGTCAAAAAGTGTGTCAAGCTCTTACCATGTGCCCCTTCCCGAAGGAAACAACTTTAGACAGAAGCTCTCTATCGTGTGAATTAAAAATGTCGAGCTTGTGAGCTGCAACGCTAGAAGCAGGAAAGTATTTTTGGGTATTCCACCAATATGCAAGCCACGGAGCATAGTGAACAACCCGAAGAGTCCATTGATCTTGAGGAAGTTGCTCGTAGTACGCTTCTTTCGACAAGTTTGCAGGAAAATTACGCCACCAGTAGTTGACAACTGGTGCTATAAGAGTCACACCGGCCAGCCTGTTACACAACACAAATAAATCACGCAGAGAAGAACAAAACTGAATGCAAGAGTAAAGAATAATATGATGAACTATACCTATGAGGGATATACTTGAGACAGGTCCAGACAACCTGCCCGCCCATGGAAAATCCAACAACATAGAATTTCGAACCTAGTCCCAACTGATCAGCAAGCTCCTCGATATCAAAGGCTATGCTCTTCTCAGTGCGTTTCGGGTTAGGATCACTCTCTCCATAACCAGGCCTATCGAAAGAAACAATGTAGATTCCCAAATTCTCAATAACATCCTACACAAAAGAATTCATTTCAGCTATTAATGTAAAATATAATCGAGCAGCGATTAAAGAATTCACTTTTTCCACAGTACAATATACTATGTGCTATTTGAAGAATCAAATCCCCTTTCCTATCAAAACCATAAAAGGATATTAATTAACCAAAACAAATAACGGAGCATTACAGGAGCCAATTCGCTGCCAATCACAACACTGTGCCTGCAAGAATCGAATCCATGGACAAACACGATCTTATACTTGGCTTTATCTTTGGGCACACCGTGCTCTTTGTAAGCCAAGTATCTTCCATCGCTAAGTTTTATTCTCGGTGCAGTTATAGGAGGCCCATCGGGCGATCCACATATCTTGGGAGGAGGAGGCCTAGTTGCCTGGTAAGCATATGCCAAAACTCCTATGAAGGATACAAGCAATATTTTCCCAAATAACCCTGAAAATAATGAGATTCTGAGTGTAAGCTACACACTTGATGCTAAGAGAACAATAAGCAATCTGAAATCTAAACAACAAATTCATAATTTGAATTATCAGAGGCCATTGATCAACTAAAGAAAACATTAATAAATCTACTTAATTTCACCCTATTTCACCATTACATTTCCATGTTTCATGACAGTATACCATCAACCCATTTCTTCAATTCTTCACCAGAGACAAAATTTCAGATCAAGATCGCAACTTTCCACCATTGCCTGATCAATCACCAAACCCCACACCAACATATGCTCTTAACAACAACATATTTCAATCACACAGTCCCCCCACATCACATATTTGGAGAACAGTTGCAAAATTTTGACTTCTAACTCAAATAAAATAAAATAAAATAAAACTAAAGCAAATGCAGGCCAATCAAGAACATCTTCCACAGAAACAAGAGCCAACAAATCGAAGCAAAACATTAATTTAAAAATATTAAAAAAAAAAAAAAAAAAACCTGAAAGAAGGGAACCCTTCTGCTTAGATTTTCGAGTGTGAGACCTGGCTGCAGCAGCTGAAACTTTCCTGGGCGGCGCTCCTGCTGCCATCTTCCAAGTTCCAAGAATTCACTCCAAAAACTCCCCAGAGATTCTACTTTCTAGTGCATACGTGTAAGGGAAACCGATCTGGGTCTCCCCCTCTGGACCCTATGAGGCTGTAAAAGACGGAAAGGTGGGACCTTTGCGATATGTCATGAAATTGGTACTAATTTGACCACTAATACTCTTTTATGTTTCATGTAAAATGCGACAGAGTGTTGCATATGCAATGATGTCCATGCGGAGAAATTTATGCAAAAAATGCCTTTATTAGTTTTTTTTTTTTTTTTTTTTTTTGGAAACCTTTATTTTTTTTATAACATGTTTTATAATTTATTTTTGTTTAATGAAAAATTAAAATAAAA
>CM008344.1:18202261-18213031 GCA_002525835.2 Ipomoea batatas
ACATTATTGAAAAGATAAAATTTTGTAATTTTTTTATGTACTTGTATGATTAAAAGAAGTTATTTATTTATTATTAGTTTTTTTTGTTCATATTTAATTTGTTGAGTTTATCATTAATACTAAGGTTTACTTTTCTCCCAATACTAATGTTTACTTGATTACAAGAACGTTTGTCAATATATATCCACTTTAATAATTGGGACATATTTTTTTTCTTTTTCTTTTTTTTTTTTCACTTCAAAAGGGAATAGCTTTTTTTATTTGATCCTGGCCCCTATAGCCACCGCAAAGGTAAATCGCAAGTCGTGCAATTAGCCTACAGATCATATCCTAATTTTCATGTGCGCACAAGAGATCTGATCCAGACCTTACCTCCATTCATGACCTTAAGTCAAGAGATCAATCAACTACACTAAGTCTCGGGGTAAATTATTTACTTTTATTAGGAATATATGGTATAAACACTATAATTATTTATAATATTTATTTTAAGTAGATATACTAAAATTAAAAGGTGAAGAGCTTTTACAACACAATGGGACCATTTGTACATATATATGTATGTATGAATATATGTAATACATAGTACATGTCACACCAATTATCTATATATGGCATGAGTTTGAAAGTGTAGGATGAATATTTATTGAATAAAGTTTCAAGTATGAATGTGTATGGAATAAATTCCATTATAATTATGTAAGGAGTAATAGTCTATTAGACTACAAATCACACCGGATATGTAAATTACACTCAGCAAAGGTATATTCTATTAAAAGAATAAGACCTACAATAATTCAATTATCAATTGATTGAGATTCCATTTCAAGGAACAATTAGAGTAGTAATGACACCCCCAATAGATCCTTACTCGTCTAATTGAAATCTCGACCATTGAACAATAATAGACCACTCCAATCACAATTCATTTAACAGTTTCAATCTCTCTTCTAAATGCACCCTGGAATTCAATCTAGCTACCTACAACAAAGCCATGCTAGATTCATATACTAAGACAATACATATATACACGGTACCATTATGACATTATTTGTAGTACAAATATGATGTACAACGAGGTATGAATAGTCAAAATTTGATTGACACCTAATACAAAAATTTAGAAAAAAAAATACAAATTGAATGTGGACTACCAAGTTAAAGTACTAAAAGAATTTGCTTGAAATGGGTAATCGAGTTAGTGAAACATGAATCTTATATCAGAAAGTTACATATTCGATTCTTGTCAATACTATTTCAACCGAGACTATTGCAAGTGATTTTTTATTATACATGAGCGATTGTGAGTTATTATAAATTTATAATGATTATCAATTTCTTTGGTAAGCCAAACAAAAACTTTGGCATGTTAGATATTGCCCATTGGTGTATAAGCCTGATTTTATTTGACAGTGATGAACTTTTTGTCTGTGGTATGTCTTCCTTTTCTGTGGCACTTTTATTATCTTTAATTATTGTTATTATTATTATTTTCACAACGTCGACACGTCGTCGTTGGATAATTCTACAGGGCACACAGCCATGTCTAATATAGTAATATGAATCAAAGCAAAATATATATATTGGACTTCAACTTTAGTTTCTGTTGCAGAAGTGACATGTCGAAGAAGTCATGAGTTGACACATTATATTTCTATGGCTCATACAAATGTTTTCTTTTCAAGTTAAAATTGAGTTTATCTCCTTAAAGCTATTCGGGTCTTATTCATAATGATTAATTGATACTATATATTTAGACCTTTCACATACAAATTAATTAATAGAAAATAGAGTTAATTTCACTGGAGGTCCCTTGTCTTTAATGGTGATTTCAAATTTTGTTCCAGACTATCGTTTTTGTCATTTAACATCTCAGACTATTATTTTTTAGATACTTTTAGTCATTCTCATGACTTTTCATATTTTTAGTAAGGGTATTTCTGTCTCTTTATTTTTTTTCTTTTGTTATTTTTTTTGGTTTCAACCAGTTTAATTGGTTTAGGACTTTACTAAAAATTGGTTGAAAAATATAGTTATTAAAAATCAAAATTTACCTAAAGTTATTGACACGTGGTATTCCTAGTATGGTTAACCTCTTTAGTGTGATTTGTAGACTATTACAAAGATTGAAATTTACGTACTAATCCACACCCTAAATAGATTTCTCTCGTCACTCAAAATAATTACATTTTTTTAGTCATCGATTTTTTACTATGTTAACTACTTAACTTGAACCTTCCTGGGTCAAACTATAGTGGGTCAATCCACTAAATTAAACCCAAAATTACAGTATGGGCTCCATAAAAGGCTGGCTGGCATGCACAGACAATCAGACAAAATTTTCATGTTGATAAAAAGAACTGTCTATAAACATGGAAGTAATACTAGGATGAAAAAAATAATGCAGCATTTTTACTAAGTGAAATCTATTAATGCACACAATTAAGATTAATGTTATTGATGAGAAGACAAGCTCCTTATCCATACACTATCAGCTACAACTCCTTCATCATCATCATTTCTGTACCATGTCCACCTTGCATGGCTTCCATTCACCACCTCTAGCTCTCCATGCCCAAAACTTGCTTCCCTAAACAATGATATCTTTGGTTGTGGATCTATATACCTACAACAATATAATATCATCCAAATATAAATATTTAATTTACCTCCTCCAACTTGCTAAGATCAGTTCAATAAAACAATGAAATTTTTTGTTGCTGTGTGTTTGATACCTTGTAGTCTAGTGGCATAATTTTAAAAGTATTTGTGAGCATAAATATAATATGTGCAATCCAACTATTAGCTTAGGCTTTTAGTTGAGATGGAGCACATGCTTTAATTTGGTATCAAAGTCATGCAAAAGATCATTAATATGTGCAATCCAACTATTAGCTTAGACTTTTAGTTGGATGGAGCACATGATTCAATTGTATTAGATAGAATTGTTATCCCTACTAAACTTTTTTGTGGAATTCACACTTACCCTGACCTAATGTAATTCAAAATTATTATAAAGAAAACTTACTTGGTGGCAAGGCCTTCAAGATTACCCCCATCCCCAATTGTGATATACAATGGGCCACTATCGTTAGCTTCTTCTTTGTAAACTCGAGTGAACCGCTCGTATGCATGAACATGGCCGGCAAACACGATATCCGTTTTAGCTTCAAAGATCAAATCTTCCATGGCTGCCTTCATGTGGTCGGCATGGTACTCTCCTTGATGAGCAGTGTTGGAGTTGTACCAAGGCGCATGTACAAGCACAATCAGCCACGGAGTCTTCGTTCGGTCAACTTTCCCCAGGTCCGATTTGAGCCACGTGTGCTGCGCCGTTCCCGGCCAAAAATCGGCGTAGGTTCCCAACATCACGACATGAACGCCGGCAACGTCGAAAGAATAAAATAGGTTGGAGTTGGAGCCGCTTTCCTCGTACGGCATGTGCCATCTTGCGTTGTAGGCGGTGAATGGGGTTGTGTGGACGGTTGGGAGGGTTTCGTACTCGTGGTTGCCCTCCGTCACCATCCACGGCCGCCGGCGCGCTTGCGGCGCCACCAGGCGGCCGTACGAGTCCCACAGTGACTGGTTTGTCTCGGCGTAGGATAGGTCCCCCGGTAGGAGCAACATATCGTAGTTGGACTTTCCGATGCGTTCTAGGGTTGTTCTTGTCCACTTCGTTTGTCCTAGGTCACCTATTCACCAACAAAACAACCTCAAAATTGTTTCCCATATATAAAAAGAAATAACATTTTTGTTTTCAACCTTTACACAATACTATTTGTTATATACTTTCTCAATCTATGTAAAAAAAAAACTTTACACAACTGCCGTATCAGTTCAACACAACTGCCGTATCGATTCAACAGAACAACAATATCAGTCATAACCATGGTCCACGGTATAACAATTGCAAATTCCCATGAGGTGTGGAATCATTCCGTGTCCCATTTAATCAAATCAATTTGACTAATATTACCCGAGCCTGGTCCATTTTCAAACAGATAGAAGTCATGTGTTTGAAACTAGGGTTTATAAACCTAGTTTCAAACATTTTCTATCAATCTCATTATTAGAGAGACCAAATTTACAAATTTTTTAACAATAGTTAAAAATTATATCCTATAATGGATAACAATTGAGATACTAAAAGTTGAATTTTTCTTATATAAAAATAGTTTTATATACCTATGACGGCGAATTTGATAGGGAACCAAGGTGGTGGAGTTTTGAAACTATACTCGGCGGCTCCGCCGCCGCAACGGTAGTAGTAGACGGTGCTTGGATTCAGCGGGCCGACGACGACATCGTGGATTTCGCCGGACTTGTATTGCACGTAGGTATAGTTTGTAGTACCGCCGTTTACAGAAAACCGGTAATTTCCCGGCGACGTGCCGTATTCTACTGTCGTCGGCGTGCCCGAGTCTTCCGTAATCCATGAAATCCTCATTCTATCCTTTCCGACCACCGATATGTGCACCTGAAAGAACACAACTCATTTCAACATCGTTTTGTTTTACGAGAGGTTGGTTTATTTTATGCATCTAATTGGATTAATTAAATTTGAGTGAAGTTATTTTTAATTCAAATTTTCAAATAAAATGGAACAGAGCGAATAGTTACCTGTTGTGGAGATGAAGAGGAGTTGCCATAATCTTGAGACAACGATACGAAAACGGACTCCTTTGCCGGCCGGCTTTGGCAAAAGAACATGAAATGGATGATGGCGATGACGACGGCGTTGACTAAGGCAATCAACACTGCCCGGCGGTACACACCCGCCGCCGCCATTGAGAATCGCAGAGAGCTAGATTCGCGGGCCTTGTCGGGATCGATCCGAAGTTAAGCTTACGAAATATTTTAATTTATGACAAAAACTTGCAACCACTGCTGTGAATTGAATTGAAAAGAGTTTTTAGATTTAAGATTATTGATTTGACATTATAATAAAATTATATATATGCAGTAAAGTTATTAGTTCGTTGAAAATTTGAAATTATATTGTTACTATAATAAATATTTATTATTTATGAAATACATTAGAAACATTTATTATAAATTGATAGAATCTAAAGGACGTTATTCAAGTCCTTAGCCCATACCCAAATTGGTTAATAGAAATTAAAGACATTTAAGGCTCCCATCATTTACAATTTGACCAGTATGGGCATGGCGGATTTGGTATAAAAAGATCTAGTTACCTATAAATCTTAATCTTTTATAACTAGTGATAACTGTAATATCAATTTTTTACACTTTTCAAATATTATTTCTCAATAATCCAAGTTGACCAAACACGTTGTTAATTAATTGAAATTTAACATATTTTACACGAATTGTTTTTAAAAATATATAATTCGTATACATTGTTAAAAACAAATACAAAAATAAATTGTGTTAATTTAATGATATATATGATATCATAACATAGTTTTGACATTCCGGCAAAGTAAATTTTCTTTGGCCATCATTTTGAAATTTGTTTGCCATTTACATATGAAAACTCCAACAAAGTTAAATCATGTGACATCATAATACTCTCATAATATTATAAATTAGAATAAGTGAATGCAAAATTTAAAAAATATTATAATATAAATTAACAAATTTGTATTTAAACTGTGACTCAAATTGAAATAACAATTATTTTTTTTTTTTTTTTTACAATTGTTACTTGTATTATCCCACCCAAAAACATTGTCTATAAACATATATATGGAAGAAAACTAAGGATTACGTACTAATGCAGAATAATTACTAAGTAAAATGTGCATACAAGATTAATGTTTTTTGAAAATCATACAAGATTAATGTTGAGAGGAGAAGCTCCTTATCCATATACTATCAGCTACAACTCCTACATTATCATCATTTCTGTGCCATGTCCACCTTGCATGGCTTCCATTCACCACCTCTAGCTCTCCATGCCCAAAACTTGCTTCCCTAAACAATGATATCTTTGGCTGTGGATCTATATACCTACAACAATATCACCCAAATATCAATAATAATCAATTACCTCCCCCATCTTGTTGTGGTCAATAAAATGTTTGGTCTCCCTTATTGGGTCTCAGCTCCAAGAATCCTATCCTAAAGTTTTGGCTGGAGGAGATAAACCTTGAGATATATACTTGAACAACTTAACCTCCGAGAATCCTATCGACTGAGCACCCCCAACACCCTAGCCGAGTTCCCCCGTACCCGGCCGAGCCCCCTGGGCCTTGACCGAGCACCCCCGTTTGGGCTCAGGCCTTGCCGAGCATCCAAAGGCCTCGGCCGAGAGCCCCCTGGGATGGGCTCAGTCTTGGCCCAGGCCTAGGCCTTGGGCCGTGGTCCAAGCATGGCCACGGACCCCTCCGTGTCACTCTTAATCCAATGCTCAGGTTGGCGCCCCGATGTATAACTAGTACAGCGGCCCGACCCGACCCATTAGGCATGCTTTACCACATACCTAATTTATGGCGACCGACTTTTGCGAGCCGGCCTGTTGGGCTAGGATTCATACAACCCTAGTCTAACCAACCCTGCGACCTTATAAAATTTTGTAAAAAAAATTGAAAGCAACTTACTTGGTGGCAAGGCCTTCACGATTGCCGCCATCCCCAATTGTGATATACAAAGGGCCACTATCATTAGCTTCTTCCTTATAAACTCGAGTGAATCTCTCGTAGGCATGAACATGGCCGGCGAACACGATATCCGTTTTAGCTTGAAAGATCAACTCTTCCATGGCCGCCTTCATGCCATCGCCTTCATACTCTCCCTGATGAGCGGTGTTAGAGTTGTACCAAGGCGCGTGCACAATCACAATCACCCACGGCGTCTTCGCTCTCTCAACTTTCCCCAGGTCCGCCTTAAGCCACCGGTACTGATCCGTTCCGGCCTCGAAATCGGCGTAGGATCCCAACATCACGACATGAACTCCGGCGACATCGAAGGAGTAGAAAAGGTTGGATTCTGAGCTGCTTTCCTCGTACGGCATGTGCCATCTTGCGTTGTAGGCTGTGAAGCGGTTAGAGTGGAGCAACGGGATAGATTCGACCTCGTGGTTGCCCTGCGTCACCATCCACGGCCGCCGCCGCGCTTCCGGTTCCACTAGCCGGCCGTATGAGTCCCATAGTGGTTGGTATCTGTCGGCGTAGGATAAGTCCCCCGGTAGTAGTAACATATCGTAGTTTGATTTTCCGATGTGTTCTAGGGTTGTTTTGGTCCAATCCGTTTGTCCTAGATCACCTTTTCACCAACAAAACAATCTCAAAAATTGTTTCCTATAGGATAATATGAGATTGGGATGAAATGAAAAGTATTATGCCATGAGAATGTGAGAACTAATTTCATATGCATATTTGAGAATGTTTCGCTTTGTATTTAAAAAATAAAGATGTTTTGGTCTAGTGACATGCACTGACTCTCCCAAATGAAATTGAAGGTCATGAAATTGAGCAAGTGCATGTGATATTGATAGATAAGCATATACTATAATGTAATAAAGTCGATGATATTCAAAATAATAATAATAATGGGTCATTTGCCTGCATACAACGCGACATAACACAAAGATATGCACACTAGGTACGACCACCACTCGTCGTGACGTCCGTCGCATTTAGGCCAACCGCGCCCAAGTTGGGGATGGGAGGCCAGCACTCGACCAAGGCCGGGTCAAGTAGGGGAGGGTGACACCCCCAAGTTGGGGGACGGGAGACCAACATCTGTTTCCCGCGCTCGACCAAGGCTGGATCAAGTAGGGAACGGCGCAATGCGTGACGCCTAGGCAGACGTGCCCTTAGCCCAATGGTTTGGGGCGCAACATGCGTCAAAGACTCGATGTGGCATTGATCGAGTGTCTATTTTAACCAAGACATAGCACACCTCCGTGCCCATCGTGGGCACCGTGCCCATTTAGGCCAAGGCATGCCCAACTTAGGCCTGTCAACACCCAAATTAGGCACCGTCATCACATAGTTGTAGGCTTCGACCATTACTTGACTGTTCATTTTAAGAATGTTTCTAGATGTATAATCAGTTATTTATAAATATTATCACAGGGGTAGTGGTTTATATTTATAGACACACAAACACACAAATATTGTTATGTACCTACGATGGCGAATTTGATAGGGAACCCAGATGGAGGTGTTTTGAAGCTATATTCGGGGGCTGAACCACCGGAGCCGCCGCAACGGTAGTAGTACACGGTGTTTGAATTCAGCGGGCCAATGACGACGTCGTGAATTTCGCCGGACTTGTATAGCAGGTAGGTATACTCCGTGGTTGTCCCATCTGCAGAAAACTGATAATTTCCCGGAGATGTGCCGTAATCTACCGTTGCCGGCGTGCCTGAATCTTCCGTAATCCATGATATCCTCATTTTGTCATTGCCCACCATTGATATATGCACCTGTAAGTGCCCAACACATTTCATCAATTTTTTTTCCTTAAATATTGATAACAATTGTAATTCGAATCTGGTATGCTGGTAAATGATCACAACGAGGTAAAAACAGTCTTCAAATTAATTAAAAAGATTAATAAATTGCTTTCTGTTAGATCAAACGTTTGTCACTATATACACTCAAAAACTTTAGCTAATATAGAAGATACACCTTTATTTCCATTAACATTAACATAAAAAATTGAACTTAAAATTGTGTATTTACCAAACCAACTGGACCACTATTGTCTGTTCTAACCTTAAATAATATTGTCAAGAAATACATAGTGATTAGTTTAAATCAGTTTGGTATTTGTTCGTTAAGATCAAAAGACAAGTTTATTTGATACACATCTTAAGCTGATATTCTTGGTCATTAAAAAAGACATAGAAATTGAGAATAAAAATCAAACACCATAATTAAATAGCATGACAGGGTATCGTAAACATTTGATAAGCTAACTAATAATGCATCTATAAGATTTGACTATTTGAGGTTGGTTTAATTTTCGTGAAACACACTCATCTTAAAGTACTATATTGTCAAAACTAGAAATTAGATTAATAATAAAAATATTACTAGAAATTATAAAACAATCTTCTAGGTCAACTTCAGGCATGGGCTATAAACGTGTGTGTGTACAGAATACACGGCAATACATTGCATGTGGATGCCAACTCGCCTACCGTCTTACAAAACGTTACAAGAAATTTGTCGATGAAACCAATGTAGTTTTAAAAGTTTGTATATAATAATTATATATGAATGTATGTCAACTAACAGTTGTTACGACGTCGGTTTACCCGACATAGAAACTCACTACACATTACAGAATCAAATATAATTACGTAAACTCGCTTTTACATTAAACGACGCCGATAAACCGCAACCCGTGATTTGTTTGGAAATAATCATTAATTACCATAATTAACGTTAATAATCACCGCATTCAATCACATATTAGGGGTCTGTCTGAACTCTATGCCCATATTACAGTTCAGTTGGTCACAGAAACAAATTTTAAAAAGTAAAATCAGAATCTAATTCCACCAGTTACTTTGTAAAGTAACCTCTCAAACTGAAAGAACTTGCTGAATTATTAATGATTTACATTCTTTCAAATGTTCTGTGGGACCAGGAACTGGGGATAGGATTCAGTCTTTTGAAAAAAAAAAAGAATGAATTAACACTTACTTGTTGTGGAGATGAGGAGTCTTGATCTTCCGACAGCGGTACGAAAATGGACCCCTTCGCCGGCGGCCGCTGGTAATCAGCAACGGCGAAATGGAAGCCGCCGATGAGGATGACGGCGGTGGCTAAGGCAAGCACCGCCGGCCGGTTCAAACCTGCGGCGGCCATGGAGACTCCGAGAGATCGAGCGAGATTCGCGTGGCTTGTCGGGATCGATCTGAGGTTTTGGCTTGAAATGCAGAAGGATTGTGTTCGCCAGTGTATTTATATAAGAGCGAGGAAGGGAATATTCTTGTTCTTTAAATCGTTAAATACCACAATTATTTATTGTATAAAATGTACAGTTAATGGAATATACTTTCTAAGTATGGTTTATTTAAAAGACATTTAAAAAAGTTATGGAGACGGATTCTCTCCCAGAAAAGGGCTCGCCGGCGGCGACCGCTCGGTCACCGGAGGACGAGGACCTACTCCAACGAAGTACGAAGAAGACGAAACGACCCAGAGGCAGCAAGGAAACCCTCGGTCAATCTCCCCTTACAGAAACCAGCCAAGAAGCGGCGTTTTTTGCCGGTATGAAATCTCCAGATTCTGCTCAATGGCGTACGCCGGTGGAAACCCCCAACACAGCTTGGGGAAAGAAAGAAACTGAAGACCCATTTGGGAAGGAAGATGTTTCAGAGGACGAAGACATGGGCGACGTTAGGGCAGACCCGAATTGTCCAGTTATCCGAGTCACAAAAGAGGAGAAGGAGCGGCTTCGCCGACCATGGAGACGAACTCTAATCATCAAATTACTGGGAAGGAAGGTAAGCTACTCTTTCTTACAAAACAGACTCCAGAGAATGTGGAGACCGGAATCCAATCTTGACCTAATTGCACTAGACCAAGATTTCTATCTAGCCAAATTCGAATCCTTACGCGATTACGAATTTGCGAAATACGAAGGGCCATGGATCATTCTTGATCACTACTTAACGGTGCAAGAATGGGTACCTAATTTCTTTCCAAGGAAAAGCAAACTGGATAAATTGTTAGTCTGGATAAGGTTTCCGTCGATTCCTATCGAGTATTTCGATGATCAGTTCTTGACGAAGATAGGTAGGGAGGTGGGGCGTCCGGTAAAAGTGGATAATACGACAAGTTT
>CM008344.1:18236025-18248326 GCA_002525835.2 Ipomoea batatas
CATCCTCCCAAAAGCAACCTTAAGTGAATAATACACGCTATAATTTATAAGGAAAGTCCAGACATCAAATTTAGGTTAAAAAAAAGGGAGGGATAATTTTGTCTCAAGATTATTTTTTCCTCTTCTTAAAGTCAATTGAATTAAAATCCTAGGGGGTCATGGAATTCAAAATACATGAAAGCGAGGGAATTGCAATTCCCTCCAACCAAACGAAGGAATTTAGTTGCATTCGAAATTAGGTAGGAATTAAGTTGGAATAAAATTACAATTTCCTCCAACCAAACGCGCTATAATTTCTTTGTAATTGTCAAGTTTCAACCTAACTTAATTATGATTCATTTTGAAGACTATTTAAGAGCACCCTCATCAATAGGTATTGAGGGGATACTAGTACAGTGATATGTGAGGTGGAGGTGAGAGAGTGTAGGTGAGAGAAAAAATGGGAGCTCTTGCAATGCCAAGATATTAGAGTAGTAAAAAAAAATTTTACTCTCTGCTATGCGCGTGCACTGCGCGTCATGGTCGCCTGACAGAGTTCTGTTTTTTATTTTATTTTTTTTAAAATCAATTTTGTTTTGTTTTTTTTTTTTCATCCCTCCCTATTTTCTCTTTCCTAATCACTTATACAAACTCCTAAAAAACCGTGAATAAATTTCATTGATAAGGATGCTATAAGTACTAAATTATTAACACAAACTACTATATACTATATAGTGTTATGACTTATGACACATTTTGTTACCATTTTAAATGAGTGGTCACAGGTTGGTGATATTATGACTATCAAAACACTAATTAATAATATGTTAGCATAAAAATATTTAAAATATAACTAACAATAATTGAATCCACAACATTAATTAATAATAAGTGATTCTAATTTAAAATCCAATCAAGTAAACTAACTTACAACTTGAAATACTGATTTAAATATTAATATAACTGTATAAAAAATGAAATGTCAGAAAGTAATTAAGTTCCTTAATTATATAAAATGAAAATAATTTTCTTAGCTCCACATTCTGAGCTCTTTGTCGCGTTGAATTGATTAGGAACCCCACCATCGTGTATTAGACTTGTTACTTTTTTTAGCATTTGAATTAATAAAGTATTAGAAGGTGGGAAATGAGTTACCACATCCCCCAAAAATGGCTATAATATTGGAAAACCCAAACTAAACTAAGGCATCAGATTCATTCTTCCATTTCATCCATGAAAAAAAGGAAAAACAAAGAAAAGAATAAATAATTAATTGAGTTGAAAGAGGCTTGTTAAAGGCATTGTTATAGATTTCAATGATCGCCTAATAAATCGCATATCTTCCTGTTCACCGGGAGGGCAGGAGATGGAAAAGAAGCCTAGGGGACTCTCTCTCATCTCCCATTTATCCTCTCTGGCGCCGCCGTCATCGCCGCCGCCTACCATGGCCACCCTCCTGGTTGTTCTTCTTTTCCTCATTATTTTTGCTGCTAACCCTAACCCTATGCTCCACGTTCATGCACAACAACAGTATATTTCTGCAAAGGCTTTTGAGACCTTCGTTCCTCCCGATAATTACCTCCTCAACTGCGGGGCCTCCTCTGTCGCCACTCTCCCCGGAGGCAGAATGTTCCAGCCCGACCATAATACCGATAAGTACTTGTCTAATAACGGAGAAGAGAATAAGGTTTCCGTTCCACAAGGAGAGGGTGATGATAAGGATAAGGACATTCCTGATATCTACCACAGCGCTAAAGTTTTCGTCAGCGAGGCTACCTATACGTTTCATGTAACGTCCCCGGGGTTGCATTGGATACGCCTCCATTTTTGGGCGTTCAAGGCTCCCGGGAATGACCTAAAGACCGCCATGTTCTCCGTCATGACGGAGACGTTAGTTCTCCTATGGGATTTCCAAATGGAAAACCAAACCGCCCCCACCGTGAAGGAGTATTTGGTAAATGTCACCACGGAGCGATTCCCGTTGACGTTCAGGCCGGTAAAGACAATGGCATTTATTAACGCCATTGAATTTGTGTCCGCCCCGGACCCGCTGTTCAGCAATTTGGCCACTCTACTTTTTCCTGTTTCCGAGCCGTTTGAGTTATCAGGCAACGCTTTCGAGACCGTTCACCGGGTTAACGTTGGGGGGCCTCAGCTCGGCCCGGAAAAAGACACCCTCGGAAGACGCTGGGAGTCTGACGAAGAGTATCTTAAGCCTAAAGAGATGGGACAAAGTGTTTCCGTTTCACCCGGACTTATTACTTATCCTAAAGGAGGAGGCTCCCCTGTGATTGCTCCTCCCCTGGTTTATGCCTCCGCCGTGAAAATGGCGGATTCTGGAGTTATGCAAGCTGCTTTCAACATAACCTGGCAAATGGATATAGATAACGAATATACGCACCTTCTTCGTCTGCATTTCTGTGATATAGTGAGCAAGGGTCTAAACGAGCTGTATTTTAACGTGTACATCAACGACAAAGTGGCCATTTCCGCGCTGGACTTGTCTACTATCACCAACAAGTTAGCAACGGCTTACTTCAAGGACTTGGTGATAAATTCTTCGATGGTTAGCAGCCCGCTGAAAGTGAAAGTTGGTCCGATGAATGACGCTCAAGGCATTAGGAATGCGATACTTAACGGGGTGGAGGTGTTTAGGCTGAACAATTCGGTGGGTAGCTTAGGTGGGGAATACGGGGTTGACGGAAAGGCGGCGGATGGACATACCGCGAACGGAAACGCGGCTGCTGCTGTGGGGTTTGCAATGATGTTTGGAGCGTTTGTTGGGCTGGGAGCAATGGCTGCAAGGTGGCAGAAGAGGCCCCAAAATTGGCAGAGGCGGCAGAGTTTCTCGTCGTGGTTGCTTCCCATCCATGCCGGAGATTCAAGCTTTATGAGCAGCAAGAGCAAGAGTCACCAATTCCACTCATCAGCCACCGGGTTAGGGCGCTACTTCACTCTTGCAGAATTGCAGGAAGCAACCAAGAACTGGGACCAGAAAGAGATTGTCGGCATTGGAGGTTTTGGCAACGTCTACCTTGGAGAAATTGATGATGGAATCAAGGTGGCCATCAAGAGAGGAAACCCACAATCCGAGCAAGGCATCAATGAATTCCAGACAGAAATCCAAATCTTGTCCAAGCTCAGGCATCGCCATCTGGTGTCATTGATTGGGTATTGTGATGAGAATGCAGAGATGATTTTAGTATATGAATACATGGCCAATGGACCACTAAGAGACCATCTCTACGGAAAGGACTTGCCCAGCCTTCCTTGGAAGATGAGGCTAGAGATATGCATTGGAGCTGCCAGGGGGCTTCACTACCTCCACACAGGTGCAGCTCAGGGGATCATTCACCGTGATGTCAAGAGCACAAACATCTTACTTGATGAGAACTTTGTGGCTAAGATGGCTGATTTCGGGCTCTCCAAAGATGGACCCACCACGGGGGAGACACACGTCAGCACGGCCGTGAAGGGGAGCTTCGGCTACCTGGATCCTGAATACTTCAGAAAGCAGCAACTTACAGATAAATCAGATGTGTACTCATTTGGGGTGGTGCTGTTTGAAGTGTTGTGTGCGCGTGCAGCCATTAATCCACAGCTGCCGAGGGAACAAGTGAACTTGGCCGAGTGGGCGATGCAGTGGAAGAAGAAGGGATTGCTGGACAAGATCATTGATCCTACCCTGAAAGGCAAAATTGACCCTGAGTCGATGAACAAATTTGCAGAAGCTGCTGAGAAGTGCTTGGCAGAATATGGTGATGATAGGCCTTCCATGGGTGATGTGTTGTGGAGCCTGGAACATGCTTTGCAGCTGCAGGAAAACTCTATACAAGGACAGGCTGAGGATGAAAATATTGCAGCTGCAACACCATCAGCCTCCCCTGCTGCTGCAACCCCTGAAAACCGGCTGCCAATTCCTTCACCTGAGCAGAGCACTGCTGGAGCTCAAGAAATTAATGAGCATTCAGGAACTACAATGTTTGCTCATCAGTTCTCTGCCCTCAATGGGCGATAAATGTTCAAGTGCCTGATCATGAAAAATTTTATGCTTACAAATCATATTCTTGGTAGTTCTGTAAACGATTTAGTGCTGATCGTGCAAACCCACATTAATGGTTGCACACAAAGTTCTTGGTAGTGCGGATTCACACGATGGCAAAACCAAGTAATAACCCAACAATGATATATTTGTATTAACTACTAGTTCTCTTTCCATGCTAGTTAGAATTTGACATGTTCACCTTTCATTGTCCGCCTGATGAGCATCACTAGCCACGAATTTCCCAATTCGATGGCGTGAGGCCAGCATCCTATTAGCAGCAGCATCTTGTAATTCACGCAACAGACAATTTTACATCCTTCAGTTTTGACTCCTTGCTCTCTGTGCAGCCTTTTCTGTTGCCGGTGTTGCATTGCTTTTCACCTTCATTGGTTACTGTTAGGATGGATCAAATACAGACTTTCAGCCCACAGGGAAATAAAAACAAAACCAAATAGCAGAATTTGGGAGAAGGAAAACCATTTACTACATAATTCTGGAAAAAGGGATTATGAAGGCATCCTAATTGACACATCAGCATCCTTCATATCAGTAGAGATCCTTACGTTTTCAAGGTACAAAACAATTTATGTTACTGCTGTTCTTCCAATGTCTGATGATAAGCAAAAGTTCGATTACTGGAGGTATCAAATCTTGTCAAAATTTGACAGTCCAGCACCTAAACATCAATTAAGGAGTTAAAAACTAGCAAAAGAATCAGAATGAAACTACAAGGTACAGAACTAGACATAGAGATGCTGCAGAACTAAGCCCCAAAATTAACTATTGCTCCCCTCTGCTTCTTGCAATAGTTAGTATTTCTATCATCTACCAAAATGACATCACCATCATCATTATTAAGTTCTTCAGCCTTTCTCTTAACCTCTGTTTCATTGGGGGAATACGATAAATCCGAACCAGCAGCAACAGTACTGTCAGACAACTTTCTTTCATTTCCAAGAGGAAGTTCAATGCTCGTTGGCAGAAGTACAGAATCATCATCCTCATTGGTCTCCTGAGTAGCAGCAGTTTGAGATGCTATAGATGTGCTTGTACAATTGTCATGAACTTCCTTGTTTATAGTTTCAGTCGCATGAGCTCGAGTCCATCCAGAGAGAACCATTCCATCAGGTTCTTTCTCGTCATCAAACTCTTCCCTGAAATAATGGAGCATATGAAACAGTGAAAGTCGGATCATATTGCTCGTAATAAGGGAAAACATGATGTTCCATCAATTAATAAAGCAACCATCCAGACTATATACATAAATAAAGCATAGCATAAATTACTTGGCAAGATTCAACTCAAAAAAGATTCATGACAAATTCTGGAAAGCATGAGTTTAAGCTTCACAAAAATTTAATTGGGAAACAAAATCCAAAACAACTACATTTTAGACATTTAAGCTCAACTTAGTTGAGCTTGAATGTAGTGAGAGATGGAAGATAAACATTAGAATAAACAAATCCTATTTACAATAGTTTACCAGCTAAACCAAAAATAGGGAATGAAACAAACCTATGCTTAATATTGATATTAAAAGTTAGCTCCTGTCGGAGATCCTCAACAGTGACAGTGGTGCCTCCAGTAACGGGAGATGGAAGCTCACACAGTACCTAAGGACAATATAAACAAAAAGGACAAATATTAGTACTAAAGAAGATCGGTAAACAGCAAGCAATAGAAGAGAGATTACAAGTCAACTACCTTGTCAAGGTTTGCTGTGTAATTCACTACCATACCTTCCTCAAGATCATCACCCACCTCATAGAGAAGCGCTGATCCATGCAGAACCAGTGGCAAATTCATACCTAGCTTTGCTTTCACAATCTTCTCAACAAAATCCCTCAGCTTTGACCTATGAGTATTGATCTCAAGTGTCAAAGATGTCTGCCAGCAAGTATTGTATGAGATCAGATTAAAGTTCATACTAAGATAAAATTCAAAATTCTATCCAGAAAGGCCAGAGAATTTCACAGGTGTTGAAGTTTATACCTCTGAACAGACATAGCAGGATTTGTTCGGCTCAAATGGATCAACTGGCATAAGAAGCATTTTTCTGGAAGGATGTTCAAGACAATAGGTCATCCTACATATAAGAATAAAGAAGTAATTAGTACAGATGGGAAGATATTGAGCAGCAATCATCAGGTAAAAGAACTTAGGAACTACCAGTATTTGAGGTCCACCATAAGAATCTATTTATGAATTTGTTCAAACAGAATACTAGCTAGCATTTTGTTAGTTAGTGAAAGAAAACTCATCCTAATGATCAGGAAATGTAACAGAAATTAGTTGCCACAATAAGCTATTAACTTGAAGGAATTTAGCCCAGTAATCAAAAAGCAAATACCAGAAATTGGCTCACCTGCAGTTTTTCAGATCATTTTGCAGCACCTTAATAGCCTCAATCACAATCAACCCAGCAATTATAGCATTTGTTGTCGCAACAGCATGCACAATATTTCCAGCAATACCTTTCGCTTCAAAAAGGCTATGCAAGGGAATACCAAAGGAAGATGCCCGAATATTAGCAGCAGCAGTTACAAATTCCACAGCTAACTGATCATCTTTGTCAAAACTCAAGTTGCCAATCTCCTGAAGAGATTAAAGAAGTAAACACTAATGATAAACTAAAATTTGGTGAAGAACTGAAGACTATTACACTAAGCCTAATTAAGATATTTTAAAAGAGTCAAAAGTCAAGACATTGCAAAACCTTTGGTCTTCTCAAGAAAAAGAGCTTTAGACACTCCAAAAATACTGTAGTGTTTTCTTTCAAGCTCCACAACTCTTGTGGATTTTTAAGACCGAGAGATTCCATTGCAGACACTGATGAAGGATCACCATCTTTTGAACCTCTATCTCCATTTCCATTATGTTGAATCTCTTCAGATGGCAATACATCTCTAATGTATGTAGGCCTTGGTTTGTTACGATTCTTCCATTTTTCTTCATTTGACAATGCTACCTTAATGTTGTAGCCAAAAACATGGTCATATATTCTCTTCCCATATTGTTCAATGTCCTCATTTGGTCTGCATTCAAAAATATCTTCCAAATGTTCTGATGAGCTAGAAGAATCACTAGAGTACACATTCAGATCATTTTCCTGATTCTTGTCCCCAAAAAGCTTTGCAAAAAGCAGATCTTTTGCCCATACAATGCAGTGAACAAACTGCAATGTCAGAAAATCAGGTCAAAGAATGCTTTTGAAACCAGATCTTCAAAAAAAAAATCATCATAAGAGTGAGATCTGTATAAGCCACAATTTTGATGAATATATTTTTGGCCTATTTACTCCTAGAAGCACTTATGCTGATCTTTTACTGTGTTTGGATGCTTATGGCTTTTGAAAAATTGTTTTGCAATTGTTATTGTCTCCATAAGCCATCAGAAGGAGCTTATATATTTTACTTTAAAAGAAGCTAAAAACTAGCTTTTCAAGGACCAGTTGAAATCACTTGCTCATAAATTTGTTGAGCTTATTTAGATTTGCTTATCTTAAGAGTGCCCATTTAGACTGTTTGTCCAAACTGAGAAAAAATCAAACAGTTTAGAATTTCCCTTATGCATAGATAATCTACACAATAACCTTACTGAATATCAAAAGCGTTGAGTCATAATCTTAGAACAATGACAAGCCTAAAACTATTCCACCAGTGAAATGAATATCTTTTCTTTAAAGACCAGTACTAAAACTAAACACTGATTTAATGTATATTAACCCAATTGAATTTATGGGAGTCATTTTCATAAAACAATAAAAATATCACCAATACCTTGGATGGAGTGCTTGTAATTGTGCATACAGGGTAAATTTTTGGAGCTGGTTTAGGTTGGCACTCATAACACTCTGTTTTGCCCTTCAAATGCACAGTAACCTGCCAATACCAGAATGCAAAACATGAATTGCAAAACAAATCTAGGTCATCATGTTTCAACAGTGGAGTATATTCCTTTAAAAAGAAGTAGGTGGTCAAAACAAGACTGGGAAACTAAGAGCAAAACCGTTATCCTTTTCTTTCCCTCAAGTTAATTTCTGTCTCATAGAGTCATAGTTATAATTTTCCAGCATATAAGAGCAAACAAAAATTGTTTTTAACAGTCTTTTGACTTATAACAGAGATAAATAGTTTCCCCAGACTCAGAATATTCATCTAAACTTAATTAGAAATCTTTGATGGCAGACAAAATCTCAAGTAAATAATAAAAACATGCAAGAACATAAAACTGCAATAAGTTTTAAGACACCAGGTGAAACAGTAATCCTTAAGTACGCAACATTACCTGTCCCAAGAAACCAGTAGTGCCACTTTCGATCAATGGAACACTGGCTGCCAAGCAAAGTCGGTTCACATGTCGCCTAGCATCTAGATTGTCAAGGCCATTCAGAACAACATTGAATTGTTTAAAGAAATCCACATTGAAGTCAGTGTCTTTAACATTTGCGTGGTAAGGTGTAATTTTCATTCCAGGCCTAAATTTCAAGACGGCATCCCTAGCAACCTGGGTGAAAATTTGAGAGAGCATATCAATAGAGTAAATGAATGTGCCATGAAATAGCAACTTAAGGTATGGACATGATTTTACTTACTTTGGACTTAGATTGCCCAACATGAGATTGTCGAAATAGAAACTGTCTGTTTAAATTACTCACTTCTATTGTGTCCATGTCAATCTACAAGTGAATGTGATTCAATGATAAGAGACTACAGCAATCTATACAAAAAAAAAAAAATTAAATGCAAGTAGATTATACCATCCAAATATCCAATCACTTGTATAACCCAACTGTAGAAATTTTCTAGAATGATATATAACCTAGATTATCAAAAGCATATATGGAATTAGTATCAGGCACTCAGAGTACCAAAGTTCACAGCTATAACTTTCCAAGTTTGTCACATAAAAAGGAAACTGCGTAGATCCATAATCTGACCATAGCACTATTTATTTCCACTCTCCATATACCAATTAATTTACTGCTTCCCAGCAAATATCCATTCTCACTAATTTTCAATTCCTAAGTTCCAACCATTGCATGGATATCTTTGTTGCATGGTTTCCTATCATCTCCGAATCAGAACAAACTTTTAATAGTGCAATAATCAAACTCACTTAGACTTGATCAAAGAATAACCTGGAAATTTTAGTAATGAGTTTATCATCCAAACCAGAACTTCGCGACGCTAAAATTGCGAAAACAGAAAACAACTTGAAATTTATAAAGCCTTTGTTCCTAAAACTCATACACAGAGTGCATCACTACAAAAGTCATAATGCTAGACCGATAATACCACGTTGCAGATATTTAAAAAACGCTAGACCAAAAACCTCGGAACTTAACGTTTTGCAGAACTCACGATGTGTACGTCTTGAAAGTCGGAAAGCGCGAGGGTTTTCAGAAGCTCGCAGCCAATACCACCGGCACCAACCATGAGCACTTTCGCGCGCTAAATAATGTCAAACAATACGATCATTCGCAAGGAATATAAAAAACACGTAGAAATGAAAAATTGCGGCGAGAATATAGTGTTTTGTGCTTCCAATAGTAGTATGCATACCTTGATTGCAGATAACTGTTCCTCGGAAGCCATTGGAGACCAGAAGAAGAGAGTTGCAAGTGTATTGCTATGTGAAAATGCTATACCGCGTGTATTATGTTGTGCAGAACGATGTAAGGAGTCAATCCGGTTTCAAAAAGAAGGTTTCCAGGATGAAATGGAACCAAAAGACTTTCTTCCTCTCTAAGCCATGGGGGCACGGTACGGTTGCTTTTTGCGACTTTTGGAGGGTGCACCGTCATGTAACAAATACCACCAAAGGTTAAAATTAACAAACTATAATTACTTCTTCCATGACCTATATTAACATCCACTTAATTCTTAATTATGGTGGTTCATCATGAACAATTGATTAAAATAGACTAAAGTGTCATCCCACACCATGAACTATATTGAATTATTCATGCCGCACCTTAAACTTTCATAACCTCCATTTCGATACACAAACCATTACTTTTTTTCATCTAACAATTTGTACAGGTTACCTACAAGTTATAGGTAATCTATGCTGACTTCGACTTTTTTTTTTTTCTTCTTCTTCTTTTTTTTTTGAATTTTTTTGTTTTCTCCTAAACCTTTTCCAGCCTAACAATCGGTACCGGAACTGTAAAATTTTAAAAAAAAAAAAATCTTATATATATATGTTTGTGTAACCTTGGAACCGTGAACTGGCGGTTCCGAACCGGAACGAACCGCTATCACCCCTAGGCAAGTCGTCGGTGGGCTCGGCTCACGCTGTCGCAAGGGAGGGGAGGAGCAGTGGATTGTGAAAGGGCTGTGGTGGTTTGGTTTAGTGAGCACTGGTTCGGGTGAAGGCATAGTGGAGGGGCAGCGTGAGACGTTGATTTTTGGGGTTTACTTAAAATTTTGGGTTGACTTAAAAAGAATATCCAGATAAGCTAATTATCTGTGCCATGTCATCATAGTAACCTGGCAACCTGTGAAAAATGCTAAATGAGAAAAAAAGTAATGGTTTGTGTATCGAAATGGACGTTATGAAAGTTCAAGATGCGACATGAATAATCCAATATAGTTCATGGTACGAAATGACACTTTAGCCATTAAAATATGATCCACTTAGATCATTATATCTCCAATTTTTTTCACCCACTACATTACTGACATGAAAAAATAAAATAAAAATAAAATGCTGACATGTTATATATATATATATATGGATATTTTGGGCAATTTATTCTCCAAAAAATTTGAGGCCCAATCCTAAGGGTTCCACGTCCCCGCCTGACAGAGCATGTGGGAGGAAGTAAATCGCGGTTGATGGGATATAAATTCAAATCGAGCGAGCCCTTGAGGTAGACGATAAAAAATGGTCGAGGAGGCGAGTGAATGAGTGAGCAAATGAGGCGGTTGGATTGACATGACAGGCAAGGAAGACTTACCGGTCTGCTGGTTAGTTTGATAGGCCGAATGTGATTGAGGACCAGGCGTTCAATCAAGTATCGACTGGCAGGCACAACCCGACGGTCGGCGAACAATGAGTTTTCCTCGCTTCTTGAACTATACGTGAATATTAATGAGATAAATGATGTCTGACACAAATGCAAACCTGACCTAGGTTTTCATATTTTGGACCGCTTCTTGAACTATTCAACTAGGTTTATAAATATCAGGACCAAATTCTCCATCGTTTGGCACGCCCAACCGCATTTTGCGGTGATGGATTGGTCCATTTGCTCACACATGTAGCGGACCGGCAAGATGGTTTGGGCAATTGGGCCAACAGGCTGTTGAGCTGTTTGTTGTCATTCCTTGAGCAATAATGGAAGTAAAATAGTTCGATCTGACTCCTGAAATTTTACTGCTTATTCCACAGCATACTTAGCTGTCTAGCAGATGGTAAAATCTGATATGGGTCGGTCTGGTAACTGAAAGTAACGACACTAACATTCAATGCACGTTTTGAAGGTAGTCAAAAAGCTAGAATAAATAATTGGCCTCTATGGCAGGTGAAAATCGCCAGTACAATATTATTCCAAACCCATTATTTGAAACTAAAATTTGGTGGAACACTTGCTTTAATATTACGTTACCCACTTGGCCCCATACTTATATTATATATATGATCACTTTTCAAAATGCGTGGCCCTAAAATAAATAAAATATATATACATATTGTTTTGTGAGAGGGAGGATACACCCAATATAGGATTAGGTATCTTCGAAATATCACGTCAATATATATCTCAATTTTTATTAAATTGACAGATTATTATTTCAATCATTTGTATGTTCTTGCCTCTTGAACTACTCAATTTATATTGAGCTAGTAGAATAATACTAAGCATGTTTAACGGACAATCCCAATTGAGTTATGTAATTGACTTGGTCATCACAAAATTTTAAGTGAGGCCGTCTATTGATTTTTTTAGTTTCAACTTATATTTTAAGTTCATAAGCTAGAGTCTAAAAAGAATATGTAGCGTGCCCAAAAATAATCTACAAGCTAGCCTAATTAAGGGTCAACTACAAAATGAGAACATTAGGCACATGCAATACAGGTAGTTATAGTCTTCCCTTTCAGTCCCATTTTCCCCTCCCTCTAGGGATTTATAGGGAACCATGTACTGGAAAATTATACAATAAGATATCAAAATTATTAACTCCCTGTATCTTTAGGGGAATTGAAGTGGGCTCCAAGCAACACGTGGACCATAGTCTTTTTTTTCGGGTGGCACGGAAATTTGAACTCATA
>CM008344.1:18262628-18275435 GCA_002525835.2 Ipomoea batatas
GAATGCTTGTTTCTATTTGTCACTTTCGATTTTCCATTTTTTAACTAATCACTTTTTCGTCCTTGGTAAATAGGTTTGCTTAGGCAGCCAAAGTATGACCATTTGATGGAACTTCATAAGGCGATTAAGTTAAGTGAGAGAGCTTTAGTTAATGCGTATCCGGCTGTTACACCCTTGGGAAACTATGAACAGGTAATTTCTATTTCTAAGTGATTCCTGAGATGGGGTTTACCCAGTGCACACCCTCAAGTAGTGGCTGTGTGTTTCCCTCGTCACTTTTTTTTTTTTTTTTTTTTAAAGTTTCTGCTGATGTATAGTTAACATGTGTTTTATTCATGTGTTCAATGTCTTCATTTCCAGGCACATGTATTTTCTTCCAAGTCTGGTGGCTGTGCGGCTTTTCTCGCAAATTTCCATATGAATTCACCTGCCACAGTGACATTCAATCAGAGGCACTATGAACTGCCAGCTTGGTCAATTAGTATTCTTCCAGATTGCAAAACTGCTGTCTTTAACACTGCCAAGGTTTGTGAAGCAACATCGTTTATTTCCCTAATTCTTAAATGCCACAAGCTATAGTTTGCATTGTACTTTTAGCTAGTGATACAATGCTGTTTGCCCCAACCTAGGTGGGATCCAAGACATCTCAGGTGCACATGTTGCCCGCTAATGTGCCAACACACTCCTGGGGAACATTCACCGAAGATACATCCAATATTGATACTGACTCGAAACTAACTGTTGTTGGTCTATTGGAGCAATTAAATGTTACACGGGACACCAGCGATTACCTTTGGTACAGCACCAGGTAAGAATGCCCGTTAGAGCATTCCTTTTACATTTCGCGTGTCTGTTTGTGAATTGTGCTAACATAATGAAGTTTCCAGTGTTGAGATAAGTCCGTCTGAATCTTTCCTACACGGAGGACGACATCCAATTCTCACCGTGCAGTCAGCGGGTCATGCATTGCACGTGTTTATAAACGGGCAATTCTCAGGTTCCATTGCATTCCTTTGTCGTGAAATACCAATAACATGTTTCTTTTACAACACATTGAAATCTTTCGAGTTCGTGGTCCTGAATTGCAGGGTCGGCTTATGGAACTAAAGAACACACACAGTTTACGTGTACAAGAAGTCTCAGTCTGCATGCTGGAATGAACAAGATTTCTTTGCTCAGTGTAGCTATTGGATTGCCGGTTCGTTCCTTGCCCACAATTCTTATCAGCTATATCTCAGTCGTGAAATGCAAAGATTTAGCTACAAGTCCTGATTCATAACATCTTTAGTACTTTATCCTGAAGATATAATGAAGCTTCATATGATTCTATGTTTGACATGCCTAATAGCTAACGGGAATTTTAAGAGTGCAAAAACTGGTCGGAAATGATTGATTAATTGTTCTGTCTAAATTGTGTTTGAAGAATGATGGTGCACGTTATGAGACAAGGAGCACGGGAGTCCTTGGACCAGTCATACTGCATGGACTAGACAAGGGACCTAGGGACTTAACTTGGCAGAAATGGTCGTATCAGGTAACGAAAAAGTCTAAACTGATAGCTGGATTGCACATTTATAGAACTCATGACCTTTGGTATGAGGTTAGCTCTGATACCAAATTGAAGCATGTGTTCCATTGTAACTAAAAGGCTAAGCTGATAGTTGGATTGCACATATATGTTTATATATTATATGCTAAACAACGAATATCCGCTTTTTGCTTTATGAGTCTTATAGAATGCATTCATGTGTTCTAGCTCCTTAACTACACCGCTCTATATATACAGGTAGGACTGAGAGGTGAGGCCATGAACTTGGTTTCCCCAACTGGCCTTTCATCTGTTGATTGGATTGAAGGGTCCTTGGTCGCAACACAACAGCCTCTGACATGGTACAAGGTATGCAATTTAACATTTCGACTTATTTTAACAGTTGAATAGGAGTTGTTTGCCACATTGACATTTGATTCATTGGAAAAGTCGGTGATGAAAAACTAGATGATTCAAAAACACACTTATCGTCGGTGTTTGTAGATATGAAAATTGAAGTCACTAAGCACTAAATCGATCTTGCAGGCCTATTTCAATGAGCCAAGTGGAAACGAGCCCTTGGCATTGGACATGGGTAGTATGGGAAAAGGCCAAGCGTGGATCAACGGGCAAAGCATTGGTCGATATTGGACGATCCAAGCAACTGGAGATTGCAGCTCTTGTACATATGAAGGGACATACAGATCGCCAAAGTGCCAATCTGGTTGCGGACAACCTACTCAACGATGGTAAAAATATTGGACTTCACTGATAAAACGAAACACAATCAACATAAGTCACTTCATGTCTTCTAATCGGTTCCATTTCTTTTAGGTACCACGTTCCTCGATCCTGGCTGAAACCAACAGGAAACCTGCTGGTAGTCTTTGAGGAGATAGGCGGAGATGCATCGAGAATCTCTGTCGTTAAAAGAACACTCACTTACGTATAGAAAGAACTCATATTAAGATATTACTGTTAGACTAGTTTTATTTATCTCTAAGAGCCAGAATTCACTGTTTTTACCCCCCTTTCTTTAGATCTTGGATTCTGAAAGTTTTAGTCATAGTACATACAGGAAAGATGTAGTTGAAGACTAGTATTCCTCTCTATTTAAATTGGATCAAGGTTATGATAAGGTGGCATATTTGTATAGACAGGACACATTGCCCAGGAACACCACTTACAGTCATACTAGGTACGAGGTGGGATTCGAACTGGAGATGCCGACTTTGACAAGATTCAGATGTCAACTCGACCACTGGAATCTTGGTACGATGTTGTTAGGTGTTAAAGGGTTAATTATATTCTAGTGTGGAGCTTTAATTTGTAATGAGAGTTTACAATTTACATGTGAGTGTATTGGTCTAATTTTAAGCATAAATTATTGATTGTTGTATATGTGTTTCAGTGTTCCATTAGGGATGCTATTTAGGTATGTTGATTTTATTTAAAAATTCCCAGAATGGAATTGCCCGTGAAGAAGAATAAGTTTGGCACAATTGCTAACTCCCTACCTGAGTACATACAACAGGACAAAACATCCTTAAAAAGCTGGCTAGCTAGTAGCCAGTACAGTAGGCTTCTGAATACAAAGGAGGTATAGCTTCTTGTCGTTCTTGATAGACTAGATGGGAACAAAATAGGGAAAGATGTTTTAGGTTGCATTTAGTAATTGGGAAAATGGAAAACAGGAAACGCATTTTGTAGCGTTGTTTTTTACTCCTTATTTGGAAATAATTTTTTTTCTTTTTAAATACAAAAATATACTTAACCTCCTTTATTTTTTAAAACAACCTCGTTTATAAACACAGTTGTCATTACTTACAAACTTTAACTTATATATCTCACTCCTACCATTTACTAGGGATGATCACAGTTCGGTTCGAATCGAACCGTCTACTATAGGAATCGAACTGGAACCATCCGTACAGTGCCAGTTCCAAATCGGGGAAAAAAATTTAACGTGTTTTGTTAAGAATGGCAGCTTGGTATATTTAATCCATGGGCGACTATACTAAAATGTTTGCGACATGGGATGAGAAGATAATATTATCAAATACTTAGCTTGACCAAATAATGTAACTAAATTAAATAAGCTTTAATATAGTAATATCTTTATTGTCGTTTTATTTGTTTTTACTTATCTCTTTTTACCCAATTGCATGCTGAGAATACAAATGAAAACGAATACGACATATATGTAGTGTAGGATAATTACTTGTAGGGTACAAGAAATAGTTCCCAAAAAAATTAATTGTTGAATTTGAATTATTTTAAAATAAAATACATAATTTACAAAAAAAAAAAAAAAAAGAGGTTCAAATTGGAACTGGAACCATCCTAGAAGGTTTCGGTTCCAGTTCGTCATTTTTCAGAACTAGAGCTGAACCATGGTCACCCCTACCATTTACCCACCCACTTATATATTAATCGTTATATCGTGGACTAGGGTCTACTATAAATATTGGAAACCCTGGTCCAAATTGTGTATATTAAACATAGGGAAAATGGTCAAATAAGTTCCTAAACATTACCTAAAAGTCAATTAGGTCCCTAAACTTTTAAAAAGTATAATTACACCCTTTAACATGTTATATTGAGGGAATGAAGTCCAAGAATCGGTAAATGACATGCTATTACTGGTCATTTCAGTTTCGACATCATCTTCATAGAAAATCCAACGACTGGAACCGTCATTGGTCGCCATCTACTAGAGAAGGAGACCAGTTGGTCGTCTTTTCAGTCGGAAGTCACCTTCCATGGAGAAGTCGAATTCTCCATGGAAGGCAACCAACTAGCCGACATATGAAAACTATTACTTTTTTCTTTAAAAGTATTACACTTTATCTTATAAATAACAAATATATCATTTATGATTAAAATTTACATTTTTCAGTATTACATATCTGATCCATCTCACAAACAAGAATTTGTAAGACGATCTAACAAGAAAGTCAGTCCAATTTAGTCATTGAATATAGTGATTTTTCTTGATGCAGTCTTATAAGACTTTTTTTGTGTGTGCTTAATTAGGTAATCGACTTTGATGGTTTTACTCAATTGAGTCTTTTGTTAAAATAGTTTGGTAATTGCACCTCTATTAATACCTAATTTGTTTTCAAAAAAAAAAAATCTAATTTAGCTATCGACTATAGTAATTTTACTCAAACTGGTAATTTAACCCAATATAATTCTCAATTATAATGATTTTTCTCGATTTAGTAATTGATTCTAATAGTGAGGACTAAATTGAATAAAATTATCAAAGTCAATGATTTAATTAAACACAAAAATTCATTTAGACTAAGTCAGAAAAATTATTATAATCCATGATTAAGTTAGGTATTAATTCCAAAATATATTGTCAAATCCTAAAAAGTTTCTTTTTAAGTCTGAAATTAATGAAAGACTTTGTTTAATCCACATCATTAATCTTAGACAACGGAATCCGCCTGACAAATCATGAAATATCATATTCCGCGATGGACTGTGAAAAAAATCTTTTACACACGGAAAACAACTACTCGTAAAACACGACTGGTAACACACGCTCGGTTATTTTCTCTCTATAGACTATAGAGGTCTTCTCCCCCACACAAAGCTCACGCGCGCTCTCTCTCTCTCTTCGCGTCTCCGGCGGATGACATTCTGCTCCGGCGCTTCATGGCTAAAACACGGGCCACTCGTAGAACCCTAGATTCCTATACCGTTAAGTCCATCAGCAAAACTATCAAAGGTGAGTTGATTTTCAGGATGTTTTACTGTAAATTTCCAGAGCGGTTAACCATTTGATCTCCACCGGAAAATCTAACTTCGTGCCGTCGTTTTCAGCCGGTGACTGCGTGCTGATGCGATCATCGGACTCTTCGAAGCCGTCATACGTCGCCCGAGTTGAGAAGATCGAGTCTGATAGCAGGGGAGGCAACGTGAAAGTTCACGTCCGGTGGTACTACCGTCCGGAAGAGTCGATCGGTGGCCGACGGCAGTTCCATGGCTCCAAGGAGGTCTTCCTCTCCGACCACTATGATATACAGAGCGCCGACACCATAGAAGCTAAGTGTACGGTCCACAGCTTCAAGAGCTACACCAAGCTCGACGCTGTTGGTAATGAAGACTTTTTTTGCCGATTCGAGTACAATTCCTCTACCGGAGCCTTCAATCCCGATAGAGTTGCCGTGTATGTTAATTTATTTTTCCGGAATCCTAGCTTTCTGATTAATTGCTAACTGTTGAGCTCAATATCTTCCGCAAGTAATGTTATTTCTGCTTAATATCCTTGATATGTTAACATTTGACGCTTGAAAGTGTAAAACCTTATTAAATATTACGGAGTACTTAAACAATGTAGCGACCTAGATGTATAAGCCTTTAAATTTACCCTTGGAAGTTCGTACGTACATATGTTGCAGCAGTGTGAACTTTCAACTTTGCAGCTGCATGTGTTTCGTGCAGTTCTTTGAGCTTTCTAGTTTTCTGAAATTTGATTGAGTTGGAAATTCTATGAAAATGTGAACTTCTGTTCTTGTTAACTTTGTTACTCCTGATTGCTTGAAATGGCAGGTACTGTAAATGTGAGATGCCTTATAATCCAGATGACCTCATGGTTCAGTGCGATGGCTGCAGTGATTGGTGAGTTTGATGCTTTTGAATATTTTTCTTTGTCAGTTGTTCCTCATTGGTTTTATGTGCCTTAAACTTCATAGGATTAGTCAATTGGATTAAAGAGTAAACAGTTGATGAGTTTTGTCTGGTTTCTTTACATGTGAATGTTTATTGTGTTTGTTATTGGGACTTATAAAGTAGAGCTCTACCGTGTCTAGGAATGTGATAAAACAAGACACATAAGGATAAATAATTTAAGAAGCTCAAACTCTATGAACTTAGCAATGTCTGTTGCCCCCCTCTTCAATTAAAGTTTTGTTGTGCTTAAAAGTTAAGAAACTTAACAATACTGGCCCTGATTCCTTGTAGACATGCAGGGATTTCCTTAGACATCAATCTCTACTATAAATCACTTGCACATCCAGGAAAATGCCTTTGCATTTATACAACTTTGATGTAGTTAGGAAAATTATGGAAATCCGAAATGTCTTTTGTCAATCATTTAACTGCATAATATTGCAAATTTTTGCATCTACTTCTTTCTTGGTGAGAGATTGTTTGGCGCAAGATAGCTATGTCATGCACTCATTTTAATCAACTTTTGTGCTATAAACTCCTCACCCTTTTAGTTCATCTGTCTTCGAATTGCAGATTAATTAAGTTCAAGTTATACTGAGATCTACTATATCTATTTGGCAGGTTGTATACAGAATATGTCAAGTCCCATGGAGCCTAAGAATATTTTAGAAGTAGGATATATGTGAATTTTTGGCTTTATAAATTTTGTTCTGTTGCCTTCAGTACCAAGTTATTCAATCAATTACCTTTTTAATTTGAGATGCCTACTTAAGTTACGGAAGTGCATCAGAATGATCTTAGGCCAGCATCCTTGCAAGTAGTAATGTAGGAGCCACATAGGTCATTCTTAATTGGGAACAGAAGCTTTTGGTTATAGATAGGGGGTGTTTGGGGACTAGCCCATAGTGTTAGCTGGTAGCTGCTGATTATATTTGTTTAAATATATTTGGTAGAATTATCTGTTAGTTTTTACTTATTAGCCATTAATGGGTTGATATGTAAACACACACACGCATAATTATATAACAGAGTATAGATTTAGAGTATATCTAATATATATTTAATATTACATTATTATATATAAAATACAAATATATTATATTATACAATAACAATAATAAAGGGTAGGGTTGTCAAAAAAGCTAATTTTGAAAAAGCTCATTTAATTAGCCTTTTGGGGTAAAATAGCTAATTCAAAATGTTATTTACTAAACACTCAAATTAGCTTTTTGTCTCACAACTAAAAGCTCTCTAAAAACATAGTCACCAAACAGCCCAATAGGTATCCACCTCTATTCTGTATCTATTATTTCCTCTAACTTGTGCTCGTGTATGTTAAGAAGGCAGTTATTTGCTAACCATCTTGGATAGGCTGGTGATCAGCGTGCTTTCCATCCTTTTAGACTTTTGGTGGTGAGGATATCTTTCAGGGTGTGGGCTCCATTGTTTGGTTTTAGAATTAAATTTTGGGATTTTATTGCAAAAACATACTCTTCTATGCTACAATGCATGCATCCATCTTTAAATGGTTGTATAATTTTCGTTCAGGTTTCATCCTACATGTATAGAAATGACAGCCGAGGATGCCAAAAAACTTGAACATTTCTTTTGTCAAAATTGTTCTTCTGAAGATCCGAAGTTACAAAGCTCTCATGCTACTTCCAGACATTCAGATACAAAGGTAAGTCAATTCTTACAATTCAAATAAGGAGGGCACTCAATATTTGCTGCAATTATCACAGGGCAAAATAAGAAATTGAAACTTGAAGGCCTAACCGTAGTGAAACTATTGACATTTCAGGTGGAAACAAAACGCCGTAGGAGGTAACCCACGCCCTTTCACGTGAGAGGAGATATAATATCGCTTTAGTTTCCTGAAGGGTGCAAGCAAACACCGAGGCAGATAGGACTGCATCAGAAGCAACAATCATGTAAGCTGATGTTAAAAGGAAACTGGTTTTTATTAGTTGTATTGTCTAGGTGGTTTGAGAGACAAATGCCTTGTTTCCTTTAGATATAGGTCGAGGAAGTGTTTGGTTGTCTGTAATTATTTAATGTAGATTTCTCTCTTGGTTGGCTTGCTTTTTTTCTTTGCTAGGGCTGTATGATATAAAGAGCTAATTATCTTCCCTTAATAGCCATTTGATGTAAAGGGGTCCAGGTATTAATTAAAGACATTTTTATGTGTGGCTTATGACTACGAGAGGTTTCTTGGCTTATGGGAATATAATGATAGACTTATCAAATAGACCATCTGTATTTTAGTGACTTTGAGAGCATTATTTTGAACTATTAATATTATCAAACATGTAAAATATTTTTACCAAAATTCATATCATTATTAAGTATTTAATTCTCATTTTGATTTCGATTCTCATGTGCGAATCAAACACACCCTTAGTTTCATATTGGTTGGATACACATTATGTTAACATCTAATTATGAATTAATGCATATGCTTGCTTAGGTTTTTGTCTTATCTCAAGTTCAATCAATAATAACCTAATATGGTATGACATAGTGAACATCGCGTTTAAGCCAACTATGTTCATAATTTGAGCAACTCAAACCAGACAATTCATGTTTCATCCTGTACGTTCATTAAAAGATTTCGTATACGTGTTATTAATTACTTTACCTTAACAGCATAACATAAATTAATCAATGAAAAACATAAAATACAAGCTTTATATAGTATCTTCTCCTATTGAACGTGCTTGATTATCTTTATATATACTATATCAAGTTTAAAATATTTTAATGAAATATTTTTTTAAATAAAATATCAAATTTAATGCAATTATCGAATATTAGAAGTGATGATACTTTAGAAGAAGGATATACTAACTAAATTAAGTAGGAGTCAAACCATCGTTATACCATTGATCAATCATGAGACATACTTCAAATTATATATATACAATTAACATATTATGTATTTTCAATTAACAACTTTTATATATTTGGCTGTAAGAAATTATATATATATATATATATATATATATATATATATAATTTAAATCAGAATTTACAATGTAAATTGTGTTTCTTGATTCACGATATAATTTACCTTTTATTATAGACAAATATAAATAGTAATGGAATGGGGTTAAAACTTAAAATACAGACATTTATTACGGAACCGTCCAAACGGAACTCCGATAAATAGGCCTTTTTCTAGGCCCAATTATGAAAAGTGAAAACCAGCCAAACCAAACCCGCGAAGGAACTGCCACTCCATGTTCCAATCAGACATTGGCACTTGTCAGTTCTCTATTGGCTAGAGGTTGCCTCCTATTCGAAGCGAACTCCCAGTGGAAGCATGGCAGATACAGAGATACATACATCACCTTCTATATATACGCCCTATCATGCTAATGTATTGTATGCCCCAAACAACAATGGCTTTCCGTTTCTCTCTCCTCTTCTTATGCACCCTCCTGGCGACGACGTCTTTGGTGTTTGCCGCCGAAGACGACGGCGATGACATTTTGATCCGTCAAGTAGTTGGCGACGGCGACCTGTTGAATGCCGACCACCAATTCACCGTTTTCAAGAGGAGGTTCGGCAAAGCGTACGCCTCCGATGAGGAGCACGATTACAGGCTCTCGGTGTTCAAGGCTAACATGCGCCGCGCAAAGCGACACCAGGAGCTCGACCCCGCTGCCGTCCACGGCGTCACTCAGTTCTCCGATTTGACTCCGACCGAATTCCGACGCAAGTTCCTCGGTTTGAATCGTAGGCTTAAGTTTCCGGCTGATGCGAAAACAGCTCCGATCCTTCCCACGGATGAACTTCCCTCAGATTTCGACTGGAGAGACCACGGTGCCGTTACGCCTGTTAAGAATCAGGTTAGCATTCATAAGTTTATATAACAATTTTCTTCTTTTTAATTTTTTTTTTCCAATTTTGAGCTTATATAGCACGTAGAGTGATTGGTAAACTACCTGTTGTTATCAACGAATTCCGAAATTTTATTTGAACTGGTAATTGAAAATTAGGGAACATGCGGGTCGTGCTGGTCGTTCAGTACCACTGGAGCATTGGAGGGTGCCAATTTTCTGGCCACAGGGAAGCTCGTGAGCCTTAGCGAGCAACAGCTTGTGGATTGTGATCATGAGGTCTGATACTATAGTCTGTCTTTTCACTTATTGCTCTGTTTTAACAATCGCATATGTTTTTTGACATTAATATAAGCTGGAATTATGTTTAGTGTGACCCTGAAGAAGCTGGTTCTTGTGATTCTGGGTGCAATGGCGGGCTGATGAATAGTGCCTTTGAATACACACTGAAAGCTGGTGGACTTATGAGAGAAGAAGATTATCCTTACACGGGCAATGATCTTCAAGTCTGCAGATTTGACAAGACCAAGATTGCTGCTAAGGTTGCTAACTTCAGCGTTGTATCCCTTGACGAAGACCAAATTGCTGCAAATCTTGTCAAAAATGGTCCTCTTGCAGGTTAGTCATAGGCTCATAGTTATGTGATTTTTTTTCTCAGTAAATCATTGGTTGCTTATACGCGAGTATTTGGATGCAGTGGCTATCAATGCAGTGTTCATGCAGACTTACATTGGGGGTGTTTCGTGCCCATACATATGCTCCAAGAGGCTGGACCATGGTGTCCTGCTGGTGGGTTATGGTTCAGCAGGCTACGCTCCCATCCGGATGAAAGAAAAACCGTACTGGATCATCAAGAACTCGTGGGGCGAGAGCTGGGGAGAGAATGGGTACTACAAGATCTGCCGGGGTCGCAATGTCTGTGGAGTGGACTCCATGGTTTCTACTGTTGCAGCTGTTAGCACCACCACTGAAGACTAGCAGGACACATTCTGTAAAGTAGTTCTGTAAGATATTGTTTGCGAGCGTGTCACAGAGAGCAATAGCACAAAACAACACACTATGCAAGTGTATTCATTATTAATTTTCATCAATCTATTTCTCAATTTCGTCAACTCTGAAATACAGTTCATGCAATTCTTCTGTTTTTTGATTGATCCACTGAGCTGAGAAGCTTACATATATGGATAAGTTATAATCTCATACTACCAAGGTCAATAGAATTACCTTCCTGTAGTGGGTAATGATTGCACCATTCTTGATCCTTTTCCTTGTTAAGCAAAGTGAAAGTGAACTTGTAACCATCTTGCTTGTAAAACAGACAAAAATTAGAATGATAATGGCAACTATAAAAATAATTTGTCTGTAATATGAAGCACCACAAAGGTCTCTATACAAAGTACCAATCTCTTCTTTAGCAGCAATACTCCAAATGAAATCATTTACTGAGAGCATTGAGCTTGCAATGATGTTAGCATGCTGTTTTATCATATTCTCTTTATGCTATTGGACCATGAATCCTTCAATTGCGATAATAGAAAGTATATTTTGTAGCCTAATAAGCTTTCAAAGAAAGACATAACACAAACACAAAGTAGCTAAACATGCATTCGCACACACAGGCAAAAGGGACCTCAATCAACCAAAATGATGTTTTAGAAGAACAAACCAAAGATTACTCACCTCAATCAAACCGAAATGATGGTTTAGAAGAACAAACCAAGGATTGCTCACATCAATCAAACCGAAATGATGTTTTAGAAGAACAAACCAAGGAATACTCACATCAATCAAACCGAAATGATGTTTTAGAAGAACAAACCAATGATTGCTAACCTCAACCAAAATGATAGTCCTTACAGTTGCATATTCTCCAGAACTATATGCAGGGGGCAAAACCAAGGTCTCCCTTATCACCATTTCACTAGCCAAATGTCCAGTTGTAAACTTGTAATGGGATCCATATCAATGGTTCCTGTTTAATTTCTTTTTGGTAGGGGTCACAGAGCAACAGACTGTTCGAATAGTGAAAGAACTTCCACATCACATTTTGCAGACTATTTTTTGAAAGCTGATGTTTTCACCATTTGAAACTAAACAGTATGCCATAACTAGCAACAGTGAATTTGGGCAAGTTCTTGGCATGCACAACTACCAAATTCAATCAGAGAATGAGTCGACTTGATGGTGTCTCTATACCAAATTTAAACTCAAACTAATAATTCGTGTTTTTGATGAGTATGGATTGAGGATTTCTCTATAATGCACTTTTTTGGGTCCACATGTCTTAAGTTTGATACTATATCATATCAAGGAAAGTGTGCACAATAAACACATTGCACCATAATACAAAAACAAGTATGCGCACAATCAATGCATTGTATCATAGAAATTGTCTTGGATTGAATGTACATGCATATGTAATCGATCATAACCCTAACTAGAGAAATTAGAAATCAAATTCGAATAAGTCTATAACCCTAACCAGAATCCAATCTACCAGTTATACTTATCTTCTAGTCAGAACGAGACCTTATCTTCAAGGTAGCGCCTGGCCTGTTGCAGTAATAGGGCGAGCTTTTCAGCTTGCTCATCTTTGGACATGTCATTTTACTCAGTTTCTTCATCCTCTGCTGCTTCGCGACCTTGTTCCTTGCACAATAAGGAACCAACTCCTCATCCAAATCATAATCGTAGCCGTCGTCCTCGTCATAGTCTTCCTCTTCGTTGTCAATTTCATAATCAGGGACATAGCCG
>CM008344.1:18334534-18352189 GCA_002525835.2 Ipomoea batatas
TTTCTATATAAAGGACCTGACCCTCCTGTTAATGGCATCATCTCATCCCGGATTCAATCCGGAAGATTCACTCCTCTCTCTCTCTAGTTCTTGGCTCTTTTCTCCATGAAGAAGCCATGGCTCCCTTTCCCCTTCTCCCTGCATTCATACACACTCCATACGCTACATCATACACACCAAACAACACGTGGTGTAAATCCGTACCCTCGTTTACATTTACACCATCAACTATGATACTTACACTCCGTTTGGTTGGGAGGAAGAAATTATGAGGGAAAAGAATTGTAATTTGGTGGAATTGCAATTCAATGAATAAGGTAGGAATTGAAATTACAGTGTTTGGTAGGTAGGAATTGGAGTACAGGGAATTGAAAGGTAATAAGTGACAGAATGACTAAAATGCCCTTATATAGTAGAAGTATAAGTAATAATAATAATAATTTACCATATGAACATATTACTGCATCCACACATATATAAACATGTTACTGCATCTATCATTTTCTTTTTATTCTTCTTGCTGCATCCTCACAGAATTCATAATACATATATACACATAATGCATAATGCAATGAAAAAATAAAAATTGGCAGACAAGTGCAATGTTTTAGAGGGGTAATATTGTCTTCACAGCCACACTTTTCTCCCAAAAACTGCTGAATTCTAATTCATAGGGGAGGGTTGGGAATTGGAAATCAGCAAAAGGAGGGAATTGCAATTCGGCCAAATTGCAATTCCCTCCAACCAAACACAGTAGTTTATCAATTCGTTGAATTGTAATTCGGTGCATCCTAAACTACATTGAACCAAACACCCCGAGGGGATGGCAACCAAGCTACAACAATATTCAATAACCATTCTACATAATTAGGGATGGCAACGGGGCAGGACGGGAACAAGGATGACAACAGAGCGGAACGGGACGGGAAGTATACTCCTCGAAACCTCGATCTCGTCCCTGTTCCCGCCCCCATTCCCGGCAAGGAATGAAAAATAGTCCCTATCCTGTCCCTGTCCCCGTCAATTCTTAGTCAAAATCTTAAATTATTGTAATTTTAATTTTAAAAAATTATATATATATATAATATTATTATAATTATTCGGGGACGGGGCGGGGAGGAGTATCGCGTCTCCGTCCCCGTCCCCAACGAAAAATTACATACATTTCTTGTCCTCGTCCTGTTCTCCGAAAATTTTCCCCATCCCGGTCCCCGTTGGGGACGAGACACATTGCTATCCCTATACATAATAATATATCACTATTAAAACATTTTAAAAAATATAGGCAGACCAAGTCCGCCTTGCCTAGGCCAATGGGCCAAACTGGGTGGGTCTGTAAAACTGAAAGTCTGAAACCCACCACTACCTAGGTGGGCGGCGGGATGGGCCAGCTTGACAAGCAAAACCCGTTTTGATGGCTCTATTACCTAAGTCTCTAATTTGTTCTGACCAACATGATTGTTTTAAAATATCTTTAAAAGATATGTTACGCTACCTCGTAAACAAACATTGACTTGTTAATTATGGAGTTGGAATATCAATCGTTATACCGTGGATCATAGTCCACATTGCAAGGTGCATTGTTGACATATAGATTCATTTTTAGTATAATAAATGCTTATTTTTAGTGTATTACAGATTTATCATTATTGTACTAAAAATGAATATTTATATGTAATCCACTATTCCACTATATAATTTGTCTAAATACATGGCTATTGGTTTGTAATTGAGTTGGTTGACCATAAAATGGGGTTAACGTAGGATGAATAGAGAAGATAATAATATTAAATTAATAGGGCCAAAGACTTGAAATATTGTAATGGACTACAAATGGAATAAATTAATAAGAGAATAAAATCATAGCTAAGTGACCGAACTTACGAGCCCAAACAAGCTAAGGTGGATTGGGCAAATTATTGTGTGGACTATGATTCACATAGCTGCGTGGACCATGAACATAAGGTACATTATTTTTATACTGAAGGTATATAATTTTTATATTGAAGGTACATTATTTTAAAGTACTATAAAATAATGTACCTTCATTACAAAAATAATGTACCCTAAAATAATGTACTTTATGTACAAAAATAATGTACTTTTAGTATATTAAAATTGACATTTTATTTATGGTCCACACAGCTGTGTGGACCATGGTCCATGCAATAATGATTGGGTGGATTGACCATAGACTAACAAAAGTTGGAGGTTCATGTGTAAGATGTACGGAGTATCATTGTGTTACACAAACGATAGAACAATTCAAAGGCATCATGTTCTATTGAACAATCGATAAAGTATATATATACACACACACGCGGTGATTAAGGTAGTATCAAAGTGAATTCGCAAACAATTTTCTTAAGTGAAATGTTTAATTTGATATATTATAAACTCAAAAAGGATAGTTAGTGAATGAGAGATTGATTCTCAAAGTGTACCGATTGAGTTGGGAAAAAATATAATGGAGCTTTGAAAGGCTTTCAAGTAGTATTTGTCCTACACTATAAAAGTATGTGAGTGCGCACTAGTATAAATACAATTTAACTTTTTTAAGGGGTTTAAATTATGTAGTATATAAGCTTTATCTTGCCACAATAGGGGTAGGGTGCAACCGTGCAAATCAAAACCTAAAATGAGCTTTAGAAGCTTGAACACGTGTGCACTTGCGAGTCGGAATGCGTTGAATGTTCGTCAAGAAAATGGCAGCATAGACAAGCTAAAGGTTCTAGTAAATTTGACTAAGACCATGTTGGTATGAAAATTGGTAGTATAGGGAAGTAATTAAGATCTACCTAGAGGATGTATCGTTTAAGATATGCCCCTTGAGAGATTTGTTGCTAATATCCATCTGGAGGATATGTCGTTTAAGATTCACCTAGGGAATGTTGGTCTCTACCATTAGACCAAGATCTCTTCCAATTAAAACTTGTCTTTCGAAATTCTTCCGAAATAGTACTTTTTATCATGTGTAATCTCTTTGATTTTGCTAGATCTCTTCCAGTTAAAAATCCGCTTAGATTCAAGATTTATAATTTTTAATTTCAATTTTTAAATTCAGAATTTTATTCGTAACAATTATAACCTTATGTGTTTACCATACTAATTTTTTGATGAATTTCTATTTGGGACATTTGTGAAAAGTTCTTACATTAAATTAAAGACTCTCTTTATAAACTGCCATCCAGCCGTAATTAAAACTCTGGTCTACATGCCCACAAATAGATAAACCAATAATACGGCGGTCGTGATGTTAGACCCATCAAAATATTATATATATGCATGTGACTTTATTCTTTTCTATCCCACTTTCCAACTTTTTAATACAAAACTCAATTTTATATCTTCAAACTCTGAATTTACTTCTCGATCAGTTAAAAAAGTTATCTCTATATGGCCAGCCGGCAGTGTTTCTGCAATTCTGCGCGTAAGTGCAGTTGTTATTTTATTATACTTGTTATTGATTGCTTTAAATACCTCTCTCAGATCACATGTCTAAATGAATCAGTCCACAATAATGTCCACTATACAACAATTACTCATCAGAATATATTATTCACCGCCAATCATCATAATAGTAACTATTTTACCTTTTAATAAAAAAGTGTTCAAACTTTCTTTTCCAGGCCAATTATATTCCCATCATGATTTGTAAATTATTAAAGATAAATAAAATTTACTTGAGTAATGATTGTAAGTTTTCTTTATCGGTCACTCAACAAAAAATTCAAACTTTAAGTCCGGCCATTATTATTCACGGCCTTTAAATATTTTTCTTTTTTTTTTTTAAAGTCGTTTGGCCTGCCGGTAATGTTATGCTTACCTTAACAATGATATCGTGAGCATATTCCAAAGGTTTTATTTAATTTTCTTGGCCTGCACGAAGTCTGTCACCCTATAAGTTTCTTTCAGCCTTGTAGACTTTGACTAGTCAAAAGAGACAATTCAAGCAGAAAATGCCGTTACCATTTTTTTTCTATCAGAAGGAGGGCTAAGCCCGATGTCGAAACTATTGACACCCTATGCTACACTCGCGGTTGGAGGGGACACCAATTTTGTCCTCCAACAACAGATCCACAACATCCAGTGGAGGGTTGTCCCATTCTGTCCACCTAGTTGAACCTTGCCGCATCCTCTTGGCTAGTCTGTCAGCAACTCTGTTTTGCTCTCTGAGAATATGCTGGATAGAGATTTCCCAGTCCTTCTTAATCCAAGCTCTGCATTGCACAATGATATTTCTCATGGGGCCATTGGGTAGGTCTCCTCCTTCGATCCAGTCTACCACCTTTTTTGAGTCGCATTGAATAATCACCTTTTTGAGCCCCTTGTTCCACAACCAGGTTATGCCATTAAGAACGGCCCACCCTTCCGTTACTGCAGCATTCATCGCTGGAATTAGACATCCGTATCCTTCAATCCATCCTCCGTTTTCATCCCTCAAGACGCCAGCACAACCTGCTCTTTCGGTATTCTTTTCGAAGCTTCCATCGGTGTTAAGAGCCATTACTCCCCTTGGTGGTTTGGTCCATCTCAGGGTTCTTGTCTGGATGATGGTTCCCTTGCGTACTACACTGTTATTGTTACTGAATGCTCTACGCGTTTCCTCTACCTGCATGGTGATCCATTTTATTTTGTCATTGATTTCTCTTTTTTCATTATTGAACACGAGATCGTTTCTCCAGCGCCGTTACCATTTATCATGGTTCATGCCCCTTATATTATAGATTATAGATCTTGATCTGCAGTATAATTTACTCAAAATATCTTGAATAGTAACGGGTTGACCTTACCATATATGATATATACACAACCATAGTCAGATCGATCAGAGTAACCTTAGCTTCATCATGGCTGAAAAAAACAGGGTGAGAGTTTTGATGTTCCCATGGTTGGCCGTGGGGCACATCTCACCGTTCTTTGAGTTAGCCAAGAAACTCGCCGACAGAGGTTTCTGCATCCACATATGTTCCACCCCAATCAACCTTAGTTTCATCAAAAACAGGATTCCCGACCAATATTCCTCTTCAATCCAGTTGATAGATCTTCATCTACCGGAATCACCAGATCTCCCTCCTCACTATCACACCACCAATGGCCTCCCACTCCACCTCAACTTCACCCTCCAAAAATCCCTAAAAATGGCCAAACCCACTTTCTCCACCATCATGGAATCCCTAAAACCGCACTTGCTCATCTACGATATTCTCATGATGTGGGCCGCCGGAGTAGCCGAGACCCACAACGTCCCGGCGGTCCGGTTCTTAACGTCCGGCGCCGCCGTGTGCACCTACTTCTGCCACATGGTTTTCCGCCCAAACGCCGAGTACCCTTTCCCGGAACTCTATCTACGCCGATACGAACAAGAGAGAGCTCAGAAGCTTATGGATGAAAGAAAGAGCGGAAGAAAATATGACGGCGGCGCCGGCGAGGATCACGGGGGCGACGGCGAGAATGACGGCGGCGGCGCTGAGGACGACGGCGGAATGTCGAACGACATGGTGGTGATAAGTAGCTCAACAGAAATAGAGGGGAAATATGTGGATTATCTTGGGGAGCTACTAAGCTGCAAGGTTTTGACTCTGGGAACCCTAGTTAAGCAGCCGATGATGAAAGGGGAAAATGAATGTTCAGAGCTTATGGGGTGGTTAGGGGAGAAAGAAGAGAGGTCAACGGTGTTTGCTTCCTTTGGGAGTGAGTATTTTCTATCAAAGGAGGATATGGAGGAGGTGGCTTATGGGTTAGAGCAAAGCCAAGCAAACTTCATATGGGTGGTTAGGTTTCCAAAAGGGAATGAAATCCCTAATCTTGAAGATGCCCTCCCAAAGGGTTTTCTAGAAAGAATTGAAGGGAGAGGGAGGATAGTCGAAGGGTGGGCTCTGCAGGAAAAGATTCTGTCCCACCGAAGCACTGGAGGGTTCATGAGTCACTGTGGGTGGAACTCATTAGTAGAGAGCATCGAGTACGGTGTCCCGATCATAGCAATGCCCATGCATCTTGACCAGCCTGTGAATGCTAAGCTGATGGTGGGGATTGGCGTGGGCGTTGAGGTAGTGAGGGATGATGGTGGGAAGCTTCATAGGGAAGATGTGGGTAGAGTTGTTAAGGATGTAATTAAGGGAAAAGTTGGGGAGAATGTTAGGAAGAATGTGAAAATTATGGGTGAAAATGTGAGACTAAAGAGTATTCAAGAGATGGACGAGGCTGCTGTGGTGTTAGCGCAACTTTGTAATGTTTAAATTTTGAAAAGTTCGCAAATTACATTTTAAACTCTTTTATTTTATAATTTTCACCGTATTGTTGAAGCATATTCCGAATTTACATTTATTGAGTAATACTATGCATATTTGTAATTTTTATTATATTTTTAATTGATTACTTACCAGAGAAAAATATTATACTTTTTAATTGATCTAATCCCTGAGATGGTCTCGCAATACATAACAGAAAAAGAAAAAAAAGTCTATATATCATTTTCTTTAAATTAATCAAGTAAGAAACTGTCAACTCTCCGGCCTTTCTCAATCATGAAATAATTCTAAGTTTAATATTTGGGCGTTAGGTTGTTGAAACTGCTTGACAAAAGAATACAGAGAGAGCACATTTTCAACTTATTTGATAAAGTCACATAAGAATTGTCTTCTTTTTTTTTTTGAAACCCATAGCTTTTTCGGCCGTAGGTAAACCCTGTTTTGTGACTCTAACTTGCAAAGGAATACAACGAAGTAAATCAGCCTACGTTAAGCATAGCTGGCCGACTCAAACTAATATAGCGGGACAAGGATTCGAACTCGTGACTTTGTGGTTACAAGTATGAATCGATCTCTTGTCATCTTGACTGGAGACTGCCCCTAGAATTGTCATTTATTATAGGTTTGGTTTCTTATGAAACCTTCTCACGAATCTTAATCCGAGAGACATATCGTATTTAATAAAAATGAATCATAATAGAATTGCATATATAATTAATTTTAAGCCTTACATATAAGGCTTTATAACATAAATGTAGTATACATTTTGCAGAGAATAAAGTAATAACATAACCGAAAGTATATATAACCGCAAAATAACGACCGACTAATCGATACTTTGCTCACCCACTCCCATCATCCATGTGGAAGTGTAAATCGGGACACTGGGTGCCACTAGACTACAAGATCTTTGGCATAAACCTTTATTTAAAACAATAAAAATGCTGGAATTCATTTCATTCTCTTTTTATGCATTTTAAATAGCTGAAAATTTTGAATGGAGTATTACAACCAAAAAAAACTATAAAACTTGAAACTATACACTTGGACAAGTAAATTTTACAGAAAATGCAAACTAAACATAAGCAGTAGTTATATATGTTCTGGACTAACCTTTTTTTTTTTGTCCAGAATGAATGGAGTATTTCTAGCAAAATATCACAACACAATAAGTAAAATCATTGGATGAACCATACATAGACTTGCTTATACTATATCATTCTGATTTCTGAACACTACATAAATGAAATAAACCCTGTTCTCAAAAAAAAAAAAAAAACCCTACTCTATACTTACCTTTGCGAATATCTTGGTATTTTTAGTCCGTATGCGAAAATAGGGCTACTTTAGTAATTTTGGACTTCTTCCTTGGTTTCCGTCAATTTTCGGCGCCTTTAGTAATTTTGGAAAGTGGAATATTTTGGGAAGAAGCAAAAGGAAGTGGAGGTCCCAGGAAGTGTGAAGAAGACAAAAATTGGTAGTTGAAAATTTTGTGGTCAGTTTTGTGTTTTAGCTATTTTCAAGAAACTATAGAGTATCAATATAGTGTATAATTACAGTGACTGTTTCTAATATGTATGTGTCTAATAGAGCGATGTGGTAACAACAGAGAGCACAGATCAGATCTGTAGTGAAGTTCCTAGAACACCAAGTAGAGAGCAGAGATTTTTTATTTTTATTTTTTTTCAAAAAAGAATTAACGAAAACATAGAGCAGAGACAGATTTGGGAATTAGCTAATTAATATTATATATATATATAAATATATACACTACAGGTTCTAAGTCTAGAGATTAATCTTTTAGCTACAGTTCTAAAGTTTTCAGTTAAGGGGCTACTTATCTTTAAGAGATCGGTCTTTGTCCCTTTCAAGATAAGCTTATAAACTTCGAAATCTCTCTGCATGTTTTTTCTACCCCGCTATATTACTTTGTTGATGTTCAGATGTAGGTAGATCTGTAAATAAAGACGTTAGGGTTTCTAGCTAATGAGCTAAAAGTCTAATTAAAACTATGTTTGTTCACAGAATATAATTAAACCTTACCGTGTGGAATAAATTGTTTCTCTGATCTATAGCCATGGAAGATGATATCTCTTAATCGAAATAGACTAGGGCTGAGACAGTATGAACATATTATGTACTGATGCTGAAGTGAAGAAATTAGAAGCAGATTGTAGGTATTGGAGTGAAGCGTCGGTTGGATTTGTCTGGCTTGATTTCCATTTATGTAGAGGGAAAGAGGGATATGGCAGAATAGGGAGGAAGATGAATCATAAAAAATAGACCATGGGGAAAGTGGAGAAGGGAGTTGGGTGTATATATATATATATATATTGTAATAAAATATAATTTTTAGTGAATTAAAATGTGGTTGCCCAAGGTTGTAAAAAGGAGAACTATTTTTATTTCTTTATATTTTACCTTTAGATTTTTATTTATATGTAACTATGTATATATATATATATATATGTCAAGCACCTTGTGCTCAAATGGCTTGTAGTGGCTTCCCTCAAATGAAAGGTCATGAGTTCAAGCCTCAGCGGAGGAGCTATCGATGCGTAATAGGGTCAGTTATATTCAAAAAAAAATGTATATATATATTAATTTTTTTTTGTATTTCCTGTATTTATTTTTTTTGTTTAGTGACAAAAAAAATTATATAATATAATTATATTTTTTTTTTGTTTTTTATTGTCTAATATTCTCCATAATGTGTATATGATCCCATAAATATCATTATCTACTTTAAATATCAATTCTTATTTTAATTGCTAATCTTTATGGCCATAATTTTATTATAGCAAATCAACATAATTATAAAATAACAAAAATTTATAAAAGAATAAATCTCATATTTTCTTTATATATATAATTTAATAACACTTTTAATAATATAACATAATTTTAATATTCTAAATATTTAGTATGTGTATCGCACGGGTGACATACTAGTTATATTAAATACTCTCTTTATAAACTTAGCAGGCTAGCCGTAATTAAAATTCTGGGGTCTACATGCCCACAATAGATAAACCAATAATACGGCGGCCGTGATGCTAGACCCATCAAAATATTATATATATGCATGCGACTTTATTCTTTTCTACCCCACTTTCAACTTTTTAATACAAAACTCAATTTTATATCTTCAAACTTTGAAATTATTTCTCGATCAGTTTAAAAAGTTATCTCTTCATGGCCAGCCGGTAGTCTTTCTGCAATTCTGTGCGTAATTAAATGCAGTTGTTATTTATAGTTGTTACGTTGCTTGCTTTTAAATACGTCTCTCACATGTCTAAATAATGAATCGGTCCACAATGTCTACTATACAACAATTACTCTGAATATATTATTCACCGCGGATCATCATATATAATAGTAACTATTTTACCTTTTATGGGGTGTTTGGTTGGGTGTAAAGGAATTACAATTCAATTAATTGTCCAATTACGCCGTTTGATTGGAGCAAATTGCAATTCATGGAATATCTCTATGAATTGCAATTCGGTAGATGAGAGGGACAAATTTGTTAGTTTACAGAAAAATTTGCCTCTCCCCTAATACCCCTTGTCTTTTTTCTTTTCTTTTTTTCATTATTATTATTATTATTATCATTATTATTATTATTATTATTATTATTATTATTATTATTATTATTGTTATTGTTATTGTTATTGCTATTGTTATTGTTATTGTTATTGTTATTACTACTACTACAACAACATAATGACATTTTAGTCATTATGTCACTTTCTACCTCAATTTCTTGTACTCATATCCCTGCATTCCAAAATTGTAAATTTCAATTCATACTTTATTTTTTCCCTACCAAATTACAATTCTTTTTCCCGCTAATTCCCTCATCCCAACCCTTTCAAAAAAAAAATAAAAAAATTCCCTCATCCCAACCAAACGCCCTATAAAATGATAAAAAAGTGTTCAAACTTTCTTTCTAATACAAAATATATATCCAACATGATTTGTAGATTATTACAAATAAACAAAATGTAATTGAATAATGATTGTAAATTTTTCTCGTCAGTCAGCAAAAAGTTTAAACTTTATTGTTATTTACTGCCATTAAATATTTTTCTTTTTTAAAGTCGTTTTCGCCCTGCCGGTAATGCATGTTATGCTTACCTTAACAATGATATCATGAGCATAGTCCAAATGTTTTATTTAATTTTCTTGGCCTGCACGAAGTCTGTCACCACCAGAAGTTTCTTTCACTATTAGTTTAATTAGCCAGCCTTCTAGAATTGGACTGGTCAAAAGAGCTGAGGCAATATAATTCAAGCAAAATATGCCATTTTATACCATTTATAGATCCGGTCCATGGTATAATTTGTCTAAAATATGTTGAATGGATAACAGTTGACCTTACCATATATACACAACCATAGTCACAACAAAGATCGATCAGAGCAACCTTTATTAGCTTCATCATGGATGAACAAAATAGGTTGAGAGTTTTGATGTTCCCATGGTTGGCTGTGGGGCACATCTCACCGTTCTTTGAGTTAGCCAAGAAACTCGCCGACAGAGGTTTCTGCATCCACATATGTTCCACCCCAATCAACCTTAGTTTCATCAAAAACAGGATTCCCGACCAATATTCCTCTTCAATCCAGTTGATAGATCTTCACTTACCGGAATCACCAGAACTCCCTCCTCACTATCACACAACCAATGGCCTCCCACTCCACCTCAACTTCACCCTCCAAAAATCCCTAAAAATGGCCAAACCCACTTTCTCCACCATCATGGAATCCCTAAAACCACACTTGCTCATCTACGATATTCTCATGCCGTGGGCCGCCGGAGTGGCCGACTCACACAACGTCCCGGCGGTCCGGTTCTTCACGTCCTCCGCCGCCGTGTGCACCTACTTCTGCCACATGTTTTTCCGCACAAACGCCGAGTACCCTTTCCCGGAGCTCTATCTTCGCCGATACGAACAAGAGAGAGCTCAGAAGCTGTTGGATGAAAAAAGGAGCGGAAGAAAAAATGACGGAGGCGGCGCCGAGGACGACGGCGGAATGTCGAACAAAAACATGGTGGTGATAAGTAGCTCAACGGAAATAGAGAGGAAATATGTGGATTATCTTGGGGAGCTATTAAGCTGCAAGGTTTTGGCCTTGGGAACCCTAGTTAAGCAGCTAATGATGAAAGGGGATGATGAATGTTCAGAGCTTATGGGGTGGTTAGGGGAGAAAGAAGAGCGGTCCACGGTGTTTGCTTCCTTTGGGAGTGAATATTTTCTATCAAAGGAGGATATGGAGGAGGTGGCTTATGGGTTAGAGCAAAGCCAAGCAAACTTCATATGGGTGGTTAGGTTTCCAAAAGGGGGTGAAAACCCTAATCTTGAAGAGGCCTTGCCAAAGGGTTTTCTAGAAAGAATTGAAGGGAGAGGGAGGATAGTCGAAGGGTGGGCTCCGCAGGAAAACATTCTGTCCCACCGAAGCACTGGAGGGTTCATGAGTCACTGCGGGTGGAATTCATTAGTAGAGAGTATCGAGTACGGTGTCCCGATCATAGCCATGCCCATGCATCTTGACCAGCCTGTGAATGCTAAGCTGATGGTGGGGATTGGCGTAGGCGTTGAGGTGGTGAGGGATGATGGTGGGAAGCTTCATAGGGAAGATGTGGGTAGAGTTGTTAAGGATGTAATTATGGGAAAAATTGGGGAGAATGTTAGGAAGAATGTGAAAATTGTGGGTGAAAATGTGAGACTCAAGAGTATTCAAGAAATGGACGAGGCTGCTGTGGTGTTAGCGCAACTTTGTAATGTTTAAATTTTGACAAATTCGCAAATTACATTTTAAACTCTTTTAATTTATAATTTTCACATATTGTTGAAGCATATTCTGAGTTTACAATTATTTAACGATATTTCAACGATTTTGTTGCTGGAGGACTAAAATTGGTCATGCCATGATAATACTAGGACCAAATGAGGATGTTCTAATAAAAAAAAATGACTAAAAGTAGATTAACACCTATAAATCTAGGACCAAAAATGGAATTAACTATATATAGAATATAGATATAGATTTCCTTAGCCTGCACGTACACAATTACTCCCATAAAGAAAAAGGAAAACAATGTACTCAATTATTTTATGTAATTGCACCTACTCAATTACTCCCAGAAATGCTATGTTGGGCAAACCTAGCTGAAAACTGAAAAGCTATAAGTTAGTAGTTGAAATCTGAAGAGTTGTTAAGCTAGCTGTTATGCTTAAACGTATTTGGTAAAATTAGCTTTTTGATAAACTGGCAAATATAAAAAGACTAAAAAGAATATCTTCATAAAATTTAAATAGCTTTAAATTTAAATAGGTTTGTTTACCTATCAAATTTAATAAAATGTGAAATAAGAACATATATTTAAAAATATATAAAATAAAACAAAATATTTACAGTCCATAAAATTAGTTCATACAAATTTAATGTTCAAACACATAAATGTCAAATTGAAATTACAATCAAATATATTAAAGAGCAAAGTTCAAAAAGATTTTAATTGAGATGGGTAAAAGATGTTATTATTTATTTTAAATAATAAGAATAAAGATGGAAAAAAGTTAAGAAGTTACTAGTTTATTTTTGAAAAACTATCTAAAGTAGCTTTTCAAAATAAACTCTTATTTTAAGCTACTAGCTTATTTTAAGAATATCACCCAACAGAGCTTATTGCTTATTAGTAGCTTATTAGTAGTTTAAAATGAGTTATAAGTGCTCTGTCAACACAGAGTACTCAATTATTTTAAATAATTGCACGTACACAATTACTCCCAGAAAGAAAATGAAACACAAAGTACTCAATTTTAAATAATTTTCTTAGCCTGCACGTACTCAATTATTCCCAGAAAGAGGGTTGATCTTACTATATATACACAACCATTGTCACAACAAAGATCGATCATTGTAACCTTAGCTTCATCATGGATGAAAAAAACAGGGTGAGAGTTTTGATGTTCCCATGGTTGGCTGTGGGGCACATCTCACCGTTCTTTGAGTTAGCCAAGAAACTCGCCGACAGAGGTTTCTGCATCCACATATGTTCCACCCCAATCAACCTTAGTTTCATCAAAAACAAGATTCCCGACCAATATTCCTCTTCAATCCAGTTGATAGATCTTCATCTACCGGAATCACCAGATCTCCCTCCTCACTATCACACCACCAATGGCCTCCCACGCCACCTCAACTTCACCCTCCAAAAATCCCTCAAAATGGCAAAGCCCACTTTCTCCACCATCATGGAATCCCTCAAACCACACTTGCTCATCTACGATTTTCTCATGTCGTGGGCCGCCGGAGTGGCCCACTCTCACAACGTCCCGGCGGTCCGGTTCGTCACGTCCGGCGCCGCCGTGTGTAGCTACTTCTGCCACATATTCTACCGCCAAAACGCCGCGTACCCTTTCCCGGAGCTCTATCTACGCCGATACGAACAAGAGAGAGCTCAGAAACTGATGGATGAAAGAAGGAGCGGAAGAAAATATGACGACGGCGCTGCCGTGAACGACGGCGCCGCCGGCGAGGATCACGGCGGCGAAGTGTCGAAAAAAAACATGGTTGTGATAAGTAGCTCAACGGAAATAGAGAGGAAATATGTGGATCATGTTGGGGAGCTACTAAGCTGCAAGGTTTTGGCTCTGGGAACCCTAGTAAAGCAGCCAATGATGAAAGGGGAAAATGAATGTTCAGAGCTTATGGGGTGGTTAGGGGAGAAAGAAGAGAGGTCAACGGTGTTTGCTTCCTTTGGGAGTGAGTATTTTCTATCAAAGGAGGATATGGAGGAGGTGGCTTATGGGTTAGAGCAAAGCCAAGCAAACTTCATATGGGTGGTTAGGTTTCCAAAAGGGAGTGAAAACCCTAATCTTGAAGAGACCCTCCCAAAGGGTTTTCTAGAAAGGGTCAAAGGGAGAGGGCGAGTGGTGGAACAGTGGGCTCCGCAGGAACAGATCCTGTCCCACCGAAACACAGGAGGGTTCATGAGTCACTGCGGGTGGAACTCGCTAGCAGAGAGCATCGAGTACGGTGTCCCGATCATCGCCATGCCCATGCATCTTGACCAGCCTGTGAATGCTAAATTGATGGTGGGGATTGGCGTGGGCGTTGAGGTGGTGAGGGATGAGGGTGGGAAGCTTCATAGGGAAGATGTGGGTAGAGTTGTTAAGGATGTAATTAAGGGAAAAGTAGGGGAGAATGTTAGGAAGAATGTGAAAATTGTGGGTGAAAATGTGAGACTCAAGAGTATTCAAGAGATGGACGAGGCTGCTGTGGTGTTAGCGCAACTTTGTAATGTTTAAATTTTGGCAAATTCGGAAATTACATTTTAAACTCTTTTATTTTATAATTTTCACCGTATTGTTGAAGCATATTCTGAGTTTACAATTATTATTTGAGTAATACTATGCATATTTTCTTATTTTTATTTTATTTTTCTAATTCATTACTTACAATGAAAATATAATATTTTGATGAAAAAAGTAATACTTTTTATATCAAAATGTAAAAATACTACCTTTGTCCTCAAAAGTACTATATTTTCATTTATAATTAAAGAAAAATTCAATTCTAATTAGTATTAAATTTACTAGTATAAATACCACATGCATTTATATATATAAACCTCATCAGACTGTTATTGTCTCGCAATACATAACAGGAAAAAAAAAAAAAGAAAGTCTATCTATCAATTTCTTTAAATTAATCAAGTAAGAAATTGTCAACTGACCTTTCTCAATCATGAAATAATTCTAAGTTTAATAATGGCGCCTTAATTAGGTTGTTAAAACTGATTGACAAAAGAATACAGAGAGAGCACATTTTCAACTTATTTGATAAAGTCACATTAAAATTGTCATCTTTTTTTTTTTTAACCCCATAGTCTTTTTCGGGGTAGGTAAACCCCGTTTTGTGACTCTAACAAACAAAGGAAACAACGAAGTAAATCAGCCTACGTTGAGCATAACTGACCGACTCGAATCAATAGGACAATGATTCGAACTTGTAACCTTGTGGTTACAATTATGGATGGATCTCTTGTCATCTTGACTAGGGATTACCCCCAGAATTGTCATTTATTATAGGTTTGGTTTCCGATGAAATCTTCTCACGAATCTTAATCCGAGAGACATGTCGAATTAAAAAAAAAAAGAATCATAATAGAATTGCATATATAATCAATTTTAAGCCTTACATATAAGGCTTTATAACATAAATGTAGTATACATTTTGCAGAATCGCTGATATTGCCGATACTTTATAGCATAAATATAGTACCTTAAAAATAGTACTTAATATGAAAATTATAATAGAAAAATTGCAAGAAATACTCGTAAAATGTCATTACATAGCAAAATTGCATATATAATTAATAATTTAAGCCTTATGTATATTGTATATAGTATTATAGTATAAAACTGTAATAAACAATTTGTAGAAAATTATATTACTAAGCCCATGCCAAAGGCCTTGTGGTCAAGCAGCATGAAGTGATTCTCCCAAGTGGGAGGTCATGGGTTCGAGCCTCAGTGGGGGACTTTGTTGGGCTTTAGTAACTTGAGAAAGTATATGGACAGATACTACAGGTAACAGGGTCAATAGTATTCAAAAAAATAAAATATTACTAAGCCCATATACCATAATATCACATATCGAAACCCATGACGATATCACAAGAGAATTTGCCTTTATTATATACTAGTAATAGTAATATAATTTGTGTCGTGCTGAGTGCCACAAGATTTATTTATTATAATTTAATTAGGACATGATTTTATTTAATTTTATAATAAAATGTAACTGTAATTTGTAAGAATATTAATAACTATAATTATAATTGTAATGAGAATTGAATCCATTATGAATTCATATTGGTGGAGACGAGGGGGATCAAAGGATCTAATAGAGGAATTCATTGGAATGCTTGGAAATATATGTGCTTACCTAAGAAGTGGGGAGGTCTTGGATTCAGGAACTTGCAAGTATTTAATTTGACTTTACTTTGCAAACAACCTTGGAGTCTAATTCAGAAGCCAAATTCCCTAGTCTCAAGGATTTACTAAGGCAAAGTATTTTCTTAACTCTTCTTTTCTTGAAGCAAACAAAGGTGCAAACCCCTCCTTTATTTGGAGCTGTTTGATTGAAACTCAAGACATCATCCGCAAGCCTTCTAGATGGAGAGTGGGTAATGGAAATCAAGTATAAATCCAACTCAAAGGTTGTATCATATCCTTTCCTACTTATGGAACAAGCAACAACTGATCTAATAAATCCATACAAAATTAGTTGAGACCAAGAAATAAGTAGGTACATGTTCACTCAAAGAGATGTATATCTTATTTTAAAAAGTCCTTTTTCTATGCGACTATGCGAGACAAAATAATCTGGGGACCATACAAAGATGACAAGTACTCAGTCAAAATCTGCTATAAAGTTGGGAGCAAGCTACTGAAGAAATTAAATTAAAACTGGAAAGATTCTGTCATTGCAAAGTCTGGAGGAAACTTCAAATTGTCATATGAAGAGACATCAAGTTGTCGCACGAGAAAACTTCACAGTGTCCATGAGATTAGCTAGTACTGTTAAATGCTTACCACGTGTTATGTAAAACATTTAATTAGAGAATTGCCAGCTGATCTGAGCATAACAAAAATTAAAGTTTTTGAGAAAGTAAGCCAAGTTTAAACTAGAAACCATCCTTTATTAATTCTCATCAGCCTTTTATTTATAACAAGACAACCCTTTCGCGTTNTATATATATATATATATACATGTATGTATAATAACAATAGTAATAATGTTTTAATACATACATACATAAATATATATATATAAATATAAATATATATATATATAATAAATAATAATAATAATAATAATATTTTAAAATTAAATTTAAAAAAAAAAAGGAGGGGGTGGGGGGAGGGGAGCCACTGGCTCCCCTTTGTTTCCCCACTTATCCTCACTTATCCTCTCGGTGGGATAAGTGGGGAGTGGAGCCTTGAGGCTCCTTTTAGCCTCAAGGCTCCATTTTTAATTGAATAAGTTTGCCCAGCGCAGGCGGTGCGCTGGGCAACTCGTAAGTTTTAATCGCCTGCGCTAGGTAAATCGTAAGTTTTAATTATTTTTTTATTATATTAGGATGTTTTGAGAAAAACGCCAAATGCAAAACGCTGCTATATGCAGTGTTTTGTAACTTGGCGGTTTGGAGCAAATTCGCTGCTCCAAACCGCCATTAACCAAACAAAGTTTTCAGCGTTTTGACCATTAACCAAACAGCGGATCCGCCAAAAGTTGACGGATCCGCTACTAACCAAACAAGGCCTTAATAAAAATACACGCACACATTTCCGACAAGGATGGTAGTCAAATTTAATTGGAAAAAT
>CM008344.1:18355920-18370773 GCA_002525835.2 Ipomoea batatas
TTAAAATGTTGGTTATCCTTAATTTATCACTCACAACCCATTATAATCATTCCCTATGTAGTAAAATTCTAGACATTACTGATTATTTTTTTTAAAAAAATTAACTTTACTTAATGTCTAAAATTGTGCCACATCATAGAGTACGGTAGTTGGTTTGTGAGTAGTAAAATTAGGGGTGTGTAGCATCGTTAATTTTTATTTGCTATCGCCTAGTAAAGAACAAAACATATATATACCCACACCAATGCTTTTATATATAATTTCTTGAAGAAAAGAAGAGAAATACATGCAATGTGATCAATCCTTGAAATGTTGTTGTAAAACTGTTGTTTTCATCATCGAATCTTTTCCTGTTAATTAGGAATTAATATACACAAATATCAAAAGTTATATTTTTTTTTGGTCAAAATTTACTGGCTACAAGTAACCATATGATATATCAAACTAAAAATAAAAAATATATATAGAACTTTAATTATATATAAATAATCTTACGAAGGAAAGAAATATCCAGAATCTGACAAACATTTTACTCGAGTAGCATGAGGGAACAAATCGTGAAATCCATCGCAATAAAGTGTAGCCGCAACCCCTCCCGCAGAACCACCAACCAAAAGTGCCTAAATAAAATAATAACAATAACAGCAACAACAACAAAAATAAAATAATAATTATTATTATTATTTCAAAATAATAATAATAATAATAATAATAATAATAATAATAATAATGTGGCGGATCCACTGTGGGGCCACTGCTCCACCCATCCCTTTATATAGTAGCCCGTTCGTGTATATATATGTATAGTGTATATATATATATATATATAGAATTTTATTCAAATGTGGCCGCGCCCTTACGTGCGGCCGTGCGGTTTACACCACTCAATGTTAAGAAATGCACCACTCAATATTACGAAATGCACCACTCAATAACATTGAGTGGTGTATTTCTTGAGTGGTGCATTTCGTAATATTGAGTGGTGCATTTCTTAACATTGAGTGGTGTAAACCGCACGGCCGCACGTAAGNTATCAGAGCAATAGAACTTTTGGTATCAGAGCAATATGAATTTTTTGATATCAGAGCAATTTTTGGCATTTGTGGCCCAGTATTTGTGACAATATTACAGTATAGTTGCAGTGTTGCATTGCCATACACTACACTAAATGGCTCTTCTTATTGTATATGAAGCATGGAGCATGTTCTGGCAAAGTACAACAAAGTTCCAACCACTGCAGAACCTGCTAAAGTTGAGATTGCGGTCCCATTAGGCCGGCATTTTCACGGGCCTATTTTTTCATGACCCTAACCCGCCCCACCGCGGGACGGATGCGGGCCAGCCCGCGGGCTTTGGCCCATTTTGACAGCCCTATATGCAGCTAGCTAGTTGGTAATAACCAAATAACACAATAAATGGCATGCAATAGATAGCAACGGAAGAGATGGGATAGAAACGCGCACTACTACGCTTCTAGTCAAATCAAATAGGCATAGGCTTTACGGTGGATGGTATCATTAATGAATATCTATACAATATATTATAATCAAATAAAAACAATACATGCAATCATGCATTTTACCTTTTGCCTTTTATGTGTAAAAGTTGTTTTATTTTTAAAAAGTTATGTGCTAGGCTTGCCCACAAAAGGCACTTGATGGGTAACTAAAGGTTCCTTGAAAATACAAAAGGAATTTTTTATAATGATTATATTTTTTTTAAAAAAAATTCTTAGTGTTTAGATAAAAGTTTGACAATATTTTTTTTCGTTTTAGTTTAAAAAAAATTAAAAATTTGTATTTTTTTTATGTTTAGTTATTTTTTAAAACATGAACATAAATTTATTACTAAGTTATTTTTTTAAAATGTATTAATTTTTTAATAATATTATTATTAAGTAGAAGATGAGGGATCAAAGCAAATGGAAAAAGAACATTAAAAAAAATAAAAACAAGTTGGTGAAGTAGAAGAACAGATGAGGGATCGGATTGACCAAATAAAAAGGAAAAACCACTTTTTTAAAAAAAGATTATAAGAGATGTTTGGTAAATAGAGGTTAGTTGATTGAATTAGTGGATTTAACTAGTTGATTGTAGAAAAGAATTTGGTAAATTAGCTGTTAGCTGATAGCGGATTATACAAAATTAATTTTCCAAAAATTTGATCGAAAAAACTACTATGAGCATCTTTTTAAATTTTAACATTTTAAAGTAATAAGTAAAAAAAAGCTAATTAATCAAACACACATATTAATTGTTTAACCAAGTCAAACAGCTAATAGTGGTTAAATAAGCCAAAATTAACTTAGGCTAACTATTTTACCATAAGGTGTATATGAGAGGAAAAGAAAGATGTTGATAATAAATGCAAAGTAAAATAAAAAGAAGGAAAAGAAAGATGATATTAAAACAAATTAAATGAAAGAGTTATACTTAACTTCCCATCTTTATATATTATATTTTCTCATTTTTACTCACTACTGAAGCACAAAGAGTCAACAGTTGTCTCCATTGATTGAGGCTCGAATCCACTCCCATCATTCATGTGGGAGTGTAAACTGGGACACCGGGTGCCACTAGACCACAATGTCTTTGGCACAATAATATATGATAAGTAATCTTCATCTTCTGAGTTCCAAAAAAAACTATCAATATCGAAATTTTAATTGTGTAAGTAAAAATAGGAAGTAGAACTTTTGAATTCAAGTAATATTTTCCCAAATGAAAATGAATTATTGTTGTTACGCATGTAGAGAAACAAAAATACTATTAGCTATTTGGTTCGTCCTCAAACTTAATTTGTCCCCAATTTTTCAAGGTTTTGGTAATGCATGTCCTCTCTCTATCTTTATATTTTCAAATCTATAATAATAGTTGAGTCGTTTCTTTGGTTAAAAAAATTAAAATAACATTAATATGGATCAAAGACTATTTGTATTTACTTTTCTGTTAGACAAGAAAAATGTTAACATCCATGTGCTATGTTTTCATAGAATAATACTAGAAAAGCAAGCCCACCTTATTTGCTTTTCATTGTGTTATGTTTCACGAAAAATGTTACCTCATTGTGTTATGTTATCACAAATACTACAAAAGCAATATCATAGGGAAAAAGGTAATACATAATTGGCTCCCGTATATATTGTGATGTCTCATTGAGAATTAATAATAGACTATTAATTCTTTATAACTTAGTTTTCTATATTGTAATACATAATATTCTTTATGTCATAGTTTTCTATATAATCATACATGATTCAAAGGAAAAAAATATTATATAAATCGTACATTTTCAAACAAGAAAGAGCATTTGTATATACAAATCGTATAAAGGAAAAAAAAAATCTTCAATTAAATTATAATATTGATTATTTGATTTGATGAGTAACATACCAAAAAAACATATATTGATAGATTTATTTGGATAATGATTAAATTTAAAATTTTTTTAAAAAATACAAATTAAAAGGCATAGAAGTCTAAAAAATACTCAATTTGGATAGCAATATCTAAGACGCCCTTTAAGTTAGAGCTTATTCTAATTGAACATGAGTGTTATATTGTTAATCTATTTGGTTTGTTATATTTTTAGACATTACATGTGACACATTGATTGCCAAATATAGGTAAATGCAGTCTATCTCCACTTATAATATTCCAGTTGGATTTTTCATGAGCTTATACAATAAATCAAGAATTGATATTTCTTTACATCATATTAATTTTATAATATGAATTCGTTTGATATAAAAATGAAAGAGCTAAATGGTGGATTAATAGAGGTTGGAGGACATCACTTTGGGTGATCTATTGTGAACAGAATAAGGTGGCGGACCGCCTTGTGTTGAGAATCCCAAAATTAAATTTGTTCTTATACACAAAAGCTATAATAAATTGAAACTTAATTGGGTCTTGGGCTGGGTTAATAGGTTTATGATATAGTCTTACAAAAGCAAATTATACCATAGACCGTGTTCATCTTGCATTGCAGACTCTGTTCTAAAATGACATATAAATTTTGTGTAGTAAATTATTCTGTGAATCCGAGTCTACATTGCAAGGTGGACCCGAGTCTAAATTACACAATTTACATACTGAATGTTCATAATCCAAATTGTGAACATTCAATATGTAAATTGTGAACATTCAGTATGTAAATTGTGTATTTTGAACACAGGTCCACCTTGCAAGATGAACCAGGGTCTATGAGATTACTATTAATTTGTGTATCTACCGTTAACCTATTATGTATTTGTAGTTAATAAATTATTTGTCTAATACAATCAACATATTATGTATATATATATGCAGTTAACATATAGTATATGTATGTGCATTTAACATATATTATATATACGTGCAATTAACATATTATGTCATTCGTACTTGCCATAAGTAATATGTTAATCGTAGTAAACAATATTTTATTAACTACAAAACTACTGAACATTTGTTTGGGACTAGAGTACAGGAACATTAAAATAAAAAATAAAAAAAATCACCAAAGGTAAATGCTCTCTATATATATCTCAAGGAGTGATGGCTAGTTTGTAAAGAGAGAACAAAGTGAAGCATAGCATTAGTGATCTATCTGATTTGAAAGATCGAAATGGAATTCATATTGCTCTTCTTCGTCTTTCATCTCATCAGCACTTCTAATGGTATATGCCTGCCTTATTCTTTAATTTTTCTAGTTAGTTTTCTTAAGCTTAAAAAAATATATTTTACTTTCTTTAATTTATACAATAATCTTTCAATTTTGTTTCTTTTAGTTTGCTGATAACAAGGATTTTTTTTTTCAGGATTATATGTTAATCCAACACTAGTAGAGAGTGATACCAGAGCTGGTAATATTTATTCTATTCCTTATATATAGCTTAGGGTTCTGAACTTTAATTTCCATTGATTTATTATTTCATTAATTTTGTAATGTAGTAATAATATATATATATATATATAATGATAATTGTTTCATATATATATATATATATTCCTCTCAGTTTGTTTGACCGGGAAACCAGCATCATACTACTTTTTTCAAGGATTTGACCAGGGAGTTAACAACTGGCTAGTATATCTTCCTGTAAGCTAAGTATATATTATATTAAACAAAAATAATTCAAATCAAACTTCTTTTTGAATTATAAGACACAATCCATGAATGGTTTACTTGGATTTCATTTCAGGGAGGAGGATGGTGCGTCAATAATTTCATCGATTGCTTACCATATGCGGAGACTAGAAATATCACTGAAGATCCCAAGCCATACTTGTTTGATTATATTTTAAGCAACGAGAAAGACAAGAATGCCGGTATAAATATTAACTCCAAATAATTTAAGTATTAATTGTATTCGCTTTATACATACATACATATATATATATATNTATAAACACAAAAGGTCTACATACATTGTAAATTGTTTGGGAGTTGCCTGTGAATGATGAGCCATCACAGTAAGTGATAACAACTTTATTCCAGTCAAAGAAATCTATAACATAATTTGTCACACAAAAAAAATCCATTAGTCTAAAGAACATGGATTCATCAAAAGGTGTATTAAACTAAAACAAATATACCTGGATTTTTTTCTTTGTTATTGCCCAGAATAGTACCAAAATAGTATGGTACTGGATCTATGGTAATATTTTTATCATTAGCATATTTGATGCAATCTCCAGGAGTGGCGCACCATCCTCCTCCCTGTTATCCAAGTAAATGATTCATGGATTGTGTCTTATAATTCAAAAAGAAATTTGATTTGTATGCTTTTTTTTTTGTTTAATTAATATAATATATACTTACAGGAAGATATACTAGCCAATTGTGAATTCCCTTGCCAAATCCCTCGAGAAAGTAATATGATGCTGGCTTCCCGGTCAAGCAAACTGAGAGGAATATTTGAAATAATTATCATTATATATATATACATTAAAAGTTGGCAATTATTATATATATTATTACTACATTACAGAATTAATTAATGAAATAAATCAAATAATAAATAAATAAATGGATATTAAAGAGTTTTAGAATCATGGTAGAAGCTAGAATAGATGGAATAAATATTACCAGCTCCCGTATCAGGCCGTAGCAGTGTTGGATTAACATATAATCCTGAAAAGAAAATATAATCCTTGTTATCAATCAATTAATTAAAAGAAAGTAAAATATTTTCGATATTGAAAGTTTAAGAATAGGCCATAGGGCAAGGGAGACATATACCATTAGAAGTTCTAAGTTGAAAGACGAAGAAGAATACGAGCAGTATGAGCTTGGTTTCCATTTCTTTAAACTGATCAAATAAAATTTATATATTTAAAATTATATAACTATCTAATTTAAAATATAAAAAATTTGTTTATTAAAAAAAGAGTTAGTTTAAATTATAAAGAATACATAACGCTTAGGAGAAGGTTATTAACGTAGAGTATTGATTTTTAACTGAACTATTTAATATGGACATTTATTATTTTAAATCGTAACAATATCCTATATGACACAATAATATGTATAGGGCATTTATTATTTTTAAACGCATATAAAACGTGAAATATATGGGTACTAAAGTAAAGTATTAATTTTTAAAGGGCAACCCCAATAAAGTTGGTCGAGTAGTTAACTTGGTAATTATATAGTTTCAAATTAGACATCCCGTAAAAGTTGTCTATTGACTTTTTTTATTTGAGTCGATCAACTGTGAACAACCTAGACTAATTTACCTCCTTATGATTCTTTGCCGGCTAACTCATAAGGCAGGAGAGTTCCACTCATAACACACTTTCGGCTAGTAGGTGCGAACCTGGAAGTAAATTAAAGTTTAATTTTTAACTCAAAACCATTAATTTGGACATTTATTATTTTAAAATTTTAATACTCAAATTATTATTTTAGTATTTTCTGCACGCTTTGCACAAAATCTTGTGCTCAATATTTAAATTCAATATACATACATACAAACACACACATATATATATGACCATGGTATAATTTGTCATTCTCTCCACTTTAAAAATAGTCTCAGCTCACTTTCACATACATCACCTTATAAAAATTTATTTTATTTTATTAATACAAAAATTCTTTTTTACAATTAATCTCTTTTATCAATATATAAATTAATTTAAAATATTTATAAAATAAAAATTCAAATTTTACCAAATTAATTTACAAAATTTGAAATAAAATATTTCGTACTACGCAATATTCAGAAAAAATTATACTACGTAAAATAATTACGATAATCAAATGGTAGATAAAATATTATTTTAATCATGTGACAAATAATACCAAAGCATTCTTCATCCTGTATATATTGGCTTGTCAAGAAGAGACAAGAAGGAGCGACCTGACCATGACCATAATTTGTAAGTCATGTAAAAGTAGAAAAGTAGAAAATTGTAGCAGGCAAGCACTAGAAGTATAGATCAGATCAATGATTTATGAAGTAGCCGTACGTCTCGTCCAAATATCAAAACTTTAGTGAAGAAGGAGAAGAAGAAGAACAAAGGCATTTTACATAATAAAAGGAAACAACATCATATCATATAATAATATGATGAAAGAATTATTAGAGTTCCTTATTTATTAGCTTCAATGAATTCCCTGTATTCTCTCTTCATCTTTACCCCTGGTATTGTCCTGCAGCATACACAATTAATTATATGACCACAGTTAAAACATTTCAACATAAATCTAAATCACTAAAGAAGAAGCATCCATCCTCAATATTTCCAAGGAAAAAAAAAAAAAAGTAACCTACTTGAGCATTTCCTTATTTTTGAAGAACTGTACACATGGTGTACCCATGATTCCAGCTGCCTCGGCAATCTCTGGGTCTTCAGTAATGTCAATCTCAACTAAATGGACGCTCTCGTCAAATTCATCTATAACCTGCAAATCAGGGGCAGATTGAACTGTTCAGCAAATGACTATGTTAAAACAGCTGAAGCTTAAACAAAACTGATTCAGCTATACACAAGTGTACTATGTATCAAGACGGTTACACACCTTGCTGAGTATAGGTTTCAAGGTCCGGCATGGACCACAAGTTGGTGCAGTATACAGTACACATACAATTCTTGGGCTCTCATGATACAGCTTCCTTAAGGCATACTGACAGGAGCACAGAGAGCAATAGTTTAAACAGACATTTCAATAAGATCCACAGAAAACATTAAAAGAAACGAAACAAAAAACGAAGAATGATGAATCATGTTTTTCACATAACGTCCTTGCACCTGTCCCTTGTGTTTTGTAAGTGTGATATCAAAACCTTCCTGTACATCTCTATCTGTGAGCTCCTTTTTAGCCTCTTCAGTTGGTTTCTGGCAAAATCAAGATAATATAGTTGAACATTTAATTTAGCCTAACAGGTTTTCCCAATGAAGGTGTGTGTGATCTTGTAAAATTATCAGCTAGTCCATGAACAAGAAAGTATAGGCCTAGGCAATACCAAATCATGTTCTAAGATCTCAAATACCTGGTGGAATTCAACAAGCAGATCTTTGCTTGTAAGATATCTCTCAACAGATAGAGCAGCAATACACCCTGATCCAGCTGCAGTAATGGCTTGCCTCCATTCATGGTCCTACTTATTGAAGAGGGAGCATTAGCCTAATCAATTACAAGTCTATGACTATTGCTGGTAAGGAGATATGTCAGAAGATTGTCTCTTATTTCACAACAGGATGGTATGCTCCTAGTGAGCTTAATTTGGATGATAAAGCTCCAAAACCCAGTTGCTTATATCACAGATATAAAGATCGCATTCTCTTAGATTTTGCTGAATGAAACACAAAGGAATGTAAAACCATTTACCTGCACATCTCCAGCCGCAAAGACACCTTCAGCAGAGGTTTTTGCTGTGCCATGCTCAACCAATATATAGCCTAAGCTATCAAGTTCGATTTGCCCTTCCAAGAGCTGACTATTTGGAGAATGACCTATCCCATAAAACAACCCCTTTGCCTCTAGCACAGATTCCTCTTGAGTGTCTAATCTCCTGACCAAAATCCCTGACATCTGCCCTTTCTGGTTGCTAACAACATCCACAGTCTCTGTGTTGAAATGCACGGTGATGTTTGGACTGTTGAAAACTCTGAAACACATTCGCCATAAGCAACCTGTTAAACAAACATTTAGGGAGTTGAAACTTGAAATACGTTGCTCATTAGTAATTTGATTCATTTACGAAAGTAAAGATATAATGACAAGGCCAAACAGTTCCCTAGTTTGTAAAATAGCAGATTTGGAATGTATCCAAATTTAAGAAAAACATTTATACGAGCAAATTAAAAGCTTGCTTGTTTTAGAAGTTCAAACACCCATCATTTGGAAGGTCAAACATAAAATAATGAAAGAAACAAGCAGGCTTAATCTGAAATCATGCAGGGATAATATTATCATAGAACCAGAAAGACATCTTGTCCAGAATACAAAATCAGTTAATCTCCCAATACAAATCTAAGGATTATAATATGAAACTCAAGCTATTTCTCATATGTATAAGCTATTAAAATTAAATAGATTAAAAAAACAAAATAAAAACAAAAGCTATATATTTATCTTATTTACCTATCTTGCATTGCCTTTGATGCTCTTAGTTGGTCTTTGCGGACAAGTAAATGCACATGACGTGCATACTTTGTTAAGTATATTGCTTCCTCAGTTGCTGTATCACCACCTCCAACCACAGCAAGGACCTGGCCCTTAAAAAGTGGTGAGGCTCCATCACAAATTGCACATGCACTAATTCCTCTACTCCAAAATTCATCTTCCCGAGGTAATCTGAGTCTCTTTGCAGTGGCTCCTGTGGCAACAATGAGACTATGGCACCTTACCTGAAAATAAAGGAATGAGTTGTATGAATACTAAGGAGCTCAAGAGTGTCCAAAAAGGGAAAAACAGATAGTAAAAAAAGGATGTTAACCCTTGAGTCTAAACATCAAAGCACAGGAACCTTTTCAGGACATAATGTGGGGTAGCACTACACTAGTAAAATATCTGACACCAATGGTTGTTGGTTGGTCTTTAAATAAAAGAAATATGTTTCATTTGAATCAAAATTTTAAAGAAAATGAAATAATAATAATAACAAAATATCGATTTTTTTGGCAACATCAACTGGAAGTAAAAATTAATGCAACATTTACTATGTTATGACAACAGTTGGATGGACACTCAAACAACATTAGCATTGCCAACAAAAGATTTTTTGGGGCATAAAATCCAATTTCACCAGGCTCTATATAACAGCAAAGAATGTCTCTCATAGAAAAATATAGGAAAAAGATGACAAGGATATCAGCTCAAACCAAAGTGATTCAAGATATAAAAGCTCTTGTCTTTTTTTAAGGACCAGTTGGAGCTTATTAAGATAGAGGCTACCAAAAAAGCCTCATTATTGGAGCATCTTGAAAAGGAGGGTTTTGGCTCTTGTCTAGTTCTAGTTGAAATCTCTCTTTTAGTGTTTGGACCAATTTATTTTTTGAAGTAGATAAGCTCCTCTAAAGGTGGACCAGATAAGCATTTGTGCTTTTTGGAGAAGATAGCTTTGAAATAAGTTTGACCAAATAACCGCTCAATGCAGTGACAAACTGCAGCAAGAATTAGTTTAGTAGCAACATAATATGTTAACCTGTCAACAAAAGGAAGTTTCACCTTACGTTCACTACTTCGCACAGTAAAAGGAGCATTTTTTACATCAATAAATTCCACATCTTCCTGATACAGTTCAGCTCCCCAACGTTCTGCCTGCCGCCGCATCCTGGATAGAAATATACACTGTAATTAAGAGTTGCACGCGTCCATAATTTCAAAAATATTTATACTACTAGCAACAATCCACGCATTGTGCAAAAATAAGTGCCCAATATATTTGTCAAATATTAAAGTGATGACTATATTAAAATAGATTAAATAAAATAATTTTTTAAAAATTTTGTAAAATTGAAAACACATATATATAGATCAAGTTAGCTGGAAGCATTTAATAGAGTAAGCTAAATTTTAAGCAAAAAGACTTGATAGAAAATTTTGTGTATCTACCTGAGTTTTGAAGTTAGTAGAAAACATAATTTTTTTAATAATACATTTAGTCAATTGTGTTTGATAGAAACATTTTTTGCATATATTTTAGTTTTGAAGGTAGTACGGAGTAAGATATTATCTAAAAACTCAAAACTTACATATACATTTCTCATTCAAATTTATATTGTACAAATATAGTATTTTATATGTCTTTAATTTAAATTATAATAACAACACAATTTTTTCTCTCATTTGTCATCGTATATAGTAACCAATAAATCTTTTCCCATTTTATTACACTTGACTTGTTTGTGAATATGCCAACGATTAAGTTTCATATGAAGTTCCAAAAGAAAATTTTCAAGAAATTCAAATTTCAATAGAAGACATTGAGACAAAGCTAGAATTCTATACAGGATTCTGACAAATATAATACTAATTCTTTGAAATCATAATTTCAAAAAAAAAAGAATTATATTTTACTTATTGGGATAGAAATAAAATTTTTATACTTTTTTCAAGTTATTAAGTCATAATTTGAAACAAGAGAGTTAGTAATTATGACAGTACTAATCAAGAGTTGTTTGGATGTATCTATTTGAGAAAAAAGAATGTAAAAGATTAAAACTAAAAACATAACAGGAGTTTTAACAGGTAAAGAGATGTATCTTTAAAAAACTAAATGTACAACTTTTAAAGCAAAAGATACAAATTATTTAGATGGGAAATGAGCATAAATTCAAGGATATAACATTCATTGATTTAATTCCCTCTTTATATATATATAGTTAGAAGTATGATGGACGGACAAAAGCAAAAAGGGATCAAGAATTTCGCATACTTATCCATCAAGTCTGGACCCGTTATTCCGTCTGGAAATCCTGGAAAATTTTCTACTTCTGTTGTAGTCATCAACTGACCCCCTGGAACACCACCCATTTGAAATCCCTCAAACACCACTGGCTTCAAGTTGGCTCGAGCCGCATAAATTGCTGCTGTATATCCAGCAGGTCCTGACCCTATGATTACTAAATTCTCAACACTCTGCTCTGCAAGAACAAAGAGTAATGGAAATCGAGAAATGAAGTTTAAATCATATGTCTGTCCGAATCCATTATTAAGCGAATACAACAAGTTTATCAACGCAACATTTTCATTACAGGACATGATAAGCAACCGTTAGCGGTAAACCACATTTTGAACACTAAAATCGGCGTCTAATCAAATATCGGCACATTAGTATCTATCAGATGAACGTAATCCGTAGTTCTACTATTCTAACCCTACAAATTCAATGCGCATATTAAAAAACCGGATTCAAGAAACATAAAGAAGAGCGGAAATGGAATGGTAAGATAGCATATATATTCAAATGTCACGAAGAATTCCAGACAAAAATACCTGATGAGCTAGTTTGCGCATGTTCCTCGGTGGCGACAGCGGCGGAGATTCGAAGTGATAAGTGCGAGGCACGGCGGCGAGTGAAGAAACCGCCAAGTGAGTCACCTCGAATGGGACGCCGCGTAGTGGAGGCAGACTTGAGGACGAGGAGAGCATTGGGAATGGGGGAGAGAGTAGAAGGAGTGGCCATAGAGGAGGTGGATGCAGGTCGACGAGTCAAGCAGGAACAACCGAGTCTGACTCGGGTACTGATTCCGATTCCGATGCCGTTCGTTATCTTGGGATGAGAAGAAGCTGTGGTGGCAGCCATTGGTTTCGGACCATACAATATCCCAGCAATACAGTCCGACTAGAATATAGGGAGAGTGTCATTTTGTTGTTAAGTTTTGGGCCTCCCATAAATGGGCTCCTCATACCATAGAGTAAGGTTCATCTTACAAACTCCGGTTGTTATACCGTGGACCATGGTCACAAAATGACCTCATTTCAATAAGCGGGAGAAACGGCTTCCGTAAATCTTTCTAACTGATACTTTAATTCATCTCAAATGATACTACAGTTGTGTTGAACTGATATTGCAGTTATGTTGAACTGATATTGCAGCCGTTTCACCTGTCTGGAACTGCAGTTGTGTTGAAAGAGAACTGCAATTGCGTGAAACGGAGGCCGTTGCATTCGTCTGTTTTCACTAATCAAAACGGCATCGTTTTGATGCGTGGTCCACAACCGCGGTCCAAAGTAAAATTTGCGTACAAACTCTTGTTTAAAGGACATTCACGTATTATGTATCTATAAATAAATTAAAGGTACATAATATATTAATTGTATATACATAATTTATTAACTACAAGTACATACTCCGCAACATATTAATTGTAATAGTTGTAATAAGTACGGAGTACATAATTTATTTATTGCACGCACATAATATGTTAACTGCAAAAACATAATATGTTAATTGTAATCTCTAAATTATTTGTTTGGTGGTCATTTTAGTCCTGACATCAGATAGTTATTAAAAGAGTTCTACAAGACTACTACATGCACTCCCAAATTCTACTCCCTCACTTTTACTCCATGATGTGGTAAACAAGGATAAGATATTTTCATCATGTGAATCCCAAAAAAATTGTCTACATCACAAATTTGTGAGAGAGTAGAAGTTGGAAATAAGAAGTGGAGTGCATGTAGCATTTTTCTGGTTAAAATTAACAATAGTAGAGAGTAAAAGAGTAAATTTATCAGTTTTCTCCCAAAGCACACATCAAATGAGTGAAAAACATATCTTAAGCCAAAAGTATCAAGCAATAACTTTATTTTCTTTATAAATTCATTTAAATACTCCTTTAATGAATAAAAATAATCCTATAACTAAATGTTTTAAAAATGACTAAATGAAGCTAAAAAAAATACGGTTAATAAAGTAAAAAAGGCAATACTTTAAGGCTATGTTTGGCAAACCTAGCTGAAAAGGTAGCTGAAAGCTGAAAAGTAGCTGAAAACTGAAAAGCTATAAGCTTGAAGCTGAAATCTGAAGAGCTGTTATGCTCAAAAGTGTTTGGTAAAATTAGCTTTTTGATAAGCTGATAAATGTAAAAAGACTAAAAAGGGTATATTCATAATGAAAAAGAAAATGTCAAAAGGGTTTTAATTGAAACGGGTAAAGGATGTCATTTATTTAAAATAATAAGAATAAAGATGGAAAAAAGTTAAAAAGCTACTAGCTTATTTTGAAAAGCTACCCCAAGTAGCGTTTCAAAATAAGCTCTTATTTTAAGCTACTAGCTTATTTTGAGAACATTACCAAACAGAGCTTATAGCTTATTAGTAGCTTAAAATAAGCTATAAGCTCCTAAATAAGCTCTGCCAAACATAGCTTAAGTCAAGCAAATTTTAACCGATCAAACCAAAAAAATTTGGTTAATAATTCGATTTGATTAATAGTTAAGAATTTTACATAGTTTTGGTTATTGGTTAATGGTTAGAGATTTTACATATTTATTTATTCTTTTATTTACTTATTTATTTCTTAATATTAAAATTTTTGTAAATATTGATGCAATAGGCAATGTTAATTTTTATTTATAATTTTAAAAATTTCAAAATTTAATTAACAATTTTGGTTAATCGGTTAATTTTAAAAAAAAATAGTTCCGTTAATTCGTAAACTCTATAATAGAAATTTCGATTTTATAAACGGTTGAAGATTCTAAAATTCTCGATTAATTCAGTTAGGTTACTAACTTGTATGTACGAATTACAATTTGTGATTATATTTACCATTTACGTATGTATTCAATTCTCATACACGGAGTATCCATTTTCGCTCCAATCAAGTTACATTGTGAACCCAAAAAAAAAAACCTACTCTAGTTTCTTGATCACTTTCTCCTATCTTTCAACATCTCCTAGTTTAAGAAA
>CM008344.1:18482631-18493783 GCA_002525835.2 Ipomoea batatas
TCCCTGACTGCACTTTTTTGTCTTCTAAGACGCCCCGCCATCAAAGATGACACATTTGACCCTGAACACATCCACCAAACTCAGACCAACCTCTCCTTCCAAGACGCCTACACGACTCATCAACTATTCAATTACAGCGACCTAGAAGAGGCCACGGGGGGATTCTCAGATGCCCACATCCTATGCCACGCCAACAAGGGCAAACTATACGCCGGAACTCTCCTAAACGGCTCTCCAATAGCCGTCCACAAGATCCAATGCCACGGCCAAACGGATCTCCTCCAAACCTTATCTGCAGCCGAGAGGGTCTCCGCCGTTTTACACCGCAACCTTGCCCGCCCCCTCGGCTGCTCCGTCGGCTCCGGCCACACCTTGTTGGTCGTGTACGGCGGCTCCGCCAATGGAACCCTCAAGGACCACTTGCGCTATAGCCAAAGTGGAGCCCCGCATGAGATCAATAAGATAGGCGGTCTCGACTGGGGCGACCGGCTGGGGATTGTTGCGGAAACGGCGAGCGTTCTTGCTTTTCTGCAGTGCGAGATTTGTCCGCCCATCTTCCACCACGATCTGCAGTCTGGGTATATCTTCTTGGACGACGATTGGTCCGCCCATGTCTCTGGGTTCGAGCTGGTATCCGATATAGATAGCCAGGCGGACGAGGATGACGAGAAGATGAAGAAGCAGGCAATGAGCGATGTGTACAACCTAGGATTGGTTCTGCTGGAGATTATCATGGGTGCGGATGAACATGAACTCTCAGGTAAGGATGAAAATAGGCCATGTCATATACCCTATGGCCCGGTCTAACCTTACTTATTTAGTAAAAAGGTCAAACTTAGATCTATTTTAAAACCTATTTAACTAAATAGGTGTATATATATGTGTGTCAGCTTAAATGCATTCATGTAAAGTTCAGACACACCATTAGTCATGTAAAAAATACTAGTAGTGTTAGAAAACGCTAAACAAAAAATGCATAAAAAAACACAGCATTAGGTAGGCATCACCACAAACCACACTATTAGGTACTCATTAATAGCCTACATATTAAATAGAGTTTTAAACATGGTCACTGTTGTCATTAATTTTTTTAGGGACGAGTATTAGATATATTTGTTAAAAAACTTTTGAATAGCCTACATATTAAATAGACTTTTAAACGGGCTTCACGCCAGGCCAAGCCAGCTATAGACCTAGACCTAATTTTCTAAAGCTCAACCTATTTTCATCCCTACTCTCAGGCGATTATCGTCATCAGCACGCAAAGCTAGCGTTGCAGAAGATAAGGAGTGGGAAGTTGGAGGAGATTGTGGATGTGAATCTTAATTACCACGACCAGATGCCCTCAAAGCAAGAGGAAATAGAGATTGTGGCGGACCTTGCAACCAGATGCATATTGTTCAGTGGAGATGGTAAGATTCACATGGCAGATGTTGCGAGGGAGTTGTTTCACTTGACCAGCAAAGATGCCGGCAGGCGCAAGCGAGGCCACTCTGCATCAGCATTGGAAGAAACATTTTCTAATTCGAGCCTCCTTCAAATGATATCAATGTCACCTGACTCCATTTTTATCCCTTCTGCAGCTAGAGGATTTTCATAATCTGAATGTCATTTTAAATCATATTAGATTCCACAATGCAATGTAAATCATAGTCCATGGTATAATTTGCCATGCAACTTATTCTGTCAAATGTTCTTACAAAACTTTTTATTATTATTATATAAAACTAGTATTTACACTCGTGAGATGCACGAAATGTATTTGTTATAATATATTAATAATAATTACATCGATGTGTAAATTATAACACTGAATATTATATAATGTAATTGATGATTTTAGTTTAATCGATTATGTTTTATGATGTTATTGTTGCTTGAATTTGAGAAAATAATTACTCAAATAATAGCCAACATGTAAATATATGCATCTGATGCTGAAACTTTAGACAATGATTATGTTTGGTTAGTTTGGAGCAACGGTTTGCTCCAAACTGTTGAAAACAGCGTTTGGTGATGGCGTTTTGGGGAAGAAATTATTCTCCCCCAAAACACCCTCCCTTTTATTAAAAAAAAAAATAACAATTAAGATATTTAAAAGCCTAATGCCTTAGACTTCTCTTTCTCTTGCCCATCCGATGTGGGGTGGGCAAGAGGAGAATAAGGGGCTTTGAGCTCCCTTTTATAAAGGAGCTCAACGCTCCTTTTTTTTTAAAAAAACTTACGATTTGGGATCAAAAGATCTCACATCTTTACAATTCTTTTTGTTTATTTTTTGTATTATTATTATTATTATTGTTATTATTATTATTATTTTTTTATTATCACTATTATTATTATTATCACTATTATTATTATTATTACTACTACTACGGAGTATTATTATTATTATATATATATATATATACCTCTTTGGTCATTTTACATGTTAACCGCTAATCTAAACAGCTAATTTTACCAAACATCTTTTTACAAATCGCTAATACACATCGCTGGTCAAACTCGCTAATATAATCCGCTATTTGATATCCGCTACCGCTAACTGCTAATAACCAAACAATCCCAATTTATATATCAATGTTTCGGATTTGTATTAATTCGTCTCATTATCTTGTTGTTTAGTATCTCAGTTATAGAAATTATTTATACGTAATATATATGCAATATTTAAATATCTAACAATTTTGTCATATTTCTGTAAGAAGAATACATAATATAACTGCTTTGAATTACACATTGTTGAAAACCTCTTTGTAGACGACATAGTAGTATGGTAGTAACAAAATTTTGTCCATCCTCGTTTATAGCTAAAACCTTTAGGCCATCATGATGAGTGACTCGAGAAAAAGCCATGTACAATTGACCGTGATTTAAGACTGATTTTTCAACAATAACCCAACATGAGTTAGTGTTTGACCCTAGCTTTTGTTGATAGTCATGACATATATGTTAATATTTTATTTATTTATTTACTTAGATGAATAAAATAATAGTAATGATTATCTTCTACATGTATTTATATTAAATGACATGTATACAATATATTTGGACTATGCATATTACTGACATATTTTTTTGTATGTGTAATTTGCATAATCATGTTTATATCGTAAGTACATTTGATTTACTTAATTCAAATTTTTTAAAATTCCATGTTGTATCTAATAACACAATGTTTTATAATATTTTTTTGTAAAATATTGTGATGATCAATATAAACACACAATTCAATATTTCAAGATATCAAATATTATGTTTCGCAATAAATTTTGAGAATTCATGCTTTATTCTATCATTTTATTTTTGAACCTTATCAACAATAAAATTATTCAAATTTTATACTGTGCATCGCACAGGTGGAATGTGTGTGTGTGTGTGTGTGTATATATATATATATATATATATATATATATATATATATATATTTATATATTATTATCCTTTTTATAGTGATTAAATAATACTCTATTAAATGGTAATAGGATTCATAAAAAAGAAAAATATATATTCTATTAAAATAAATTTTAAAAATTTTAATGGCAACAAATTTCATATAAAATAAAAATATATATTCTAATAAAATAAAATGAAAATTTCAAGTTCAAAATTGATGTGTGGAATTTATTCTAATTAGATAGAATTGAAGTGTTCTATTTAATTTAATATCTTCATTGTAGATATCTTTAAATTTATTTGTTTTTCTTTTATTTTAGTTCAAAATTTTTAAAATTGAAATAATTTTATTTTATTCGAATTTAATTGTATATATTTTTAATCTTATATTTAAATTAAATTAAAGATTAATATTTGTATTGATTTAAGCTTAAAATAATGAGCCAAAGACCTTGTGGTCTAGTGGCACCCGGTGTCCCGGAAAACACTCTCACATAGAGATGTGAGTCGGTTCGAGCCTCAGTGGAGGCAACGGTTGACTCTTTGTGCTTTAGTAGGTTGAGAAAGTAGTTATGAACAGATATTACATTGTAAAAGAGTCAGTAACTCAAAAAAAAAAAAAAGCTTAAAATAATGATAATAATTTATATTCATAATACTTAATGATTTATGCTCAAAATAACTAAAATTATAGTAAAGAATGAATTATACTCAAAATAATGAGAATGATTCGTAGTTTTAATGATTTAGACTCAATATAGTTACGGACTATATTAATCCATACCAATTTAATGGACTATATTAATCCATACCAATTTAATAATTAAATTCTTTTCATTGGTACATGTAGTTTCCTTAATTATAATTAATAAAATAAGAAATATAATTAAGGAAAAAATATAATAAAATTAATAAAATATGTGTTCATAAAAATATTTAGAATTCTTTTAAATACATAGATATATACATATTTAATAATAATAATAATATGTGCCCAAACTCATTTTATTGGTCAAATTAATAATAAATCTTATTTGGTAAGCAAATGTTTAATGGAATTTAAGTAAAATGTATTAATTGGTAATATTGCATAATTATGGTATCTCCATATTTTCTGTCAAATGAGAACACAATTCGTAGCAAAAGATGACATATTCTATATGGTTCAGATTATTTAGATATATATTTTACCAGAGATTTCCAAATTTCTTTAATTATATGATTACCTTACCTTAAATACCCACGCACAGAGTTGTGTCTTGTATTTTCTGTCAGTTTCTTTCTTGAATGAATTGCAGTGCCGCTGCTACTTCCATGGCTGCTCTCAAACAACCAACCATTAGAGTTGTGGCTGTGAGCATAAATATAATATGTGCAATCCAATTATTAGCTTAAGCTTTTAGTTGGATGGAGCAAATGATTCAATTTGGTATCAGAGCCATGCAAAAGATCATGAGTACTTCCACGTGTTAGCCCTAACACCCTTGCTTATGCAAAGGCAAACAACAAGGTAAAGTTAAATCATGTTATCTCCTGTCAATAAGCCTTGAGTTATAGCCAGGAAATATATCAATGCTTATCTCACTCTCTTTTTGTGTTTACTCTTTAGCAGTGTATGATTTTTAACCCATCTTATTGCACTTTCAGGTTGTTATTGGTCCATCTACAGTTGGAGGAATTCAAGCTGGTGGTTTTAGAATTGGTGACACTGCTGGAACAATTGATAACATTATTCAATGCAAGCTATACAGACCTGGATCTGTTGGATTTCTCTCCAAATCAGTGAGTATTTCGTAGAGGCTCCTCAATTTGATAATACTTTACATGTATAATTATTTATCATCATCTTTGTGTGTGTATGATTTTCAATCTTAACTGAAAATTCATATATGATTTACAGTACAGTTTCTTAAAAAAAGATTTTACTGTATGTTAAATCGAATAATTGTTAATTTGTTAATATCATAAATCTCAAAAACCTGAAGTCTACATTCCTGATTTCTTAAAACAATTAAGCCCTTTGCATACTTGTTCACTTTTTCTTGGTTACTTTTGATACACTTTAGGTTAAAATAATGGTTGTTCTTTGGGGAACTTGGTGGAAGGGATGAATACTCCTTAGTTCGTTGTTGAAGCTCTCAAACAAGGAAAAATTAACAAGCCTATGGTCGCTTGGGTCAGTGGAACTTGTGGAAGGCTCTTCATGTCTGAATTACAGTTTGGTCATGCGGTAAGCTACTGCCCCTTTTAAATAGTCATAAACATAAGAATAAGTCTTGTGCCAAGGGCCTTGTGGTCCAGTGACATCAAACCCTTCCCTGTATACGGGAGGTGGTGGGTTCGAGCCTCAGTAGCATTCAAAAAAAAAAAATCTTGTGTAACAATGAGATATGTGATACTGTTTTAGCTAAAATGTAATACTTTTTATGGTTCCATAGAAAAGTATTACATTTTAGTTAAAAGTATTACATTTTAGTTAAAGAATATTACACGTCTCACCTGAGACAATCTCACATAAGATTTACTATAAATATAAATGCTATTGAAACTCAGAGAGAAGGATATATCATAGATGTAATTGTTGGTCGTGAACTTCATCCTAGACTCATATGGAATCACATTAAGATTAGAGTGCTTTGTGTCGTTTGTCTTCTAGATACAAGAGGTTCTGAAACAATAAACTCTATAGAGTGTGTAGTCCATGATGTAGATGTATTTTATTTTTTTACTATAATCTTAATATTTTATATTTCAAAACTTTTAGTTTATGCATATGGTTTTTTTTACAATATTTTTTTACACTACAAATTCAGTGAACTTTTATACATTTGCATATTCTTGAAATGTTTGTTCAAAAGTGCCTAAAGAAATTAAAGATGGGTGAGTTTATCGAATTAATAGATTTTTGGTGGTTTATAATTTGTATAGAAACAAAACTACTACTAACATGTATATGCTCCAGTTTTGTGTTAGAACCACTGTGGGAGTATTGAAGGATGCATATTTCCTTACACATATTTAGGACAAAGAAAATTATGATTTCTTTGAAAAGGTTATTTATTGCTCACTTACATTGTTTTGCTTTTTGTATAATTTTATTGAGGTATTTGACTTTTTCTACCTTTCAAGACTCTTTGGATGGACAGGTGCCTGAACGTCCTATTAAAAATTTGGACTCTAACAAGGAATGTGATTCAAATAATGAGAGATCTATTAAAAGCTTTAAAGGTTGAAAATCTAGGTTAGAAATAGTTATTCAAAGATTGAACATTAGTTATAATTCTATATATTTATTTTTATTAGAATCAATCATTTATTATATTATTTATCGTTGTTATGTAATAGGCATTTATCACTTCTCAATAAGAATGTGGTTTCGATTTTGCCAATTTTTGGTAATATTTACCTAAATTTACTCCTATTCTGCTCTATATTTTTAAATTTACTATGTGATCAATATTTCGGATAAGGATGATTCTATTTTTCTGAAAAACATGTTTAAATTTAAGAAATTTGGATCCTTGAAGGCTCCAGGAGGTGTTCATTGTAACCAGTTAATTGGTAAATTATCATTCCAACGTCGTTCTATATTTAGTGTTATTTACAATCCTCTTTTTTAATACTCTAATTCATTCCTATCTGCAATCTTCCTATGGTATTTATTATTTTCACAGATTTGATTGGTTGTGTAGTTTCCATTCATGAGTCAAAAGTTATTCAAAACCTTAACAGGTTGATTGATTTCGTCATTGAGAATCGTAGGTATGTACTTTTGTAAAATTGTTACGTCTTCTTTATTTGTATAAATAAATATATAGCCTTTATTACGAAATCAATTTGTTTTTTATTCAAGGAAAAGTCGATTGACCATAACCCTGTGGGACAAGCATGTGAATTCGATTTTGCCGTTCTATAATGTTGTTTTAATAGATCCATTGATTGTTATACTACAACTATGTTGAGCCAGGGTCACTGATGGTGAGTAATAACACAACGGTAGATTTTAATTTAGTTGTGTCAAATATACCTATTTAAAAATGGTGTTTGTATATAGATGGTGAGGTTAGGATTTCCAGTTCCTACATTGTAACTACGATTTTGTTCTACTACGAATGCCCCGAGCTTTTTCACTTTTAAGGAGTGGTATTGACATAGTTTACTTTTGTCACGACATATAATATGTATTTTGTTTCATCTTTTACGATTGCAAGTTATTTGTTTCAAGTAGTTTGCCTAGATTCTTTACTCCTATACAGAGTATAAACTCAAGTTCTAGAATCACCAGATCTGGATCGTTGGAGTAAAGAACCTAGGCAAACTACTTAAAACAAATAACTTGTAATCGTAAAAGATGTTATCAAGTACATATTATATGGCGTGACAAAAATAAACTACGTCAATACCTCTCCTTAAAAGTGAAAAAACTCGGGGTATTCGTAGTTGAACAAAACCTTAGTTGCAGTGTAGGAACTAGATATCCTAATATCACCATCTATATACAATTTAAATAGATATATTCGACACAAATAAATTAAAGTCTACCGTTGTGTTATTACTCACCATCAGTGACTCTGACTCTACATAGTTGTAGTATAATAATCAATGGATCTATTAAAACGACATTATAGAACAGCAAAACCGAATCCACATGCTCGTCCTACAGGGTTATGGTCAATCGACTTTCCCTTGAATAACAACAAAGTGATTTCGTAATAAAGGCTATATATTTATTTATACAAATAAAGAAGGCGTAACAATTTAACAAAAGTACATACCTACAATCCTCAATGACGAAATCAATCAACCTGTTAAGGTTTTGAATAATTTTTGACTCATGAATGGAAACTACACAACCAATCAAATCTATGAAAAACTGAAACTAATAAATATTATAGGAAGATTACATATAGGAATGAATTAGAGGAATGTAAATAACACTAAATACAGAACGACGTTGAAATGATAACTTACCAATTAACTGGTTACAATGAACACCTTCTGGAGCCTTCAAGGATGTAAAATTCTTAAATTTATAAACATGTTTTTTGGAAAAATGGTATTATCCTGATCTGAACTATTGATCACATAGTAAATTTAAAAACATAGTGCAAAGTATGAGCAAATTAAGATAAATATTACCAAAAAACAACGATGAATAATATAAGAAATGACTGATTCATAAATATATATAACTATAACTGATGTTCAATCTTTGAAGAACTATTTTCAACCTTCAGAGCTCTTAACAGATCTCTCATTATTTGAATCACATTGCTTGTTAGAGTCCAAATTTTTAATAGAACGTTCAGACACCTGTCCATCCAGAGAGTTGAAATCTATAAAAAGTCAAATACCTCAATAAAGTTATACAAAAAGCAAAATAATGTAAGTGAGCAATAAATAACCTTTTCAAAAAAATCATAATTTTCTTTGTCATAAATATGTGTAGGGTAATATGCATCCTTCAATACTCCCACAGTGGTTCTAACACAAAACTGGAGCATATACATGTTAGTAGTAGTTTTGTTTTTATACATATTATAAACCACCAAAATTTATTAATTCAATACTCTCCACCTTTTTTAAATTTCTTCAGCCACTTTTGAATAAACATTTCAGGAATATGCATAGGTAGAAAAGTTCATTGAATTTGTAGTGTAAAAAAGAAAATATTGTAAAAAAATCATAATGCATAAATTAAAAGTTTTGAAATACAAAATATTAAGATTATAGTAAAAAAAAATACCTCTACATCATATACTACACATTCTATTGAGTTTATTGTTTCGGAACCTCTTGTCTCTAGAAGACAAACAACACAGAGCACTCTAATCTTGATGTGATTCCATATGAGTCTAGGATGAAGTTCACGACCAACAATCTCGTTGTGAGTTGAAGCCATTGCTATTTGGTATAAATAGAAGAGTACAGAGGCAGAAATACGTTGTAAGCTTACAACTTTAGATTTAGCAGAATGATTTGTTTAAATAACAAATTGTTATCTTCAAAAAAAAATAACAAATTGTTATGTTATTACGTTACTATATGTGAATAAGAAAAGAATATTACCAATTAATACTATACAATAGCATACATAATATAATATTATTCTACCATAATAATGCAATATTACCATAAGTTAATTGTGTCATCTTTTGCTACAAATTGTGTTCTTATCAATGTTTAAAAAGGCGTTTTTGAGGCGCGCCTCAGGGTGAGGCATAAGGGGAACGTACTGAGGCGTACGCCTTTTATGCGCCTTAACACGTCTTTGAGGCGTAGTAGGCAATGTCCCAATTTATTTTTCTAAAACCCAGACCCAATCTAGCCCAACCATAACTAGAAGAAAATAAATTGATCTGGGAAGAAACCGACTCGTGAAGTGCGAACTCCATGCAATCATTATTGCATGGACCATGGTCCACACAGCTGTGTGGATCAAAAATAAAAAGTACATTATTTTTGTACTATACATTATTTTTATACTGTAGGTACATAATTTGCCAACTCCCACGGGCGAAGGTGACGGTGAACTCCTGACGACAACCTCCCAGCGACGGCAAACTCCCTGCTCCTACGGACGACGGCGAACTCCCCGCTCCCAGGTACATTTTTCTTCTCTTTTCATCTTTTTATTTTTCTTGTTTTCCTGTTCTTCTCTTCCCTCAGTCACTATATGTCTATATATATATATATATATATATATATAGTGGCTTCATATATACAGGACACTTGGCAAATTTTTTATATCTGGTTTTTTTTTTTGTTTTTGTTTTACACTTTTACAGTACTGCTTTTTTTTTTTTTTTTAATATTGATGTTTTACCTTGTTAATTCTTTGTAGGTTGAAGAAAAGTACTACTCCAGTGCTCCAGAAGATCTTATGGTGTACTTTATGAACAATGCTTATAAGTTATTACTACAAACCGGGCATGCCTTAACCTTTTAAAACCTTATTTCTTATTCTACCATAATAACTACGAAAGTACGAATTGTGTTCTCATTTGACTAGAAATATGGAGATACCATAGTTATGCAATATTATCAATTAATAAATTTTACTTTAATTATATTAAACATTTGTTTACCAAATATTCCCTCTGTCTCATTTTATCTGTTTTATTTAATATTTCATTGGTTAAATCAACTTTTTTTTTCTTTGTTTATTTTCTTTAATATTTTTTAATTATTTTTAAATTTGATTTTTTATGTTTAATAATACTTTAATGTAGTTTCTAAATATATAAATTTTGTATATTAATATTAAATTTAATATTATGAAAAATTATATTAAAAATAATTTCAATCAAGCTTCGTTATCGAATTAGATACATAAAATATTAAAATAGAACGGCAGGAGTAAGATTTATTATTAATTTGACCAATAAAGTGAGTTTGGACGGGAAAAGGCTATATGAGAATTTTGCTTATATATAATAATAATAATATAGATAGATATAGATTATACATTACTCGAGATATTTTTAAAAACTTCTCTAAATAATGCTATTTGATAAAACATTCTCATTGTATATGCGGGAGTGCTAATTGTTATATACATAGTACAGTGTAATCTACTTGTGCTTCAACAGTTTACAATGGGATTCATATGCACATGGAATCCGTAAAGCAGTAACGATAAGCAAAGAAGAAGGATCAACGAACCAAGGAATTCCAACGTTGCTTAAGAATCTCACGTGCTCGAAGGCAAGGGATAGCGCGCAAAACTTCATCTCCATCCACACTATTTTCAGCAACC